>CM069442.1:59198867-59602382 GCA_035610835.1 Ophiura sarsii
CCACAATTTCAAATTGGTTTTACAAGTTTTTCTCCTCTATTGTTGGTAAGGGTATATCTCTATTTATCAAGTCTGATATGATCTCACCTCAATTTGTTCGTTTTGGTCATTACATCATCGTTTGAAAATAGGTGCGCAAAAAGGATAATGTTTTTTTAATTTGCCTTGAAAAAAGCTAGTTAAGAAAGTGTATTATTTTTGTAATATAAAGTATTGCTTTTTAAATGCTATTTGTGATTTAGTTATTCTAAATAAAGCTTCCAATGAAAGTAAAAAGCAAAAAGGTAATATCACTTGCGAAAGGCGCAATGCGAGTTATCATTTTTAAGTTCATTTTTTTCCATTGAATCGCGTAACGTCCGTAACATATTTTATCTTTTTTTTCCTCTGGGAGAAAACTAATTGACTGATTTTAATAACATCACACATTCACTGTTAGTTTGTGATGGGTTCGATCATTAAGCAACAAAAAAAAAAAATCTATAATTAGAGATACCTTAACGAGCGTTACGGACATTACATTAATCGTTACGGACGTTACATAAATCGTTACGGACGTTACAGCTTTTACTCAAGAGCTTCTAAATGACACACCTTTGTGAGCTGTAACACAGAAAATATTAATTTGTCAAAAATGTGGTATAATTTGACAAATTAGACCACATTTTCTTCAACAATGGTTTAGACTTGCTCACTGCTACATAGTCAGTGTAGCCCAATTGAGGAAAAAGTGAAGTTGACAAGTCAGGAGTGTAACACTATGTAATTCTTTGATACTGTGTTGTCTTGCCACATATTATGCTATGAACTTGAAACTTCCAGAGTAGTTTCTGATAAGCATTGTTTAAAATATGTTAAACAGTTCTGTGACAGTTACATATTTTGTGTATGAAAACTTTTGCCCTCTAAAGTGACGAAAAACAAGTGTTTTTCATAAGAAAAATCACATTTTTCCATTTTTAGTGGTAGAGATATACTTGATAGTGTTAGAGTGGGTAGTGTTAATAACCTTTAATATTGATACCTAAAACACAAACAAGCTTTGTGTGAATGAAAAAAATTAGCATACTCTGTAGTAAATATGCCATAAAACATAAGAGATGTTTTCAGACTACCCCTTCCATTATTTTACAACTTTAACCAACTAAGGGACCGTTCATTATTATGGTGGAGTTATGGTGGTACAAATTCGAGACTCGTATGTTAAAATTACCTAACCCCCTACAGCTGAAACTGAAAATTACATGACCCCCCTGCTAGCTTTATACACCCCCCCCCCCCCCCCCCCCCCCCCCCCCCCCCCCCCCCCCCCCCCGCCCTTCCTCGAAAAAAATCAACTTGTCACATACTTAAGGGGCTGTCTTTAACTTTGGAATTTTGTTCATGCATAACCTACGTTGTCAAATTTTGTTTGTGCCCTATCTGAACAGCCAATAATTTTATGATGCCCCTTCTTTTTATTGTGTGAAATTAGTAATGGCGAGCGTAGCGAGTTGGAATTTTTTTCTCTCATATTTATACATTTTGGATGGTTTTGTGAGTCTTTATAACCCGAACAAGTTAGAACATTCTGAGCAGAAACGTATAATCCAGTGAAACGTTCTACTTTTGTGAGCATTGGTGCAAAGCAGAAATGAGGTGAAAAGCATGCAACAAATCACATTTTTAAATCATGAAGGGGTCACACCACTAAATAGAGCTCCATAGGGATATGTACAAAACACCGATATAAAACTCTGTTTTAGACCACTAAATTACGAAATTCCCAAAAGTGAAGAAAAAAATAGGTAGGTTGACCTGCTCGATTTTCACAAATATGCCCATGGAGTTGACTACCACTCTGATGAGCTTGGAAATGTCGCCGTAATCGCCAATGTTTCCAGTAAAAAGCACAAATTTGAAAGATCTCCTAACATTTACCTAGATGATATTCACAGTTTATAGTCAGGGTGCATGTAGGTGATGTCCCATTAATCACAATTAATCAAACATCATAGGCATTTACGCAATTGTATTACTGTCAAGTTCTTTTAAATTGAGGATTTTGTGATGCATACTTTCCGATTCTAGCTTTAAACACCGTCCTTAAGGGTAGGGGATACCCCCATTTAGTGTAGTGCACACTGAAATTGGATTTTGTAACATTATACACCCTGTGGCTCTAATGTCTCGACCGTTGATGATTATATAGATGTTTTTTTCCACCATATCGTCGATTTACTGTCCAGAAGTCGTCTGATAGTAAAGTTTTTGAAGTCGATAGGTTTTAAGAAAATATGCGCGAAGCCCCCCCCCCCCTGTTCAAGAATAAAAAGTTACATAACCCCCCCCCCCCTATTTTTTAACATATGAAAGTTACATGACCCCCCTATAGTTTACCCCCCCCCCCCCCCCCCCACCATAAATAATGAACGGCCCCTAACATCAAAGTAACACAAGAAAAACACATGGATTTTATGACAAATTAATTAGGGACAAAATGTCCCATTTTGATATTATAAATCTTGTTTTATTATTGATTTTAATACCTGTAACGTCCGTAACGCTTCAAAATGTAACGTCCGTAACACTAAAATCAACAGCGTTGGACGATACGGGAGTACTAATTTCAAACTTGCTTTTCATGTTAACATAGAATGGAGTCAGGGCTTGCTCAATATAGTTGACAGAAAAAAATAAAATAGGGAACTGAACAGAGATTTAAGGATATGTACCATAGTCAAAAAAGCACTTCCTTTCAAGGTAACGTCCATAACGCTCGTTTCTAATTTTTGTTGCTAATTAACTAAGAAAGCTAAAACAAAATTGCTTCATTATATTGAACAATTTAGAGTGTTTACTACTAGCATACTAAGAAATAAAGTGTTATCTTATCAGCAAACAGATGTGCTATTCAATTAAAAGTTGCAAGTTGCATGTATCTGTAACGTCCGTAACGGTGGAATTGGCCTAATCAAGAAATACATAACAATTTAGAGGGAAATTGTCTCTTTTTGAAGATGCCATCTTGTTGGGATATAAAGCATTTTTCTAGCCATGCAGAACAAGAATACTTGCTATCTACAGTAGATAGCATATCATGTATACATCATCACCTTAGGATTTTTGGAGATAATGTTATTTCGGATAAATACATATCAAAATAAATAAAATCTTTGCTAGGTTTTTAAAATCTCACTTACGGACATTTCTTTTTATACAGAAAACTCAAAATGACACAAAAAAACTCAAAATGACACAAATATCAGTCATAATCTTGTCATTCTAAGGTGATGACTTGCTATGGTGAATAGCAGAACATGAATACTTGCTATCTACAAGAGCTAGTCAAGATTTGCTATCTACAAGAGCTATTCAAGATTTGCTTGTCTACACTAGATGACAGAGAACATGTACAGGGTGAGTAAAAAAAAAGGTGTACTCAACAGATCTTAAGAGAAAGGGATTTTATATCTTAAAATCTGTGCATAAAAATTCATGGATTCATTATTGCAGCAGATGGGTTATCACATTAGCTTTCTAAAGGATTTTAGTTTGTTGAAATTTGTTGTGATAAACATATGTTATGCTCATTTGCGTAAAAGTAAACATTTTATAAACCGAACAAGATTTGCGATATTTTCTCTTAATGGTAACATTTTTTTTTTGTGTGTTCTACTAACCTTAACCCCCCTGAGTGCTAAAAAATGCTAATCCAAAGTCCCTCTCCAAACGCATGCGCCGTCAGTTTTCGATGACGTAGTCAACCGAGCCTATATAATGAGTACAGTATACTGCACGAATGTGTAGCTGAGGGCCGTGGCTTAGTGGTTGGAAGGTGGGGCTTGAGAACGGAGGGTCCCCGGATCGAATCCCGGCAGGTTCCCGGAGATTTAGTTGGTGTTTTTTCCTCGAAAATTGTGATCCCGGTCAAAAATCCAAAACCAGGGTTAGGGATTTATGATCTATTGAATTCCACTATTGAGGAAGCTGCGTCCAACTATCACAAAAGTCAAACATTTTGCTGTTGTTGCTAAATTTGTGAAATAAATGACATTGTTTTGTCATTATTTCGCATTTAATGTTTGAAAAATAACTGAGAATGTTTGATTTGTCTTTATTAGGTAGCTATTGTGTTCCATACATGAATCCACTTGTTCATTAATATCAAGCATTATTGAGTAAAATATTAAATATTGTGTTTGGTTTCAAAATGCAGTAACTTTACCAAAATGGTCATATCTGGTAAACGGTACCATGAAATGTCATGATTTTTTTTGATGATGATAGTGAATAAATGCATACATTAGTTACCTTCATATTCTGATAACAAATATTTTTAATAATTATTTTACTTTGAGTACACTATTTTTGGACTCACCCTGTACTATAGCTACATTGTATGTATGCATGTATACTCATGTTGATCGTTGACTTATTTGAAAGCAGTACCTGTATACAGTCATCAAAAAAAGTAACTATACAGGTAATAAATGTACTTTTAACTCTAAAAATATTAATCCTACCTAGAAATATTAAATTATAAAGTTGTCGAGAAATTTATCTTCTTTAATATGAGATATTGCACGCTAGGATCAGTTGAATATTTAAGAAGCGACAATCCAAAATGTAAGGTAAAGTCACAATTTCAAATTCACATTTTACATTTCAACACGGGGGAGAGAATGACAGGTAGCGTGTGTGTGGCGTATTGATCCATCGGAACAATGCTGCCGACTGTCCAACCTGCGCATGCATCCCCCAATTGCACTACCGGTAATCGATAAGGTACCCGTAGATTGGTCCGCGTGTAGAAAATGAAAATCGGACTTCTCCTTACATTTTTGAGTGCCACTTCCCCAATAATCACCCGATCCTAACGTGCAATATCTCATGTTAAAGAAGACGAATTTTTCAACAACTTTATATTTTAATATTTTTAGGTAGGATATCTATTTTAAGAGTTAGAAGCCATTTATCACCTGTATAGTTACTTTTTTTGATGACTGTATGGACTTTTGCAAAAACCTGTACTAACTATCATCATTATTGCAATTTGCAAGTCACTATTCAATCCTAAGTATACTAACCATCATTATTATTGTTAATTAAAAATGGTGCACTTTAATTTAAATTGAACTGATTTCTCATTCAATCCTTATTGACCAAGTGAACCATATTTCCATGCCAAGAAGTCATCTTAATTAATAATGTACATAAAAACCATGAGAAGATACTGATTAGTTAAACACTGCAACTCTGCTCTGGCCAATAACATCAAGCTTCAGCTCCCATCATCAATAAAAGATGAAACAATATTTTTTTCTTTGACAAAAAACACACACAATAATACTGTGAAATAAAAAACACACATTTATCTGACCTACCATTCTTAAAATTTAATATTAAGTTGAAGATCGAAACACAAGGTTTTCATTTGTTGTTACAATCATTGTCAACAATTAACCCTCGAACTAACAACGCTTGTGACCCTAAGGGCATGTAACTTCAAATCAGCATGTCTTGGTAGCTAGCTTCAACTCCCATCCCTTTTTAGATGGCCTTGCGATAGCCTTCTTATTCTTTAAATCATTTTATACCCCTATCAAATACATATTTACTACTCGTCTATTGTCAGCGTCATACTTCCACCAATGCGTGGGGTGGGTACTGGGTACGTGGGTAAACCTAGAAGTGTGTACCGAACGCTATCAAAAAATGACCGCCTGTCCTGATAGGTTAATCCTGAAATCGTTACACGCATGCATGTATAGTTTTTTGCACATTTCATACATCAGGACGCAGCTCCGTGAACAACAACAAAACATGCTCACATGAAATAACTTTAACTTCTTCCATAGAATTATTGCAGTGACTATAATTCCATGGAATACATGGGTTTAAATATTTAGGGGTTATCTGCACCATGTTACAAATTGCTGTCATTAATTTTGGTTAATAATCACATTCTTTATTCTTGTAATTTCATCTGCCTAAGATAGTAAAGGACTCACAAATTACTGTCTACAGTAGACAGCAGCAGTTGGAAAGTTTTGTCTTAGCTAACCCAAGGACATATCTTCAAAATACCCATCTGTTCAAAGTTGAGCACTTTCCGAGGCAACCAGCCACAGAGATTCAATAGCTGCACCATATGACAACGGCATTCACTCATGTTTTTATTCATTATTATTTATTATTTATTACTGCAAATGAAAATCAAATGACTCATTTGTATTCAATAATTCAAACATCAAGTCAACTCAAAACCCTTCCATGGATACATTTATCAAAACATACACTATAATTTATTACTCAATTACATCTTTCAAGGCATATAAAATCACTAATTGGTCAATTTGTCCATGTACTAACATGGGGGTTGCTAGGTGTGTATACATTGTAAGGGACTGTACTATTGCTTCTAATAATATCATTGTTAAATGTTGTCATGAAATTGAGCAGTCTCCTGGTTTCTAAACAGTAGGACTATAATATACATGCCTCTCTCAACTAAGAACACCTCATGTTATCCATATAAAAGATCCTGACACATTTGGGGAAACATGAAGAAGGCACATCAATTTTTTTGGGAAAAGGGTTAACATTGCTGAAATATATAAAACTGTAGACCTTTTTTGAGTAAGAAAATCCTGAAAAGTGGCATATCTGCAACTTATTAAATTCAACCTCTGTATAAATGTAAACAGGGACAGAGCTTATTTTCTTATTTTACATAGTTACTTTTTTTCAATGATGAAAAAATGCTCAAATCAAAAGAAAACAATTTTCAACATTTAATTTCTAAAACCAAATCTTTACATTGTATCAACTAAAATAATTATCTTACTCGGCTTTTATTATTTGCTTGATCCTCACATGTATTTAATTAAGTTTCGCTAGTCATAGATTCTGCTACATGTAGAATCATGCATATATATTAAGGCCAATATAATAGTTAATATTAACTAAAATAATAAATAGAAAAATTTGCTTGGTGTTGCACCAGAGTTCTAAAAGGAAAAGAATTTGAAATCATTTTTGCATATTGCTGATGATGCAGTGAGTGATGCGGAACACTTTGGACGGTGAGCTCTCCGCTCTCCTTCATTCGTATGGGAATCTACACAGCTGGTTTAAATGGGTCATTTATAAATAATCAAATGACCAATAAAAATGCATCATATAGGGTATTGTTTACAGAATGCAATGCACTTTTAATTAACGGTGCCATACTTTAAGAATATTGACGGTGGTACATATTCCTAGAATTTTAGTATTGTAATGTAGCATATTGCACAAGCAAAGATCAAGGATCTGAAGTGAGTGCTTGTAGGTGACACATAAAAACACACAGTTAAACAGGCAGGCGAACAGACCTCACAGGATGGGTAGGTCAGTTGGGCCTTTTTTCTCTTTAAAATGACTCCAAAATCTGTACAATCCGTAATAGGAATATCAGCACTACTACAAACTCATTAAACCCATAAAGAAGTCCCTGTACTGAACTGAACAGTGACCACTTTACTTGTGGTGATTATATATCACTACTGTTGTTAAAGGTGTAGAGATGTTTCATTTTTCATTTTTTGTACAAAATTTACTTAATATTAATGATAATCATTATAATTGGCCATTATTGTTGTTACTACTCACAAAAAAGCAGCAAAACTTGATTAAAACAATGTTGAAATATGTTGAAATATCATCGCTATTTATTGAAACCAAACGATGGCGGTCACGAAAAAAATCATTGTGGCAAGACCCCTGGTCACGTGCTGGTATCGTAATAACACATCGTCAACACGAAGAGAAAAACCCCATAGCTGCGCCTTGCTTGTTGAAAAGCTGTACACTTCTCTAATATTAAATTGCAATTAATTCAAATGTCATATTTCAGAGGGAAAAAAGCTCAAGTATAGTAAATTAAATTTCCAGTGTTTAAACTGATAAAACAACATCATTTGTTACAAAAATAAAGACAAAAGAAAAAGTGACCCCAGTGAGATTCAAACTCACGCGTAAAAGTTTTCATAGCTAATACAAGCCAATTGACCAACGCCTTAGACCACTCGGCCACCGTGACAGTTAACAATTTTAATTGTTGTTATTTCCCCAATAATCATACAACTATAATATAACGCCTGAATATCGTCAAGTACTGAAGTATTATATATTATTGCCTATAACTATACATGTATCCCTTTTCTACCATTTTGCATCAGAATTGAGGTGAATAATATGAAATTTCGAGCTACACACATGACTAATTTAAAATTACCCGCCATGTTCAAGAACTGTTATTCAACTTGCAAAAATGAAAAGAAGGGTAGAACCCGGGTTCAACCCGCATCGACTGTAGTGTGAACAGAAATCGCTGTTTCGACCCGGGTTGCAGGAAGTAGATAACCTGACTGCTGACCTAACCTCTGACCGTGGTTTGGCATGGTAGTTGCCTCTGGTTCTGGTTGGAAATCTTTATCAAAATGACAAATAAATGGAGTCAAATTGAAACGGAAGCCATGATGGAAATCTGGGCGAATGAGACCGTGTAAACTAGTTTGAACTCAATGATCCACAATAAGGATATTTACGCCAATTATCATTTAACATAATATCAATAAACCCATTTGCCAATGCAGATGCAACTTCAACACATAGTGTGAACAGAAAATGAAATATCGATCAATCCGGGTTTTTGACCTGTGTCCGACCCAGGTTGAGGAAAAAGCTATAGTGTGAACACGCCCTTACTATACCTTTAAATTGCCTGGTTTGCAAGTGATCCCAAGATTTAAACAAAGCATTACATACCCTGTCTCTATCACCTGTTTCCCTGTGTAGGCCTACTTTGTTTATTTGGTGTTTTTTTTGTTAACCAGGTCAGTCCATTGGGGGGGGGGGGGGGGTACTCACGTATGTAAGGCATACGGAGACGTGACGCTCCAGTGGGTTGTTTTTTCTTGAGACATCCTTAGCCATGGGTAGGCTTTTCAACTGAAAAATCCTTAGACATGGGTCCTGTTTGTCTATTTTCGCGAATATTTGTCAAAATTAGGTCTATTTTCGCGAAAATTTGGTCTAAAATGAAGCAAAACCCCAAAAAATGGGTACAGATTTTTCCAAAATTACCCTTAGAAATGGGTAGGGGTTTTGAATCTCCAGCGGCACACCCCCGACCAAACCAAATCCGAGTACCTCCCCCCGGGGTCCATTGGGACAGAAGCATGAGCCCTGATGGGATCAAAATTATGCAAAATGCCCCATCATGCATCCACCTTCCCCGACTGGCGACGAGATGCACTGGTGGCAGAGGTATCAGGGTCGGAGACGATTTAGGGGGTTGCAGGGGGTGACATTTTGTTTTATTTATTTATTTATTTTTGTTGGGGGGGTTATTTATTTATTTATTTTTGTTGTGGGGGGGGGGGAACCCTTCAGCTGCCTATGATGAGGTGCACTTTGCAAGTGTATTAAGATGCTCCTTCATAATGAATCATAATAATCGAATGGGCACCTTTGAAACCTACCTCACTATCAATATCATATTCTCCATGCTTCACACGAGACCCCTTGTCAGATCTGTCTTGGCCCGGTTGATTTTGCAGGCGTGTATTTATAATCGCAGCTAACATGGTCGAAGATCCTGAGGAGCAAGTGATGGAAGAAAAATCCCACAAGAAGAAAGCCAGCAGTTCTATCCAGTCTTAACTTTCGAAACAGTAGAGTAAACCAAATTGCTTACTCGCTACTCCAATTTATATCCTTTGACAAGGTTTTGTTCACAAACATGTTATTGGTATTCCAATTATATTGATCCCCGAGATACAAAAATCAGTCTGAACTTGGAGAACCTAAGCTGCAAAAAGGCAAGAGTTTATCAGTCATTCATATAAATTCCAAGGCACTAGTTAACCATCCAAAGCAGGTCAACATGATGATGGTCACAGCAACGCATAATATCACTGTAGTGGACAGTCACAACCTCTGATGAATGATAGTATTTTTACCCGACTGTCAACATCAATACACGCATGGTTACCGTGAAATCCGGCCGCATGGTGGTGCATGTACCAACGGTGAAGTTTTTGCTGGAGTACGTTTTGTAAGATACGTTTTGTAGGCATCAAAAGTGATAGTTATATTTTCCTGTAATACTATTCCAATAGTCTGTATTTTCTAGGCTTATCTCAAACATGTGGCCGTATACATAATTCGTTGCGTTGCAGAATCGTTGCCGTTGATTGAAGACTCGTTATTGCTCCGATTGCGTGGCAAATTGGTTCAATTATGAGTGACACTAGTGACACACATGTGCAGTGCATAACAGTACACCGGAAACAGGTGTAAAAGCCCGAGAAAGCAAACTTTTGGAAACAGTGGCCCCTGAATCTGATTAATCTGGGAATTCAAGTTGATATAGTCCTTAGACCAGGGGTCGGAGTGGGAGGGTGAGGGAGAAATATTTTTTCAATGTGGGAGAAATGTTTTATTGTTGGCTCTTGAATATGCGATTGGAGATATGGATGGATTACTGGTCTCTACAGACAGACATATCAGTATGGACAGATAAATTGATCCCCGGGTATATAGGGCTAACATATGAAGTTTGAAACTGTCAAGCTTTCGTCAGCATAGCATTTACATGTAGACTGCCTCGTGATATTGCTTGGCTATAGGCCTACGTTGAAAATGATGAACGAGTGAAGTTATGAGTTATCGTACGTAGATAGTGTAATATCCTCTAACTTTAGTAATATACACTTACAATGTGGCAACACTTACCACCTTAATGTTACACAGAACGGCAACACCTCAATATAATCAGAACACGAATCAGCACGAATCAAGCTAATAAATATGAGTGCGTTATAAAAGCAATCTGAGTAAACCTGTCTTTTATAGACCTTTTGAGATTATTATACTGGCGACGGGAAAGTTGGATTATAAAAGAACCTTGCAGGAACATTTTAAAACCAAAATTCCGGACATTTTTCGTGGAGAAGATCGGAATTCGGAACTTTTAAATTCCGGACATTTTTCGTGGAGAAGATCGGAATTCGGAACTTTTAAATATCGCACATGTGCTTGTGTTTGTTGTTACGCACGCACGGATCTCAGGTCAGACAGGACAGCGGTGTTTGTTTACATCAGAACAGTGTTAAAAAAGGTCAAATTTGCTTGGTGGACTTAAAATCATGGCAGCGGCTATGCCAGCGATACCACCATTCGACCCTCATGCTGACCCGCCGTCTCTTTCCATAAGATGGACAAAGTGGGTGAGCAGATTTAAATTGGCGATGGTCGGATATGACATAGAGTCAGAGAAGAGGCAAAGGTCTTTATTATTGCACTTCGGTGGCGAGGAGCTTCAAGATATTTTCGAGACGTTGCCTAATACCGGCGCAGATGACGCTTTAGAGCCAGCCATTAAAGCATTGACAGAATACTTCACGCCAAAACGGAACTTGGTATATGAAACAATTAAGTTTCGGGAAACCGAAAGGGAAGAAAACGAGTCAATCGAACAATTCTGTACAAGACTACGTAAACTGGCTCAAAGATGTGAATTTACGGATGTGGATAGGGAAATCCAAACACAAATCATTACAAAATGTAAATCTGACTATATTTGCAAACGGGCGTTGGAAAAAGAAAGAACTCTCAGCAATCTATTAGAATTAGCGAGAACACTAGAGATTAGCGAGCATAGGGCAAGAGGAGTGTCACGTCAGCATGGCGATGCAGTTAACAAGCAACAACAACAGCAACAGAGACCTAAGAAATGTTTCAAGTGTGGTTATGACTGGCCCCATGACGGGGAATGCCCCGCAGCAGGTAAAGAGTGCAAGAAATGCGGTAAGTCAAACCATTTCGCAAAATGCTGCCGTCCTCCGTGGAAAAAAACAGAGCAAAATGTAAGTAGTAGAAATAAGGCTTACCCAAATAAAGAAACGCATACTGCGCGAGAAAGCTCTTCTAAAGCAAGGCATAAGAAATCCAAATACAAAAAGAAAGTAAAAGCTGTTGATCAGGGAAGTGATACAAACAGTGATAGTAGTGAAAATGTGGATTATGTTTTT
The DNA here is from genome assembly GCA_035610835.1 of Ophiura sarsii. Lineage (NCBI taxonomy): Eukaryota > Metazoa > Echinodermata > Ophiuroidea > Amphilepidida > Ophiuridae > Ophiura > Ophiura sarsii. Next base: position 59,210,930 of record CM069442.1, read on the forward strand.
GCAGTAGAGCAAGATAAACACACCGGTGAAAATGAAAAGAAGCCCGAAGATAAACACACCGGTGAAAATGAAAAGAAGCCCAAAGATAAACACACCGGTGAAAATGAAAAGAAGCCCGAAGATAAACACACCGGTGAAAATGAAAAGAAGCCCAAAGATAAACACACCGGTGAAATAATGAAAACAAAAGTAAAACACACTGGTCGAAATGAAAATGCGAACCAAGTAAAACACACTGGTAGAAATGTAAATACCAAAACCTCTGAAGAAAAACACACTGGTGAAAAACCTGAAAGTAGTACACACACGGGTGAAAAAAGCATTCACACGGGTGATGGAAAAAGCATTCACACGGGTGATGAAAAAAGCACTCACACGGGTGATGTTGGACAAAATGAAATAGACGAAATAATAACAGTAAATGCAACAAGTGGTAATAAGACTTCAATAACCACAGTCAAAGTAGCAAATGTAAACATCAGCGTTTGTGCTGATACAGGATGCCCACAAAATTTGATTGGAGAAGATAGTTTTAAGAGAATTCAGGATGTGCGATCAAAACGTGACAAATTTCAGCTCACGAAGTCGTCCATTGTTCTTAGACCATACTTTACAAAGCAACCAATCCCAATACTGGGGAAATTCCAAACAGTGATAGAAACAGGAAAAAAGCTTACAGTTTCAAATATCTATGTTGTAAAGGGAAATGCTGATAACTTGCTTTCACGCAAAACATCAGAAGAACTGGGCCTGGTAAAAATAAACATTCCAGCACCAGAAGTAAATAAAGTGTCAAGCAGTGAAGAATGCATACTGGCGAAATACCCAAACGTGTTTCAAGGCATAGGCAAATTGAAGGATATACAAGTTGCGCTGCACATTGACAAGTCTGTACCACCAGTGGCACAGAGATACAGAAAAACACCCTTTCAATTGAGACAGAAAATCGAAGATAAAATTAAAGAGCTGGAAGAAAATGACATCATTGAACCAGCAACTGGTCCCACCCCATGGGTTTCACCATTAGTTGTTGTCCCAAAACCACACGACCCACAAGATATTCGCTTATGTATAGACATGAGATCAGCAAATAAAGCGATAATTCGCGAAAGACATGACACGCCTACATTAGATGAAATAACAGGGGAATTGAGCGGAGCCAAGTTCTTCTCAAAATTTGATCTTAAATCAGGATACCACCAGCTGGAGCTGGAACCTGAAAGTCGGTACATAACAACATTCGCGACACACATGGGTTTGAAAAGGTATAAACGACTAAACTTTGGCATAAGTAGTGCAGCTGAGGTGTTTCAAAACACAATAAGACAGACGTTAGAAGGCATACCTGGAGTTTTTAATGTTTCAGACGATATTCTCGTATATGGACACACACAGGTAGAGCATGACACAAGGCTGGCATTACTACTGCAAAGATTAAATGACAAAGGACTCACACTAAACAGAGCAAAATGTGAATTAAACAAAACAAAGATAGAATTCTTTGGTCTGATATTCAGTGGAGAGGGAGTATCTCCAGATCCCCAGAAAGTAGTGGCAATAAAGAACGCACCCCGCCCGCAGAGCGCGTCGGAAATAAGCAGCCTTCTTGGAATGGCGACCTATTGCTCACGGTTCATTCCAAATTTGGCGACAATAACAAAGCCACTCAGAGATTTGGTTCACAAATCGACAAAATTTGAATGGGGAGAAGATCAAGAGAAAGCACTAAAACAACTAAAAGAATCCTTATCAAGCGATAGAGTCATGGCATATTACAACCCCGAAATACCAGCGGAACTCTACGTTGATGCAAGTCCATTTGGCCTAGGAGCCATTTTAACTCAAACAGACAAATACGGTAACAGTCGAAATGTCTATTACGCAAGCAGGTCTCTGTCACCAACAGAACAGAGATACAGCCAAATTGAAAGAGAAGCGCTAGCCATAGCATGGTCAGTCGACCGTTTCAGACTGTACGTCCTCGGGCGCGAATTCAAGGCTTATACAGATCACAAACCGTTGGTCCCAATTTTTGGAAAACCAAGATCCAAAGCCTCAAGCAGAATTCAAAACTGGCAATTAAAACTACAATCATATGACATGAAAGTGGAATACAAACCGGGGAAAACCAACCCTGCGGACTACATGTCCCGTCACCCAACACAAGCACAAGATGACGTTATAAATTCCGCAGACGAATACATCAACTTTGTAGCCTCTAACGCGGTCCCAAAATCAATGACCCTTGACCTCATCAGGCGTGAAACCGCAGCAGACAAAACACTACAAGACGTCATAAAATGCTACAAAACAAATCAATGGCACAAAATCAAAGACACACACAGATCCTTTTGGTCAGTCAGACATGAGATAACAGTCACACCAGACAAGATTGTTCTCAAGGGAAATTGTATAGTAATTCCCAACAGCCTACAAGACAAAGTGATAGATTTGGCACACCAGGAGATTTGGCACACCAGGGACACCAAGGTATCACAAAGACCAAAGCACTTTTACGCAGTAAGACATGGTTTCCATTGATCAACCAGAAAACAGAAGACACAGTAAAAAAGTGCATACCGTGCCAAGCCTCAACAATTGCACACCACCAGAGAGAACCGTTGCAAATGACAAAGCTACCAGAGTATCCTTGGCAACGAGTGAGTGTAGACTTCTGTGGTCCATTTCCATCTGGACACTACATTCTAGTGGTAATGGATGATTACTCCAGGTACCCGGCGATTGAGATATTGACATCAACATCTGCAAAGAGTACAATCCCACTGCTAGACAAGATATTCGCAGAACATGGAATACCAGAAGTACTTAAGTCTGACAATGGTTCACCATTCCAGTCAGAAGACTTTGCTAAATTCGCAGAATATCTGAATTTTTACCATCATCGAATTACACCACGATGGCCCGAAGCGAACGGGGAGGTTGAACGGTTCATGAGAACGCTGAAAAAAGCAGTTCGCACAGCGCAGGCAGAAAGTCAACCATGGCGTCAGGAATTGTGGAAATTCATTCGCAGTTATAGAGTCACTCCACACACTACAACATCCATAGCGCCAGCCGTAGCACTATATGCGCGTAGCATCCGCACAACCCTACCGCAGTTGCACCCAAAACCGGTCCACCGCAACCAAATTGATCAAATCATGAAAAACAAGGACACACACGCCAAAGAATACCAAAAGTGATATGCTGACACAAAAAGGCATGTAAAATATTCAGACATACACACAGGTGATAAAGTCCTAATTAAGAATGATCACACAGGCAAATTGGTCACACCCTATTGCACTACACCATACACAGTTATCAAAAAGAAAGGATCTCAAATCACAGTTGAGAAAGATGGGAAACGCTTGACAAGAAACGTATCACAAATGAAAAAGATACAATGTAAGCCAGCAGCACAATACCATGCAGGCAGCGATACAAGCAGCGATACAAGCAGCGATGCAGCTAGCGATTATGACACAGATAGTGTTCATGGCATGGATAACGAGGAAGAACCTGATCAAATTATAATTCCTCAGCAACGTCCAAATCGCAATCGCAGACCACCATCTTATCTACATGATTATCTAACAGGTTAAAATTCCTAAGCACGCATACAGGAGAAACTTTACTCCCACACAAAGACTCTTAAAAACATTGACAAAAACACAGTCACTGTTTGTTGTTTAACCTTGTTAGCAGTTTAATTAAAAGCAAAATGATTTGCACATGTAATTTTGTTTAATTAAAAAATATTATATACAAAGCTAAAAGTAAAGAAGGGAGGGATGTAATATCCTCTAACTTTAGTAATATACACTTACAATGTGGCAACACTTACCACCTTAATGTTACACAGAACGGCAACACCTCAATATAATCAGAACACGAATCAGCACGAATCAAGCTAATAAATATTAGTTCGTTATAAAAGCAATCTGAGTAAACCTGTCTTTTATAGACCTTTTGAGATTATTATAGATAGCACTTCAAACAAAGCATAGCAATCTCATTTTATGTTCATGCCAAGGTGGCATATGCATAATTATAACTGTCTAGGTTTTTGTAACAGTGATTGAGGTTGAATAGAGGTATGGAATATGTATATCCGTTTATAAAATGTCAACCTACGACGGACTTTTTAGTCCATGGGCCTATGACTGCATCCTCCACCCCTGTAGAGATATTGGACAAAAAGGTATATAAATTATATAAGTTTCCTTTTGAACACTGATTTTCCATGGCTGCAGGAAACGAGTGTTCTTTCTTATTTTTTGTAAGTCAATTCGAGGTAAAGATGGAATGGTACAAATTAAGCATAGGCCTATACTATGTTTTTATTCATGTGATCAAGACAAACAGTTTGAGCCCATTTTATACTAAAAATCGGAGGCTTTTTAAATTTCTTTACTCTAAAAATGACTAGATAAATCAATATCTTGTACGAGGCCTACGACGAGGGACACTTTATACAAATCTAATCAAAATCATCAATGGGCAAATGCCCTTTTAAAGGTCCCCAACATCAAAAATGAATTAACAACATGTGTTAGCTGAATATAGATCTTTTATGGTAGAGGGGAGTTTGGTTCTACATGTAGTATTTGACTTTTGACAATTTCGAAAACATTTTTTGTGTTCCTTCGGATAAGATATCTATCTAGTCATTTTGTATAGGCAGGTTTTACAATGTACGCGCAGAGGTACTTGCCCTTAAAGTGACATTTGACCAATCGTGTTCAATATCATCACAACTGCAGTTTATAGAGGCCAAACTATACATTCAGGGGGTGGGGGTGATGGTTGCAACCGAATGGCTGGAATGGAATTCACCTATTTCAAACGCCAACAGTCATTTTATTATATTTTTGAAACCAAGTATAGATCATTCTGAGACACCCTGTATAAGCAGACACCATGACAGAGAAGCTGCCCATTCAGCTTCTGCACCAATAGAACTGCTGTTCAGCCTGTTCGTGTTGTCAATTTTCAAGCGTTTGAATAATCAACTTAATAATCAATAATTAGACCGGCAAGTTTCGAAAATGTCTTAATGAATCCGTGGCAATGCGAAATAAGCTTAAAGCTAGCTATGAATAAAGTACAACGGATATTCTGTTTTCACGGGTTACCAAATAGGATATTGTTCAATTCTCTTAACATTTAAAATTCGAAGTGAAGCACATAATTGTATTGACTGAGGATTATTCGCTGTCGTAGTGACGGCAAAATGGATCGTTGCTACATGTAGGTCCTCTGGTTCACGCTCAGCCCATTACAACTTTCCCGAACCATGATCAAGATGATCGCTACACAAATCTAATGGGTTGCCAACTTAGTAAAGGAATCAAAGCGTATACGGTAACCAAGATATGACGTTTGTTCTACGACGGCGAATACTCTTCTTGCTTGATACAATCATCTTGATAAACTTACTTTAATATCATCAAATTTGGAACTCATGTTGGATCTCACACCATTTTTATCCGGAACTTTACTTATAATGGCCGGAAACATTGCGCAATATTACATCACTCCGCCTGGTGACCCCGCGAAATGAAATAATATATCCTACTCCGTCCGAATCATAGATCTGCATCCATTAATAGCAGCATAGTTAACATCAACAGTAACATCAAAAGTGTTATCCTGAAATATTTACAGTCTTACAGACATGAGGTTATGGTATATTTTATTGAATGGTGTTCCAGTCGTATATAAAGCCAATGTTGTTTTCATCAACCAAACAACCCTGTGGATTATGTAGTGTGTGGCAATAAGATTGGGTATGTCTAAGCTAGTGCAGTTTTAGACCAGCGATCTGGAACCATGAGAATTCGATTTGTATATATAAACGCAAGAGTCATCGCCCATGCCCTTAATTACAGTTTAAAGAGACGCAATTCTATGTCTGATGGCATTTTATTTTAAAAGGAATATTACGCCGTAGGAATGCAACAACGTCGTACGTGACATTATGCAGGAGAAATTGAACACAAAATAAATTATTGTTTTAAAAAGTTTAATTATTTGATTGAAAATAAATTATTCCAATTTCAAGACTGAAATGCAAAGGCTGCCGGTTCCAATCCGGTTTTGTTCAGTGTTTATGTGCACTGGCCTATACTCTGGGGAAAGATTACTAATTGAATCATTCTAGTAATTAGTTACGCAGAGAACTAAGTAAAAACTTCTCAATTTCATGACTGGTAAAATGGCTTAAAATGTGTGGATATTCACAAATAACTAAAAAACCAATTTTACGGAAACATCTAAGTGACATCCACTTGACGACGTCTTGACAAGTAGACAGAATATCAGTATTATGTCGATATGGATGATAACATTTCTTAGCCATTCTAAAATATGCGCTACTGATACTTAAATATAATTGTGGTTAGTTTTCTTCAATGCAACTTATTCTATTTATATCTGAAGTTCATTAATTAAGCAATTTACTCCAGCGCCAAAGGTCTGGAATTGTCGATTTTCAATACACCCTATTTATATTTATATCTATACCGTATGTTGTAGTAAATAGGTCATTCTATTGTATTTCGGTACCTCTGTTGTCTAGGTATATTATTTTCGATTTTTCATTACAAATTAATAATTGTTCTGTGATCGGTATAACCGGTTTTGTTCAATTTATGTTTCAATCAGCAGGTCGAGAGAAGAGCATGTTTTATCTTTTGGTTTTTGTCGTCTCACCCACATAATATATTATTGATATAATAGAGCTATCTCCAAGAGCAACATGTTTGATGTTTGTACTGAGCTATCATCACAAGAGAGCAACACGTTCCTTTATGTTATCATGTTTTGTTCAATATCACAATGGCGTTACCAGATATTTGAGGGGGAGGTAAAAAGGGGCTAGCGATTTATTTCAGAGGGAACATTATCCGATTGACAAACGTAGGGCAACTTTAAGAGCGAGTTGCCTGAGGGAAGAGATCCAATTAAGGGCAACAGCCGCAAACAATCTCTCGTTTCACCATCCATTAAATTATTGAGCTATCGTTTCGCCATCTATTGCATTACGCAAAGCTATCTTCAGTAGATAGCAAATTCATTTCAAATTATTATAGGCTGCTGTAGGTCAGGTAATATCTAAATACCAAATACCTATGCAAGTGACTAGCTAGGTAATTTTAGATGAGGTCTTACGTTTGAATTAGAACAGCTGTTTATTTCATTTTGTCCATGACGTAGATACAACTAATAAAAACCAAACCGTTAAAATTGTTCACCACCTGTATATTAAGTTGTTGGTAATGGCCCCGAAGCCATGTGAAAGCATCTTTGGTAATATTGAGGCCATGACTGTGAAACGTAAGGCAGGCCTGTCTAAACTTACATCTTATAGCCTAATCTATACATTAATGATTTACTCCGTGTCAGTGGCAAAGCGTATAGCCAGAGATTGGACAAGGGGATTAATTCCACCTTTCCCAAGGTTTGAGTCCGTCGGTCATTGTCGGTAGTCATTGTCGGTTGAGGTTGTTACTGTCAGTTGATTTGACAAGCGTCAGTAGTGTGTAAATATAAAGAAAAGGCTTTTAAATGGTAGAATAAAAATTTAAATTACGGGTTCTGTGCTGTTGGTTGGTTTGTTCATGGGTTTTGCGAGTGCTGCTCAGCTAATGTGTGGGGGTGTGCGGGTGGGGGGGGGGGTTGTATGGTGTCAGTCAGGTGATCACGTAAATGTAGCATGTTTTATGTGCAATATCTTTTGGGGGAGGGATGGGGTAGTGTGTATGTGGTGTGTAAGGTTGGGGTGAGGGGGTGTGTTTGAAGGGGTTGTGGGGTCGTCTGTGTGATTCTCTCAGTGCTGCTTTTGTGTATTTTATCATGTAATATGTATGTATAATTCTTATTTTACTGCTGGTTTTGTTCAACATATTTTTATGTATGCATATTGTACAGCGCATTGGTCTTTTGGAAATGCGCTATATAAATCCTTATAATAAAATAATAATAAAATAGGGATTTATAAAATGAAAGCGGGTTTTTTTTGCTTTCCAGTTTTTCAAAGTGACCAAGATTTATTTGGGCAACCATTTTGGTTGAAGTCTGTCGGTTCACTTTTATTTCTTGCCTACCAATATGGAGGAGGGGGTAGGTAAATAGGGATCTAAAATGGGGGTCATCCAGTAACACGGGGTCAATGTGGTAAATCATCCCTATCACCGACTTTAGGAAGTCCCGCAGTCATATACCCGGATAAGCACGCAGGTCTCAGTCTACTCAGCACTGTACCATTCTAATGTTTAGTGGCAATTTATCATGAGGAATACGCCAGTATTTTAGAACTTAAATAATTTAATTATTTAAGTTATAAAAACATGGCTTAAAGAACAGTTTGTACTCGTAAATTATTCAAGCTTAAACATGATGGCTCAGGTCGTTTTTCTGGAGCTTTTTAGTGTTAAAATAGCAATTTTTTTGCGCGCGTCATGCGAATTGGTTTCAATGTTTATTATTCAAGCTTTATAACAACATATTTCAGGAACGTTTTCTGGACCATTATGAAAACTAAACATGTTTGCGCGTTTGGAACAAGATGGCTTCATGAACGTTTTCAGGACCATTTTAGTGTTAAAATAACAATTTGTTTGTGTGCTATACGCGCAAATTAATTTCAATGTTTTATTATTCGGGCTTAACAAGGTGGCTTCAAGAACGTTTTTCAGGACCGTTAAAATAACCATTTTTTTCGCGCTACGCCTGAACTAATTTGATGTTTTATTATTCAAGCTTAACAAGATGGCTTCAGGAACGTTTTTCTGGACCTTTTTATAGTATGAACAATAAGAAATTTTGTTCACACTAGGGGGGAATTATTTTAAATGTTTTATTGTTCAAGCTTAACAAGGTGGCTTCTGGAACGTTTTCAGGGCCATTCTAGTGTTAAAATAACCATTTTTTTGCGGGATACGCGCAACTTAATTTCAATGTTTTATTATTCAAGCTTAACAAGGTGGCTTCAGGAACGTTTTTCTAACCCTTTTTTAATATACAATAGCCAATCTTTAAGCGCTCCGCTAGAATTATTTTTAATATTTTGTAATAGTCAAGTTGAACAAGACGGCTTCAGAAACGTTTTCGGGACCTGCTATAGATCCCGAAAAAGCAATACAAATAGGCCTAACATTAGATTTCGGATTTAAAACTCGTCTTCTCGAAATCTATTTGTTTAAATCCTACTATAAATATGGAAACGGTGTATGTTTGTGTGTTTATTTATTTGTTATCCTTATTTCTCCGTTAGTTGTGATCAAAGTGGCGCCTAATTTGCATGAAAGATAGAGGAAATAACGGGAAGGGTGTTAAAGTTTATTTCACTGAAATTGGTTAACAATTGGCTCCAAAAACAGCAAAAAACCTCTCAGATTTGGCTCATAAATGCAACTAGAATTGAACAACATTGTGCGTTGCGTGTACTACACAGCGTAATCTTACCCATAGACTAATTACTTAGAGACTGCTCATTCCGCATTCCAACACACACAGCGCACTGAAGCCGCGTGTTCCCTGACGACAGTCAATCTCCCATGACGACAGTCAATCACCCATGACGACGGTCAATTCTTCTGGCGCAGCTTATGCGTTGAGTGCGTATGATTAGCACGCAGACACACCCGCGTCCGTGGCGCAATTAACGGGAGCGCAAACTGGTGCGTGCTTCAGAACAACGTTGGCGTTATTCGTGAAACGCTTGCGTTTGTTTCAGATCAACACGCAGGGACGCTACAAGAAAAAGTGACGCACTCAAGCACGCGCGTAGAGTGCCATTTCTCGGGAAGTGCGTATTTGTTGTTGTCATGGTTCGACTTTTTGTTCTTTGGCTTCAATTTTTAAGCGTCGTGAGCAGCCTCTGATCTTACCGTGGTAACGCGTCGCGTGCATGTTTGCGCAAGGGCTCACTGCCGCGGCACACGCACTCCTACACATGGCGCAGAAGCCACACGGGAATAATGAAGCAACCTGATTTCTTTACTTTAAGTTGGCATGCCAAACAATCCAAGGGACCGAGGGTTAATAAAGTAGTAGCCACGGGAAATGGTTTAGGGAGGGGTTGTGATTATAAATTAACCTGGTTTGGGTGGTGTATGGGGGAGGGTAAAACCACGGGAAATGTTTTAGGATAAGGTTAAGAGTTAATGAAGTAGCCACGGGAAATGGTTAGGAGGGTTATGATTATAAATCCACCTGGTTGGTGTAGTTGCAGTGGTGGTGGTGGTGTGGGGGGGGGGGGGGGGGGGGTTGTAGGGTTTATGTGGTTTTAAAAGTACCGAGTTGATGCGGTTTGAGAGATAGGGGCTAATAAAGTAGCCACGGTAAATGGTTTAGGACTGGATATGGTTATATAAATCAACCTGATTGGGGGGTGGGTGGGTTGTAGGGGGTTTATAATGCCTTTAGGAGGGATATGGTTATTAATCAACCTGGTTTTTTAGGGGGTTGGGGGGGGGGGTTATGTGGTTTCAGAGGTAGGTAATGTGGCATAACCATCCACGGGAAATGGGTTAATGAAGCAACCTGTCTTTACTTTAAGTTGGCATGCCAAACAATCTAAGGGACCGAGGGTTAATGAAGTAGCCCCGGGAAATGGTTTAGGGAGGGGTTGTGATTATAATTAACCTGGTTTAGGTGGTGTATGGGGAGGGTAAAACCACGGGAAATGTTTTAGGATAAGGTTAAGAGTTTATAAAGTAGCCACGGGAAATGGTTAGGAGGGTTATGATTATAAATCCACCTGGTTGGGGGGGGGGGGGGGGTTGTAGGGGTTTATAATGCCTTTAGGAGGGATATGGTCATTAATCAACCTGGGTTTTTTTTGGAGGAAGGGGGTTGTAGGGGGTTTATGTGGTTTCAGAGGTAGGTAATGTGGCATACTCATCTAGCGGGGACCCGAGCGTAGCGAGGGTACGCCGCTAGTGTTCATAAATGAATAAATAGTATTACGAAATGAAAACGAGTGTTCAGATGTCGAAATAATTTAACTAACTCTGATCTTAAACACATCTTAAACCACTCCCCCAGTCAGATCAAGCCCCACCAAATTTTGACCCCGAAACAATCGAAAATTTTGATTTTTAATGTAAAATTTACTAACAATTAGCTTTAAATTGGTCTGAAATGTCTAATTCAGCCGGAACAAATTAAGCTAATTTCAGGCAACTTTTATAATAAAAGCAAACATTTTCTCGCGCTTTGCGCGCAATATTTTGGTTTCCCCTCACATTATTTTTGTCTTGGACTCTTGCCCCGTCCCCCCTCCCCGTCCCCCTCCCCCATTTAGATGTTGTGCCGCCACTGGCAATATTGACTGGAGAGTATACCAATTGTGGGGATGACTTGTTTGTTCAACTCACAGAGAATGTAAATTAAACGTTGGGCGAATGATGACAGCATATCCATCAGTTAACAATAACGTTATGTCAATTTATGGCCGCGCCCTAGTCTTGTAGGTCGTACACATTGACTGTATCAATCAAGGAGATCGCTGTATCTTATAATGAGCTATATATCAAAGATCTATCACTGTCTAAATAATCTCATCCGCCTCGTTGGCTCAGTCGGCAGAGCGTCAGTCTCATAATCTGAAGGTCGTGAGTTCGAGCCTCACACGGGGCACGGACAATATTTTTTTAATTGATATGGTGTACATTAATTATTTGTGACAATACTACTATGTTTTCGTTGCCACAATGTTCCATTTCGATTTTCATTCAATTGGTTACAACGGATTTAACATATTAAAGGCAAATAATTATATATAACTTTTCAGACTTCTAGTAGAAGAAAGCAATACCAAAGACGCGATTAAGTTTTAATATTGTATCATACAATGTCTCTGTCTAGCCCACAGAAATAAAAGTACCTATTCGATATTGTTTATGATGTCAGGCCAAAGTGGTGTATTTAAGCTTAAGCTTATTTCGTTCAGATAGTTTTACAGACATTACCTTTTACTATCATCAGTATATAGTAAAGATATGACGAGGGCGCTATTCAGTTTCAACATGGTATCACAGAAGCTTTAAAATAGCCATCTGTAAGGTTAAACCATGTCTTCAATTTGTAAAGGATTCTATCGTTACACACTTCACGAATTTACCATATCTGGTACGCAGGTCGGTATTAATATAAAATACAAAAAGGGTTATTTTTTATATTATTTCATGTATGATCTATTAAACCATTCTCTTGGTGATAGAACAACTCTTGAAATTACAAATAACATTAGATTTAGGATTTAAAACTCGTCTTCTCGAAATCTATTTGTTTAAATATTCATAGACGAAAAATAGTATTGCATTTTACATTTGAGCGGAAGACTTCATAGAGATAGCGAGTAATATATCAGTGTCGGAACCAGCAGGGGGAGGCAGGGGAAAATACCCACAGTCAAGACCTCCTCCCCCCACTGCAGTCAGATCAATCCCCAACCAATTTTGTCCCCGAAACAATTGACATTTTTGTATTTTAATGTAAAAATTACTTACAATTAGCTTAAAATTGGTCTGAAATGTCTAATTCAGAACAAATTCAAAAGCTAATTTCAGGCAACTTTTACAATAAAAGCCAACACTCGCGCTTTGCGCGCAATATTGTGGTCTCCCCCTCATATTTTGTACCTTGCCCCGTTTGTACCCCCACCCCATTTAGATGCTGTGCCGCCACTGGCAATGACTGGAGAGTATACCAATTGTGTGGGGAGGCCTTGTTTGTTCAACTCACAGAGAATGTAAATTAAACGTTGGCCGGAGGATGACAGCATATATATCAATCAGTTTACAATGACGTTATGTCAATTTATGGCCGCCGCGCCCTAGTCTTGTAGATCGTGCACATTGACTGTATCAATCAAGGAGATTGCTGTATCTTATAATGAGCTATATATCAAAGATCTAGCACTGTCTAAATAATCTCATCCGCCTCGTTGGCTCAGTCGGCAGAGCGTCAGTCTCATAATCTGAAGGTCGTGAGTTCGAGCCTCACACGGGGCACGGATAATTATTTTTAAATTACAATATGAAGAATAATTCATTGGTAGATTACCAGTGTAGTCACTTCGGAGCCGTAATTTCACCCTTATTAAGATGAGCACTCCTGATGTAGTTCTCGTTGAAAATGACTATTGGGAAAAATCACCGTGTTGCATAATATAGCTTTTCTTCATCATCTTCATCTGTGTAGATAATTTTATGCTCTGAGGTCTCTGGGCTGCGGACCAGATTTTGGCGGGTTAAACCGGTTTTGTGAGCACTCAACCGTCCCACTTCCCTCATGGCATATGGTTGGAGGTGGAATCAACTCCGCTTGTCTGAACGCCTTGGTGCTTCTGCAAAGCCAGATAATGTAGCTTGCTCGCAAGGCTGTTTTGGCTGCTGTGTCTAAGATAGGTTTTCTCTTCCCGCTGGGGATTCCTAGTGAGACCAGACATTTGCTGATCGTGGTACTATAAATCCCCCTGCTTCCGACTTCAACGGGAAAGTAGTTTACAGACCATCCATTATTTTCACATTCTGCTACAAGGTCTTGATATTTACATTTCTTCCTGGCGAAAGCATTTGCAAGGTTTTCCTCTGCTGGGACTGTCAATTCAATTATGATGACATTTTTAGTCTGAGTTGAGAAAATAGTAATGTCAGGTCGCTTGGCCGTCTCAACAATTTCTGATACTATCTGCGAGTGCTCTTCATCCACCAGGAGTTTCCAGTCACTGGCATTTTTCAGGATGTCTGTCTCTTTTGGCTTTCTGTACGGCAAGACTGGATTACGGTATTTTGTGCCATCTGCTGTTTGGAATGCTGGTAGGACTGAAATTTTGAGACTGGGATGTTGATGGTCTGTTGTTGTTTGCTTCATCGACATATGGTATCAGTCCTGATACAATTGCTCTCAATGTTTGGTCATGGCGCCAATTGTACCTTCCATTTTCTAAGGAAAAGCTGCAACAGTTCAGGATGTGGAGCAGAGTACAATTTCGGTGGTGATATAACTGGCACAATCTCATATTTGTCTTGCCCCAGAGTCTCAGGTAAGTTGGTGTTGGGAGTTGGTCATGGACGGCATTTATCTGGAACGACAGGAGTTCTGGTGTCCAAACATACAGAAGTGTCTTCCATGATGTGTCCACTTGCATGGCAGAGTCCCATCGCAGCCACTGTCCTTGTTTCGCGCATCCATAAAGGTAGATCAGCATCTCATCCTCGTCAACTTCTTTAACCAAACTGGTCAGGCACTGCATGTGTTCTTTCAGGGTCATGTCTTTAATTAGCTTCTGATTCTTCTTGAACCCCAAGCCTGCTTTGTCAGTCTGACCTCTGCCGATTTCATTAAGAATGAGATGTCGTTCTTTTTATTCCAGCTCCTTCACTCCATTCCATCTGGACCTCTTCTTTTTCATCTCTAAACACTCTCTGTATAGTGTTTGAGTTTTTCCATCTCTGGAGTGCTTGTTGAGATGGTATTTGGTTAGCTGCATACATTTCATTGAGGTGGTGAGTCGCTTTAGTTGTAGGCCGTAGCGTTTTCTGGATCTGTATAAAGCACTGTTGGTAATCTAGTGAATAAATAATTTTATTTTTAAACGTTGGAACGAAGAACCTGGTTTTTCGATCGAAAAACCAGGTTTTTCAACGATAAACCTGGATTATCTCTTCTATTGTGCAAAATACTTGTCATAACCGTCTTCACTCTGCCAGGGTGCTCAACGTGATTTTGTTCGCCATTTCTAAAGACGGACATGGGGACTTAGTCTAGAGAACTGTAGGGAGTCGGATTATAGATCTATTTCCAAATAACTTCGTGATTAGATTCTAAATATCCAAACACATAATAATTTTGTAAAATGTGTGCTTTTTAAACGCCAAACACTAAAGTGTTTAAAAACCAAATACTTCCATTTTTAAACTTTTTCGACTTTAGTAAACACTGTTTTGGAAATACTAAACTGAATTCAATCTGGGCGTTTTTAATTATGTAAGATATTTCTATTCTGTTACGATACTATATAAAACAAATGTAGAAACTCGCACGGTTTACGATAATACATCAAACTCAATTTTTAAATAGCTCATTCATTTTATAAGCGTGAGTAGGCTACCGTACATTATGCACGATAATATTCTTGGCTAGATTAGCTTTGTTACATTTATATAGAATGCATGTACATTTATTATTTGTGACAATACTACTATGTTTTCGTTGCCACAATGTTCCATTTCGATTTTCATTCAATTAATTACAACATATTTAACATATTAAAGGCAAATATATACAACTTTTCGGACTTCTAGTAGAAGAAAGCAATACCAAAGACGCGATTTAGTTTTAATATTGTATCATACAGTGTCTCTGTCCAGCCCACAGAAATAAAAGTACCTATTCGATATTGTTCATGATGCCAAAGTTGTGTTAAGCTTAAGCTTATTTCGTTCAGATAGTTTTTACAGACATTACCTTTTACTATCCTCAGTATATAATAGTAAGATATGTCGAGGGTGCTATTCAGTTTCAACATGGTATCACATAGGGGGGGGGGGGGGGGGGGGGGGGGGGGGTACCGCGCCATTTTGCGATATTTTGCGAAAACAATCGTGGTTATCACGTGATACGTATCGTTGAAAAAATAATGTACACTGTTTTAACGAAATGCACTGTGGGATTGTGTTACCAGCCTAAAATCAAAGAGGTCGCAAACTTGCTTACAATTGTAAATTATTAGCCTAGCTATAACAAGCTAAAAGTGACATCTCTGAATGTATAAACAAAGTGTGCAAAGGAGAAATTGTTGGGCACACTGGTAAAATGAGATAAATTTATGATAGATAAATAAATAAAAAGAAACTATAAACGCATGGGCGGCCTTTATAATTTACAATGATGTTACATTAATCCACCATCAAGTTTAAAAAATAGAAAAATGAAAGGATAACAAGGAATATTCGGGAATCGAACCCGTGATTGCTGATTGCCAACGACATGGCCAACCTATGCACGCCACAGAGATCGACGAGTATAATTGTGATAGTTTTATTATTTAACCATATCCATTAAATTTATAACGAACGGATTTTTATTGTGCCATTTTGGCCAAATGTGTGTGTTTCTCTCGCACAAAATGTGTCTGATTGTGATTATACTCCTTATTTTTGAAAGAACGGTAAAAAACGTTGACATTTTCGAACACAAAAATGGCCAACGCCAGCAGCGCTCTCCGTGTGGGCACGCATACAGATGATGCCGGCAGGCCAAACAAATCCAGCGGCAAGACCCCGCATATAAAACAAAAGTGATCATAACGGGGGTCGAACTCACAACCTTTCGCTCCTCATGTCGACGTCCCCTACACTACACCAACCGTGCTAAATTAAAGGCATATTATATGATCTTTTCCAGGGAGCGCCCTCTATTCATGATTTTTTTTAGAAAGTAGATTTTCTTGCAGATTTACATTTCTGATCATAAATCGTGCATACATTCCAATTTACAGAGCGATACGATTCCTAATTACCTCAAAATCATGGTTTTAGAATGAATTTAGACTAAAGTAAAATAAGTTGTCGGATATCCGACAGTTTATTTTCTCTCTAAAACCATGATTTTGAAATAATTAAGAATCGTATCGCCCTGTAACTTGGAATGTATGTACGATTTATGATCAGAAATGTAAATCTGCAAGAAAATCTGCTTTCAATTTTTTTTCGGTGTTGAGGGCGTTCCCTGGAAAAGATCACATAATATACCTTTAACAAAATCTTGTCGAATAATTTATTAATATCTAATTTTATTAATTGGACCAGTGTCATGGGTTAATGCACTGTGTGTGTAATTCTACATTCCCGGCAAACACTCTGTTCAAAGGCACAAAAAGGGGACTTGTTTAAGGCATATTATTTGCAATTCTGAGGTGTGCAGTTCGATTTTCTTTCTTGAATTGGTTAGAAAACCATCAATCTTAGAACATCTGAAATTTAGAATGAACTGCACACCTGGGAAAGTATGATGCCAAGGGCATATTTTTTACACGTAAATCCAATACAAGAGTTCTGAAAATCGTCACAAATATGACGTCATAACCATTGCCTATCTGGGTCATACGTTGCAGGTATCAACTATAATCTTATAGATTACAGATTATTACAGCGTTATGATAACAGTTTACACACGATAATGAACCAATGGTTCAAGATTTATAATTGTATATTACAAGTTATTCGCCTCGTTGGCTCAGTCGGCAGAGCGTCAGTCTCATAATCTGAAGGTCGTGAGTTCGAGCCTCACACGAGGCATGGATAATGTTTTTATTGTTAACTGTCATAGTGATTATTCTTACATGAATCAAGAATAAGTTTATTTTTGGTTTTCACAAAAATATCATGATATGAAGGTGATCGATGCAACTAAGTAATAATCATTTGATTTTACTTATAAATTCATAAATCACTCAATAATAACTTGCATAACAATCATAGAACTTATGTAC
This sequence comes from Ophiura sarsii, assembly GCA_035610835.1. Classification (NCBI taxonomy): domain Eukaryota; kingdom Metazoa; phylum Echinodermata; class Ophiuroidea; order Amphilepidida; family Ophiuridae; genus Ophiura; species Ophiura sarsii. The sequence continues at coordinate 59,228,439 of CM069442.1, forward strand.
AGTGTACATGTATGTTACCGCAAATCATACATACATGTATAAGTTGTACGTATTCTTACAGATAGCACCTGCAGTGGGCCCTCAATGATTGTTTGTTTGACATTTTCTGGCAGAACTTTGTTACACTAAATCACAACTGCAGACAGCCTGGAATATCGCCTTCAACAGCGCCATCTATCAGCTACACAAACTCGTCCACACATTTGGATCACGATCAAATCGTTCTACGACTCTTACGAGCACTGATACGACGTAGAGCAACAATACGTAGCAAGTAAGGTTTAGTGATAGGAGCTGATAGGGTAATATTAAAAATTAAAAAACAAATCTTGCAAATTTGGTGTGAATGTATGACCCTGTGTTGCTTTTAGAATTCGTGATGAAAAATATCATCATTAGTCATTACATGGTTCCCTGCGCAAAGATGACACGCAAAATCGTGAAGTGTTTCAAATGTTTTATCAACTATAACATTATTTTGAATTAATATTAACGATAAACGGTGTTACACAATTTAAATTATTTTCTGCGATTTTTAAACTGCTATTTGTATTGTAATACTATAACCTGTATATTTTATTTTACTTTATAAATACAATGGACACAATGGACAATTGATTTTTAAATGTCTGACTTTGTTTTAAAATACATTATAGTCCGAAGAGTGGCTAAATGCCATTTTGATTGATAATGCCCTCTATTTCCGATTAGAGAATAAGGATTTCCCCATGAAGTTCATGAATAGAGGGCGGGGTCGTTTATTTGATTGAATCTACTGAAAATTGTTTTAAGATAATATTCTGCATATTCAATACATCAGTAAATGACAGCTTTACATGACAGTTTTAAATATTTTAACTTTTTCGTCTATTGAGAACTAAGAGCTTCAGAGTATTTATGATAAACTTCATAGTTGTTTCAGCCATGAAGTGATGCGTGTACATACCTGCCCTCCAGCGTATCATGTGCTCAAGGACGGGTTCACGAAAGGTCGATAGTGAGTATCAAGCTAGCCTTGTAGTGTACTGTTCTTGAATTAATTATCTACCATACAAAATATTATACAAACATTTGAAAACATCATAACATAAAGTGCAGTAATCAATGCAATACCGTTAAGTAATTATAAATATACGTGGTCTGTGTTTGTTAAATACGCACATATCATGCTGTTGTGAGTTAAATTTACACGTACATATCGCCATGAGTATCAACCATCAGATAATAGATATTTAAAATAATCCGCATGTTCATAATTTATTATAGTATAACGCATACCATCCGCCTCGTTGGCTCAGTCGGCAGAGCGTCAGTCTCATAATCTGAAGGTCGTGAGTTCGAGCCTCACACGGGGCATGGATACTATTTTTTGGTAATTATCACGAATTCCTTTAGTACAGTGTAACAGGTCATAAACACTACACACTTTCCATCGTCATAGCTTCCTAACCATAAATGCCATTTACCAAGTATTTAACGTAAGAGTCATGGAAGAAAGTGCAAAAAATAGGCAAACATGGGAGCTTTCATGGCATGAAAAGTGTCAAACATTGAAGAAGACAGTTTAGAGTTGCAAGAGGTTAAATTTGTGATTGACAATTAGTAGGGGAGAGTGGGAGTGTACGCCCTACGGGCAGGTTCGCCCACCACGTGATTCTCATCTTTGCGGCCACTGGTTGAATTTGGCGAACACACAATAGATACAGTAGTATGTTGCAAGCTTTCCACATTCACGCGACAGATCACCGTAACATGTCAACTTATCATCCAAAAAACAGTTTTGCTCGCAAAAGTGAATTTTCTTCCATATTTCATATTGATTTTTTTCCAAAGATATTCGCAGAAAAGGTTTTAATGTAAATAATCTTTAGGTAGGTATGGGATTGATTATGGACTTGATGCAGTTAACAACTCATCAATGTATGTGGGACATCCGTGGTAAGGTCAATGCACTTATTACGCTACATACGCCCTATGATGATGGGGCAGGTTCACCAATAGGGATTTATATAGTTGTGATTTTGCGTAATTTTAAAATTGGAATGTTCCTCTTACAGGATAATTGTAATTATATATAAAAATAGTTATCAGGAATGGAGTAACACTAATATTAGAGGAGAATATTTCAAAATGTGGTTTTTCTTATTACTTTTAAATTCTGAACGAGTATGTTCCTCAAAAGTGCCCCACCCCTATATTTTGGACCCCCTACATTTTATTTTGGAATAAAAAACGAATCTATATATGTATTGGATATTATGGTAGGGGAGAGCGGGGCTAGTCCGCCCTCGGGGCGAGTCCGCCCACCACGTGTTTCTCATCACATGACTGTTGAAAAAGTATCAGACTGGTGTAATTTGGTTGCACCGGTAATAGCAAAGTAACTATACATCTCCCCCGGACATCTCCCATAAGGATTTATATTGAATAATTGTTTTTGAATAATTTAAGTAAAGTTATTTGTCATTAAAAATGTTGCATTAATCTAGAGACATCACAGTGATGGTTCTAACTTATAGTCATTCAAAAGGTAAGGGCTTTGCCTAGCATATTATGCCGTTAAAAACTTCCCAGTCAGTGTTTAGTAGGTATACCATGAGATTTACACACAAAAAAGAGCCCTGGGGCGAGTTCGCCCAATTTCGCCGGGGCGAGTCCGCCCATGCCCAAATACACGCTAAGAAGGGGGCGGACTCGCCCCAACATAATAAATGGACACATGATAATGTCCATTTCATGTTGGGGCCACATGGCCTAACTTGTCATAGTTGTGTCTAGTTGACTTTTAATCAATCTTTACATGGAATAACTGATAGTTTCTGCAATATCTAAATTGCCCATGAAGCCAGACGAGCTTGCCCATCATGCGGGCGAACCTGCCCCGGCGTGAGTAGTGTGGGGGTAAGTCCGCACTGTTGGTTATTTTCCTTACTCCTGCATTTACTAAAAGTTCTAGAGTGCTGAAACTATGGTGGTATGTAGCTAAGAAACGTAGCTTTCATTTGGAAGTAGAATAGCTTTCTAACTTGTAAAATAAGTCCGCTTGGCAAGCCTGAAAATTAGAGGGCGGACTAGCCCCGTTCTCCCCTACTTTGTGTAGCCTTATTCTGAGCCTAGGGCGAACTTGCCCCGGCCTATAGGCGAACCTACCCCGGCATCGGGCAAGTTCGCCCTTTTGAGACACTTGTCTTTATCATTTACTCTTGCCTTTACAGTAAGGCCTCGAGTATGTACTTGCTTAGGATGTGAAGCGCTCGCCAAGCTTAGTGAAGCATTATGCTGCGGACTTGTGATTTGTAAACAGTGCATCTGCCTTCAGCCTTTTGGACAGCTTTGGACTTTGGTTGTGATAGCCGCGTGTTTGTCAGCTTGCTGTCAATGATAACACCCATGATCTCTAGTTCTTCTGCAGGTGATAGTTAGCAGTCTCCAAATTAGATATTTGCATAACTCTAATCTATAATATCCATACGTAGCAGGTATCAATTATAATCTTACAGATTACAGATTGTTACAGTGTTATGATAACAGTTTACACATGCCTCGATAATAAACCAATGGTTCAAGATTTATAATTGTACTAGCGGGAATCCGCGCTTCGCGCGGATCCGCTAGAAGATTTCACGGGGAGGTAAGTAAACAAAGCGTAAGAAAATTTGATACAATATCAAGAACATGTCCTACATGTATACATAATCCAGACGGTCCCTAAATAATCCGAATATCGCAGGTGCTTTTAATAATCCAGGTATACATGTGCCTTAAAGTAGGTAGGCCTACCTTTGTCTTTCCAGATACCTATGTAGGCCTCCCATGTGACCTAAAATGCAGGTACCCGTTGTCCCATTATATCCAGGGACCCCATATGCCTAAGCCCTACTCCTAATCCAGTTACCACAGGTGCCCTTAATGGCACCGGATACCACATAATCCAGGTACTGCAGTGTGCCATTATATTGAGATACCCAGGTGCCCTTACTTTATCATTCAAGTAACTTGAATTAATCGCGGGTGCCGAAGATAGCGGGCAGTAATAGTCCATCACAATAGGCAGAGGTGAGTAATATCAAAGCGTTATAAATGTTTATATAAATATCAAGAGTATGTCCTTATTCAGGTACCCAGGGCAGGTACCAAAAGTGCCCTTGATATAATGAAAGTGACATGGTACCCTTAAATGCGCCTAGGACCAATGGGCTCTTAAATAATACAGATACCCATGTTCCTAATCCAAGTACTCCACGTGTTCTTAATACACCGGTTGCCCATATAGGCCTAGGTCCTACCCTCACAGATGGCCTTAATAACCCAGGTACCGCATTTGCCGGCATTATATCCATACCAATGTACCGTATTATATCCAGTTTATTATGGAAAGCGCAGGTATAGGTGCCGAAGCTATAATAGCGGGTGGTTAGTCACATCAAAACGTATAGAGATGAGGGTATTGTAAAACAGCAAGAGTATGTCGTTGATACTCCATGTATCCTAGGTGCCCTTAATACTGACATTGGTACCACAGTGCCCTTAATAATCCATATATACTATGTGCCCTTAATAAATCCATGTATGCCATGCATGTATAACACATGGTGCCCTTGATTATTCAGGTACCACCCCAGGAACTTTAATAATCAAGATTGTGTATTAGTGATCCATATAGGACCTCCATGGACTATGTGGTTTATCTTGAATCGAATATTAAGGGCACCCGTGATAACTGTGTATGCGGCTATTAGGGCCTACGTGGATTAATAAGGACACCTGAATGGCTATTCAGGTGTAGGAATACTTAACGTATTCAGAGTATCCCCTCCCCCAGTTACCCCCTGTCAGCTCATATCCCTACCCATTTTGTACCCCAAATAATACAAAAGTTGTATTTTAATGTCAAAACTGAAAGTAACTTAAAATTAGCTTTAAAATGTCTCCCCCGATCTTGTATTGCCCCGCCACCCTGTTTTCCTCCTTTAAAATGTTGATGCTGGTGCCGCCACTGCCCATGCACATACTGTATCCAGGTAATAGGCTGCCCACTGTATCCGGGTAATAGGCCTATCTGAGCGTTATATATGGGTTCTATAGTTTTATAGTCGTCGTTTAGTTTTATGGTCGGCGGAGTCTATCATCAAGATCACTTGTACCATTCTATGCTTGTACTTATACACTATGTGCGCCTTCCGGGTTTTGTTTGGCCTATTTACTTAAATACATTATTCCTCCAATAGGCATGTAGGGCCTAAACGTATGCAGTCCCTTTGTCATGTTTGTTGTGTTCTAAATAAGGCCTCCCGAGATACTACCTAATGACACCCTTAAAATCCAGTTATCACAGGTGGAACGCCTGCGCATAGTATATCCAGGTAATTTGAGACTATCTGCGTTTTATAGTGAACCCCGTAATCCAGATACCACTGGTGCCCTTTTAGGGTATGATGGGGCAATACCGCACGTTCTGTTTATCCAGATACCCATGTGGCCTTAGTAGGCCGCCTTACTATATCCATATTATCAAGTAAGGGAAGTGCGGGGGAAGGGGACTTAGACCTTAGGGTATGATGTGACAATCCCGTAATTTACGTGCTATAAGCCGCACGGCGAATAAGCCGCAGCACCTCAAATTAAGATTCAGACCTCATCGTATACAGTAAGCCGCACCGCTGTATAATGAGTCGCACAAAGAAAATGAAAGGGGTGTGTGTGGGGGGGGGGGGTCGACCATGATCCACCAGCCCATAGCTTCATGACCAGCTATGGGGTTACAATTACAACTGCATGAGTGACTCCATCAAATGTATTTTCCTTCAGCCACTTCAGTCACTTTAATACATGTTATCCTGGATACGGTTTGCGCCTTGCTCCCAGTTTCTTTATCAAAATAAAGGTCTTGGCTTTATGATTAATGTTTTGTTTGTGTCTTGCTCTCGTTACATTTTATTGTACTGCACGGTATGCACCGCGGAGCAACCGTATACGGACTGCCTGCTTTCACTGCATGCCCCGTTTACAATGTACAGTTTGCGCCACAAACGCGTACACACTTTGTCTGCGTCATTACGTGTGCGCCGAATCGCGTGCGCCATGTTAAACGCGGTCGCGCAGCAACAACATACGGTTGGTATGGTACCGCCAGTTTCTTTATCGTTAGCAAACTCCGCGTTCATCTATGTTATTAATGTGAAAGTGTCACTTTAAGATCTGCGTAAGAGTTTTTGTTTACATTTAGAATATGTCGTAAAATATTTTAATTTGTTGGACGTATAGTCCCGTATAAATGCTTGTTACTATGCGTTCTTTAAGAATAACAAACAGCCGCATATACAGAAATGTAGCTATATCCCTGAAGAAAATATTTTGGGTGAAGACCATATGTCATCACTCACTCCGAAAACCATAATATTTGTCCGTACAGTATCTACCCGAGTAAAAGAAATTCAACATTTCGGATTATCATCTGTGATCCTTTCTGCGCATGTCTGAAAACGGGAAAAAACGGGCATTGAACTATCTAATTAGCTCGTGTATTAGAGGCGCAATTCCCACGCTTTTTCAGTTGAAGAGGGACGCGAGTGTAAAATTATTATTGAACTATCTAATCAGGCGAGGGACCGAAAATTAGTATATAGATATTACAAATCATTCGCCTCGTTGGCTCAGTCGGCAGAGCGTCAGTCTCATAATCTGAAGGTCGTGAGTTCGAGCCTCACACGAGGCATGGATAATGTTTTTATTGCTAACTGTCATAGTGATTATTCTTACATGAATCAAGAATAAGTTTATTTTTGGTTTTCACAAAAATATCATGATATGAAGGTGATCGATAAACTAAAAAGCATTTTAATTAATGTCCAATGCAACTAAGTAATAATCATTTGATTTTACTTATAAATTCATAAATCACTCAATAATAACTTGCATAACAATCATAGAACTATGTACAGTGTACACGTACATGTATGTTACCGCAAACCATACATACATGTATAAGTTGTACGTATTCTTACAGATACCAGTGGGCCCTCAATGATTGTTTCTTTGACATTTTCTGGCAGAACTTTGTTACACTAAATCACAACTGCAGACAGCCTGGAATATCGCCTTGAACAGCGCCATCTATCAGCTACACAAACTCGTCCACACATTTGGATCACGATCAAATCGTTCTACGACTCTTACGAGCACTGATACGACGTAGAGCAACAATACGTAGCAAGTAAGGTTTAGTGATAGGAGCTGATAGGGTAATATTAAAAATTAAAAAAAAAACTTGCACATTTGGTGTGAATGTATAAACCTATGTGTTGCTTTTAGAATTCGTGATGAAAAAGATCATCATTAGTCATTACATGGTTCCCTGCGCAAAGACGACACGCAAAATCGTGTGAAGTGTTTCAAATGTTTTATCAACTATAACATTATTTTGAAGTAATATTAACGATAAACGGTGTTACACAATTTCAATTATTTTCTGCGATTTTTAAACTGCTATTTGTATTGTAATACTATAACCTGTATATTTTATTTTACTTTATAAATACAATGGACACAATTGCTAATTGATTTTTAAATGTCTGACCTTGTTTGAGTACACTCTTAGAAAAAATGGTTCGTTTAAGAACCCTTTTTTGTCCCGCGGGGAGCACCTTTTGGCCTAAAAGGTTCTAAAAAGAACCTTAGAATGGTTCTTTGAAGAACTTTTAAATTTTAAATAAGACATAAAGGTATATATTTACTTTTTTGTTTTTATGTAATATGCAAATTCAAGAGAAATGTAAACAAATTTAGTCCTTTTCAACTGTTAAAAATCATTTCTTCTTGGCTAAAAACATTTTTTACCGTTTTACCAAGAACCATTGAGGGTTCTCCATAATTTTCCCCCAAAAGGTTCTTGAAGCTTGAGGAACCATTTTCTTGGCTAAAGAACCCTTTTAGAACCTTTTTTGGTTCTAAAAGGAACCCAATGACATTTCTATAGGGTTCCTTTTAGAACCAAAAAAGGTTCTAACAGGGTTCTTTAGCCAAGAAAATGGTTCCTCAAGCTTCAAGAACCTTTTGGGAAAAAATTATGGAGAACCCTCAATGGTTCTTGGTAAAACGGTAAAAAATGTTTTTAGCCAAGAAGAAATGATTTTTAACAGTTGAAAAGGATTAAATTTGTTTACATTTCTCTTGAATTTGCATATTACATAAAAACAAAAAAGTAAATATACCTTTAGGTCTTATTTAAAATTTGAAAGTTCTTCAAAGAACCATTCTAAGGTTCTTTTTAGAACCTTTTAGGCCAAAAGGTGCTCCCCGCGGGACAAAAAAGGGTTCTTAAACGAACCATTTTTTCTAAGAGTGTAATACATTATAGTCCGAAAACTGGCTAAATGCCATTTTGATTGATAATGCCCTCTATTTCCGATTAGAGAATAAGGATTTCCCCATGAAGTTCATGAATAGAGGGCGGGGTCGTCAATTTAATTTAATCTACTGAAAATTGTTTTAAGATAATATTCTGCATTCAATACATCAGTAAATGACAGCTTTACATGACAGTTTTAAGTATTTTAAATTTTTTCGTCTATTGAGAACTAAGCTTCAGAGTATTTATGATAACTTCATAGTTGTTTCAGCCATGAAGTGATGCGTATACATACGGTTACCTGCCCTTCAGCGTATCGTGTGCTCAAGGACGGGTTCATAAAAGGTCGATAGTGAGTATCAAGCTAGCCTTGCAATGTTCTTGAATTAATTATCTACCATACAAAATATTATACAAACATTTGAAACATAATAACATAAAGTGCAGTAATCAATGCAATACCGTTAAGTAATTTTAAATATACGTGGTCTGTGTTTGTTAAATACGCACATATGATGCTGTTGTGAGTTAAATTTACACGTGCATATCGCCATGAGTAAATCAACCATCAGATAATAGATATTTAAAATAATCCGCATGTTCATAATTTGTTATAGTATAACGCATACCATCCGCCTCGTTGGCTCAGTCGGCAGAGCGTCAGTCTCATAATCTGAAGGTCGTGAGTTCGAGCCTCACACGGGGCACGGATACTATTTTTTGGTAATTATCACGAATTCCTTTAGTACAGTGTAACAGGTCATAAACACTCCACACTTTCCATCGTCATAGCTTCCCAACCATAAATGCCATTTACCAGGTATTTGGACAGTATGATTTTAACTTTCTAATACAATTAAAACCGGGTCTCGTTTTCTTGCTATAAAGCTATTAAAATAAGCAATTTCATTGGTCCTTAGGCAGTTGTGCCTCATTGCACCACACAAAATATTGACCTATCATAGAGCATGTAATAGTGAAGTGCGACGGTTGATGAATTACTAAAGGATATAAACAAACCATCCCCTTGCCTTGAGTCATGGAAGAAAGTGCAAAAAATAGGCAAAATGGAGCTTTCATGGCATGAAAAGTGTCATACATTTACGGAGACTTCGTTTCTGCACATTAAAGTGTGAAGATTGGTTTATAAATAGATTTAATGGAAATTTAAGTTTCTTTTATATCGGCTCGAAATCACGATTTTACCTTTTAAAACAATAATCAGTTGTATTTGGATACCTGCTTATATATCCCTTCCAATTAGGAGTGCGACGTTGATTTGCAGTATGAAAATAACTTACCTGTAGATACACATCAATTTCAGATTGATCAATACCCAGATTAGTCAGTTTCAGATTGGTTAGTTCCAGATTGGTTAAATCCAGATTGGTCAATTCGAGATAGCACATGAAAATTAAAACGAGGAGAAGAAAAGAAAAACACGTTTAATTATGTTTTCATGCAATTATCTACTACAGAACAGTGTAGTATTTCAATAAGTCAGACATGATTTTGTCAAATAAATCATGTAAAGGGAGTTTTTTTGTAAGTTATATATCACTTTTATTGAAACGTGTCTATCTAACACAGAGCCCACATTAACAAACTGTGTCATGTATTTATTACATTTACCTTTCCAAATAGTAGAGTAAACCGATACTTTTTGAGTGCTATATATCACCATGTCCCCAATATTCACACGAAATACGTATACGATTACATGGACATTATGATGATGATCAAACAGCCATGCATATAAGATTGAGGTCCAATTTTTCACATCACGAACTTAAATTAACAAGGTATGCCTTAAATATTTTAAAAGTGTCTCATGCATAGAACCATTTTCAGTAATGAACAACACACATTTAGAGCCAAATTATTTAAATAAAATTCCCCGTGCACTAAAAATCGCATTTCACAATTATTTCTCACTACGTATTTTCAATCAGACTGGATCCTTGGCACACCCTGGACATGACACTAAACTGAAATGTTTCCTTTCCTTTTATTTTATGGCACTAATAGTCATAATGACAATGGCGTATGGAAATCGTGCGACAAATTAGGTACCGATAAAAGATAAATGGCTACTTCTAAGTGCTGATAAAATAAAATGAGGTGACACTAGCACGAATACTTGCAAGAGGCTAATAAAACCTGTCAGTATTGGTCACAATTAAAGTCATAAAACAGGGCAATTTTATATGCATGCCCCAAATGGCTGATAAAGAACAATAAAACACCTAACAAACAAAACCAAAAAACATCGGCTGACGAAAGTTTCTTTTACTTATTACTTAAAATGTCAATGTACATGTATTTCGGCTGCTAGAGACTCTCAACAGAGGTTATTATGTATACATAAGTGTTCTTTCTTCTGGTGTCCATGTAAAACACTGGTCTAGAGGACAATCCTATCGCCGCGAATGCGAGAGGGTCCGGGTTCGAGACAGTGTTTTTTTAAGGTCTTTGTTAATTAAATTCACGCCAGTCCGAGTCTATATATCACTTATTACTTTACAAACATTCTCAAGGTGCTCTTAAAACATCATTTAGGGTAACTTGGGGTAAATGGAACAGTGGGGCAAATGAAACACCGGCAATATAATGTCCTAAATCAAAAACAAAATCTGGCAACATTGTACCGAGTGGTCCAATTACCCCAACGTAATACGTCTCTCGTTTGTTTCACCATCCAAAATGGGCTCATTTGGTATTGTGAAGGCAGGAAAACACAAAAGTGGGCACTGGTCGTAAAGCGGCGTCACGGTTCTCTGCATTTTACTTACTTAAGGGTATTGATTGTTAAATATTTGAATACTTCTGCTGAGAGTTGTAGAACAATTGTCTATTCTGTTAACTATCTACAATATTATAATGTCTTCAACAAGAATATGGCATAAATTAAAGATAAAATTATGCAAATTAATATGATAATTAGCTAATTAATTAGTAAGGTGTTCCATTTACCCCACCACAGATCCGATCGGGGTAAATGGCACACCATCGACTCCTATATAAATACATAATACATTATATTAAATGTATATTATATTAAATAAATTCTTGTTAGCGCTTAACAGGTTCAATCCAATTGTATACAGCAACTAATTGATTCATTATTTATATTATTGATTTTGTTTTCTTCTGAATATAATGTGTTTTTATGCCAACATGGTTGATTGTTGTTCTTATGGTGTGATTTTTACGTGGTATTTAATCATGTCCCTGGTTGAAACATGATATTGACAAAAGAGCGTATTATTCTTTTGTTTATTTCGAGAATCTTTGTTAACAAATGATATTCTAATGCTCTTTCAGTGTGAATTTAGTTATGAATAACAAGCTACTTCAAGAAACACCCCAGTTCCAATTACCCCAACTGCCGTTCCATTTACCCCAATGCAGACTTAATTTGGAGCAAATGGAAGACTCTGCAATAAACAAAATTGATTATTAATATAGATACTATATATTCACACAATCGTTAAATATGTTCCTCATGAACTCTGTTTTAAATCAAAACACAAAATAACTCTGAATAACATGCATTGTCTTTAGTTTTGAACGTGTTATGCTTAAGCGTTCCATTTACCCCAATTTACCCTAATAGGCTTACCTTCAAACTTTCATCGACCTCATGCCTTTTTCATAGTAATATTCACACGGAATAGGCAATATACACTCGTATAAATATTTTGCTTTCCTTGATCTAAAGGATTTTTGCATTTTTTAATTATTTTATATTTTACTTGGACCACTAATCCAGATTTTAAAGTTGGATATTAAGAAAATAAAGGTATTCGTTTACATGGTGATATGATTGAAGCATGGAGAAGGAAACATTTACTAGTTTACAATGATCGTAGGAAATCGTTAATAAGTTAATAAATTGCAAGGTTTATCAGTAAAATTGGACAAATATTTAAACAGTGATTAAGAATTAAAAATATACATATGTAATGTTGTTTTTATAATTGCTCACGCACGTCACACATATCTGAACTAATATCATTGCCTAATAACAATAAACCTCAAAAAACGCAAAAAAAGAAAAGTATAACACCCTTTGTTGTGCTAAGAGAGGTATGCAGGGATACTATTAATTTTGGGATAGGAAAGTCCTATACTAACGTACGTAGCGAAAACGGACCCTTTTGCATATTTGAATAAATTATAGTAATCGTCCGGAATGCGTCCGTGACCGGCGTTTAACGCGTTTAACAATGTTTAACCAGGTTTAACGGCAGGTTAAACGGCATGTTAGTCAGCATAGGTTTGGGGGCGCTGTAGATTTAAACAGACGACGGTGGCCACGCGAAACCTAAATTTTGAATTCGTAGTGAATAACACGTAATCGCGAATTTTAAACTATCATTTTGACAAATACATCATAATTAAAAGGATTTTTATCGTTAACCGGGCGATGACTGTTAAAAATAATTCAAAATGGTGCACTCCCGTTGCCAAATTGGGTCGTCTGAGAGACGCGTGGCCAGCGTTGCGTCGTCTGCTACAATCATCACGCCTGATCGGTATAGCGCCCCCAATTCTATGCTGACTAAGTTCAATTTAAAAGTGGACCCGATCGGCAAGCTCAGTGACATACCCCTGAGGTATGTTTATCTGTTGTTAAGTCTCTAATCACGAAATTGCGGTCATGCGTATTAGATCCGTATGAGATTTAGCATGCAACCACAAAAGGGCCTTTACACCATAAGAAATTGAAATACGTATATTACGATCAAAAAGATGTTCTCAGTCAAGCGTACCAAACATGAAATCAGATCAATTCAAATTATTTACGACTGACGTAACTGGAGCTCACCACTAATGAAATTATCGAATTCGTTTCAGTCCGTCTAATATACAGTATATGAAACGAGAATAGCATCACAAGACAAATATCGATTGAATCACATAAATCATCCCATCCGATATCTGTAAGCCCCAGATTGGAAGGTATTCTGCTTCATAAAACACGGATCTACTTGAAAGTGCACGTTTTTCCAATTTGTGGTGGATGTTTCTGATTAAAAAGACTAATTGCACCATGAACTATGCGTCTAGCGTCGAGCTATATCGTGAATAGCCGGTATATGATGAATGAGCAACAAATATGATGTCATACAACTTACGAGTTCAATTGCGAGTGTGAGCATATCGTAAAACAAAATCGATAATTGAACTCGTATTAATAGTTGAGATTTCAATGGAGTACAGATAAGTCAATAAATCCATACAATGAGTCGTTTCAATCGACGACAGCAGCGAGGGATCTACGTCACTGTCTGCCATCAGATACGTAAGAGCACAATGATAAAAGATTAAAGCAGAAGAGTGAAGAGTTTATAAGCAAGTCTCTACAATGTTCCCTGTAGCACTGTTCCTGTAGCAGACTAAGTGGGTGCTTGGATTTCACAGTGACCTAAAATCTCCGAATTGCTTGATCAGACTGAACCGTTTGCCTTGCAGTTATACCGTTAGCCTTGCAGTTATATATACTGTATAATAGTCTATCAGTACTCCATCTTACTGACTATTGAAGGGTCACATCGAAGGGTTCTGTGATGACGAGTTCATTCACCAGGTTCAAGAAGGAAAACGCAATGACGATAGAGCCCATACATGTGACTTCAACAGTGCGTACGATGATACCGTAAACAATGGCCACACTAATCAATGAATTATGAATGGCTTTGCTTAATCAAGCACTTACAGGAGATGGAGATTTTAAGACACTGTACACTTTAAGCAAATCTTGATAGTTTGTAAGCGATCAATCCGATGGAGACCCACTAAGGTCCTGATGCCCGAAGTCAAAATATTTATTGAAAAGAAGAAAAAAAACCACTTCGAAGAGTGCAAAGAGCATGGTAATGATACAAAAGCTAAAGAAAATCAGAACAAAAGCGTAACAAGTATCAATCATCCTGTATTATTAATGTGTTGTTGAGATTAGACTAACATTTATTTCAGCAAAGTTATAGGGGGCGGTGTAGACTTTACTGAATGACCCTCGTATTAAACCGGTAAAAAAAATGCATTAGTTCAAAACATGGCCTGGCCTGGCCTGGCAAAACATGGCCTGACCTTAAATAAAATATGATATGTTTGTTGTGGTCATAATATGTATGGTACCTTTACTACCACAAACACCATGAGCATGAGCTCAGATTAAATAAGGTCCACAATATTCGGGCAAAAATGAAAATGACCAAAGTCATGGAAAAGGCATGGAATTCTACTTTTTAATCTGTATTCCCACGGGGGGGGGGGGGGGGGGGGGGGGTATTCATTATTTCTTCCATCTTTCAAGGATGAACAGAGCACGTACCGTATTCTGGTATCAGTTCCTATTTGTATTCCCGGTTGTTTCTTTCGCGTATATGCTTGTCGTATGTAGCCTCGTTATCAGATTTCGCAGCCTCGTTTTTATATCTGGTATAGGCGCCCCTCCCCTTTTTATTTATTTTAATTATTCCGTTAATTGATCTATACTAATTACCTCATTCCGCGTCTTTTCTTTCATTACGCCCTAAATGTGGGGCACTAATAAAACTCTATTGTACATTTCACGGACATAACTTATGCTAATGAGCTCATTAAATGACGTCACTCGCATCATCGGGTTTTCCCGATGATTGAAATACGTTGATTGAAATTCTAGGTCGAGTAAAATGATGTTCTTATTTGTTGTCTGTGAGCTTTTCTGATTTTTTTCCCGTATTGGAATATTTTTTTATTGAAAATAGACAGTTCAAAGTAAATGTTGGTTCCAAGTTCAACTGACAGCACATGTATTAAAGGCGACAGCAACGGCAATATGCAAGCAACATTTGAGAAAAAACGATGCCCGACTTTGCAAGAAAGTGTACGGGGAAGTGTACGGGTGAACATGACAAACCAAAACAGCCTAGTAACTAATCACCTCCGTGGCGCAATTGGTTAGCGCGTTCGGCTGTTAACCGAAAGGTTGGTGGTTCGAGTCCAGCCGGGGGGCGTTGTTACTTTTTGCATTTAATGCAGATTGACAAACAAATCACAGTAAAAATATAATATTGACAAAATCACAGACCACTTACACAAAAATCGCATCTGCGCATGCTCCTGTCGTGATCGAAATCCACCACACAAGCAATGGGCGAGTTTTATAAGTGTGGGGGGCTTCCTTCATCGTTTTCCAATTCTCGACGTAGGCGGCGGCAGACAGGTTTTTAGCGATCTTGTCATTTATATTTGCTATAGGGGCCCCTCCCCAAACTATTTATTTTAATCATTCTGTTAATTGATCTATACTAATTAGGTCATTCTAAGCATTTTATTTCATTACGCCCTAAATGTGGGGGGCTTTCTTCATCGTTTTCCAATTCTCGCCGGTGGCGGCGACAGACAGGTTTTTAGCGATCTTGTTAATTTGGTCATTTTGCTTCCCACCCCTTTTCTGTACGTTCTAGGCATCCCCCACCAATTTATTTTTCTTATAAGCTTACTTCTCTTCACAACCTGTATGACCACAACAAACATATCATATTTTATTTAAGGCCAGGCCATGTTTTGCCAGGCCAGGCCAGGCCAGGCCAGGCCAGGCCAGGCCAGGCCATGTTTTGTCCACACCCTTAGTTGACAATGAAATATATTATATTTATTACATATTACCGTGATCACTGAACACAACCCACTATGCCCCTTTCATATCTCAATCTCTAGACACTAGTGCATCGATTCTCCTATCACATATTGAGATATGGCTGGGGATTTACAGGTGGTCTATACGTATATAACGCTTGAAACCGAACGCATTACGTGTCTCTATGGATTTCATGGATTTTGTTCAGTGATTGGTACAATTAAATTTTGAAGTAGCTGCTCACGCTATAATAATACATTGTATATAGGACAGGAAAGCAAGCGTACGTATTCCGGGTAGATTGGCAATTTTACAGAGCGTATGATCATACGAAATCCAGAGGGAATACCCTGCTTCGCACTAGTGCTTAGACCGTCTTATATAAAGTTTTATATCACTTGTAACAGACCGTCTTATATAAAGTTTTATATCACTTGTAACAGACAGGCAAAAACACTTAAAATCGCGCCTTATATTAACAACCAAATATCACAAAATTCCACGCCATCATCGTGCTGCTATCCCTCGCTTCAAGGCTTATCATGCCATGTATATAATGGAACAGGGCCTTAGAATGGAGATTCTTGAAAACCTTAGAGTGCGACTCATGTTTTCAATACATTCATAAAAAATATATAGAAATTGATTTCTATTAATTAAACTTTCACAAAACACCGGAACAAGTTATAAACCGTCGATTTGGTTTGAAAGTGTCTTTCTCGTATGGTGCATAATACTTAATTACTTGCACATTGAATAATCTCTTCCTTCAATACACAATACCTCAAGGAGCTATGACTATTTGATGAACGCTTTAGACGTATTGCTTCATTATACTTTAAAAGCGCTGTCACACCTAAAACGATGAGTAATAATCGTCTCAGGATCGCGCAACACCCTCTAGTATGAATTGTTTAACCACATTTCATTATTTGCTTTGAATCAATAAGCTATCCCTTAACATCTTACTAAATGAATGTCACAAAAAAGGCTTCAGGATGTTGTGAAAAGTATCCCCTAACTTCAATGCATATTTTCGTCGAAAAGGGACGGTGAGTCAAACTTTTGAAAGCTTCCCCTTTCGTCAATCGGGAGAGACCAATTCTTTTCATGCAGAGCTCTCAAAAGCTCTGGATTCTTAAAAAAGTATTAACTCCAATAGGTACAATGAATTATTCATGTATCTAGGACTGAGACCCTTTCTAAAAATAAAATCCCAATCAAATGCAATATGTTTGATTAAGGCTACAAACTTTTTGAACTTAACATAACCTTGAAAAATATATATTTAGAAATGATAAACAATAAAAGGCACCATATTTGACCTAAAGTAGTTTGACATTAATCTTAAATGGGAGAGTAAATCTCTTCTGAGTGGAATGAACTTTAGAGCAGTATCCATCAGCGAATTCATCAACATAGTATTTCAGAAAGCAGATGGGGTGCTGTAGAAGGGACAAAAACGGTAACATAATAAACGATATAATACCATCAGAGAAAAATATTTTTGAGCATGATCTATATGATCTATTCATACCCCTCAATAACTCTAAGCCCCAGATCGTAAGGCATTCTGTCTATAAAACACGGATAAACATAAAAGTGCACGATTTCCACTTTGTGATGGATGTGCCTGGTTAAATAGATACTTTAGTATGAATATGCATCTAGCGCAGAGCCATACTCGTGCATGGTAAACATAAGCCTACCAGGGAAAAGCTAAATAAAACATTCATGATGTAAAACAGTTTACAAGTCCAATTTCGCGAATGAAAACCGATCATTGATTTACGCGTATATTACTTCTGAGATTTCATTGGGGGTAGGTAAGTCAATAAAATCATTGAATGAGCTGTTTCAAATCGTCTAGACGACATGACAGCAGCGAGGGATTTTTACTGTCTGGTATCAGATACGTAAGAGCTTAATAACATAAGTTGTAGTGTGACAAAATATGCACCTCCTTTACAATGGTCACTGCAGCAGACTATAATGGTGAGTGCACAGTGACCTAATACCCCCAAATTGTTTGATCAAATTGAACCATTCGCCTTTTAGTTATATGCAGTATCTATATTCAGTACTGGTAAATCCTCCTGATTATTAAAAGATCACATCTTAGGAATCTATAATGATGAGTTCATTCGCCATCTCGTCAGGTTCATCTGCTTTTGTCTCAAACAGAATGAAGAATCATTCGTTAGATGTTGCCCTGGAACAGTACGTAAGATGGCACCGTTAAAACACTGATACACTAAATACCAGTGGTTTGATCAAGCACTTTGTAAGGTAACTGGAAGTAACTGCAATCTAACAACCAATACTATTATTATTATTGTTCGTAACCGATCTTCCCGGAAGAGCGGGGACCTCTCCAAACAATGTTAATATTGTTTGTACAATGAACAATGTACTTAATT
The DNA here is from genome assembly GCA_035610835.1 of Ophiura sarsii. NCBI lineage: Eukaryota > Metazoa > Echinodermata > Ophiuroidea > Amphilepidida > Ophiuridae > Ophiura > Ophiura sarsii. Next base: position 59,246,839 of record CM069442.1, read on the forward strand.
TGTGAATTGTTTTCATTATATATTGAGCATTTTCGTATAGCAACTGTTGCTTAATTTATGAAATGTATCCGTATGTTTGGTGTTTTAATGGGGTATTTTAATACCTCTTTGTTGTTTAATTCACGGGGTTTTATTAGACGTTGGGTATTTGCAAATAGGTTTTTCTGGGTATCTGTCATTTACACTTCAGTGGCGGATCCAGGAATATTTACGGGGGGCTGACCAAGGTTTTTTTAATTGGTACCCACAAAAAAATCGTAAAAGGTCCCCAATTTGTTTTTGCCGTCTGCTCGTGAAATTATGCTATACCAGACTATAATTTATCCAGATCCAGAGATCTCAGCTCGTGCACAAGACGCCATGATTGCATGACGATTGCGTATCACGAAATGGGCTTTTTTGGACAACAGTTGCTTAAAATTCACATGTTCGTAACTTGCATCAGCTGTTGCGTGATTTTCCTCAATGCTCATGCAACAGTTGCTCAAGTGGAATATTTTTCCATTAGAATCGAGGATTTAAGCAATAGTTGATCAATGAAAACCACATGAGTAAATCTTAACATAAGTTGCGTGATTGCCTGAGACAAATATTCAACAGTTGCCCAATTGAAACAATTAACGCAATATTTTAGCAACAAAATGAGTTATGACCGGGGGTTTCCCCAACTTGTTACTAAATTGTTTTGCCTAACGATGGGTAGTTTTTACTTTTATACAACACCTAGATTTCTACATATGTTGAATAAAATTTAATCAACTATTTACCCAACAACAGATGATTAAACGCAATTAAGCAACGTATTTTGCTCAACATTTTAGCAGTGTAGACACTGGGCAAGGAAACACAGAGGACACAGACATGCCGTTGATCCAATCCAATATCTTTATTTCCGACAGTAGCCAACATGAACATACCGATAAAATACAAGCAATTATCATCTTGGTAACCAATCTATACAACCAGGATGTTTCTATGTAAAATATTCTCATTTATATGTCAACCCGGTGACCAATTATATAGCAGGGTTCTTTCAGTATAACCAACAAGCAATTATCATCCTGGTGACCAATATTATACCACTAGGATCTTTCTATGTAACATATTTTCATTTATACGAGGGTCATTCAATAAGTTATACGAGGGTCATTCAATCTTATTTATACATGATAATACCATAATAATATTTAGATATCTCCCATTGTTTTCCATATTCAGTATCAAAATCGTGTTGTTATATCTAACCATACAATACGGGGGAAAAACACACACAAAAATGTATTCATTTTTAGGGTAATTTTCCGTTTCCGTTGTCCAAAATCTCTGTCTGGCTTTGACCACATCAGAACAAAAGTGAAACAGATATGAATTATCATTAACTATAACTGTGTAGCCCTGATTCAGAGCTATAATCATGTCAAATGTCATGAGGCTGACATTTATATTTGCGATGTTATGAGGTAGGAGGTAGAACCCTCGCATATCAACCCGGTGACCAATTATACAACAGGGTTCTTTCAGTATTAGTAGCGTGCGCAAGGGGGGGGGGGGGGGGGGGGGGGAGGGGGCGTCGCTAGAGGTTTTTGTGTGAGGAGGGGCTGTAATCCATATAGACAAATTTGTACATGTAGTCGACACATTTTGAATAGTGTCCGTCCGTGACAAATTTGTTACTTGATTTTACTTATTTGATGGTGCCATTGTTAGATAACATTCCTTGCATGGGAAAGGGGGTATAAAGGGGAGATAGCTCACAATGTTTTTAGTTTTCTTCATTGTCCTTTAAAGTTGTTAAAAAACTTTAAAACTTTTTTGTGTCACGGACGGACATGTCCCTCATCGAAATGTTAGCTCAAGGGTCATGTTACTACTTCCAAGAACTTTTTACACACATTTACTTTTTATTATTTAATAGATACATGTCTCATCTATCAACATAACTTAAAAAAACCTGATAATTATTCATTAACATAAAAATATGGTAAGGTCATCTTCTACTTATAATGTTCGCTCGGACATATTTTGTTTTCACCCCCTTGGCAATAATGGACCGCTCCAACAAATGAAGTGCATTTTTCGTTTTAAAAAATACAGTTTCAGTTAGCCAAGATGTTGTTCAACATAATGAGGTACAATTCAATTTCAATATCAGAATTTATTTTTTTCACACCTATGTTAACCTTAAACTGATCAGCCTCATATAAGCATTACGTATGTGAAAAACCCAACTTCTGAAAAAATTGAGGGCTCCCTCCATTAATCTCTTAATGCCCCTTTAAGCGGCAGCTTTGAAGTTTGGTTTAAGTTTTATCGATTGAAATACGCTGAAAGTGAAAAAACAGGTGTTCACCGATTTTCAATAATGTCCTGCCATAGCCTATGGGAACGGATAAGATATTTTGATGAAATTAACAGAGTTAGGAAACATGTTCCCCGTTATATTGCAGGCATAAGACTTGGACTGTAATGTTATTGTTATAGGTGTTTTTTCTTCAAACACGGTATGAATCATTCTGAGTATGTCACTGTTTTATCAAATCAATGATGCATCTTTATTTTTTATTTTTTAAAATTTTTGTTGTTGTTAAAAGACTGAGTTAAATTGTTTTATACCAGATTACACTGAAAATGTTTTGGTTATTTTAGAAGAGTTAAAAATAAATAAATCAATAAAAAACATTTGCATTTCTCCAAATTGTGTTTGTCATTATATCGTTATTAAGGAAATATATGGATAATTGACAAATGAAAATATAATCCATCAGAAATATTTTCCTTTTTGGTGTATGTCTGCACTAAGTCGACCTCTCAAACCATTGATGCATGTGTCGGATGAACATGTTACATCAAATGGATCTGAGAAGTGGTACTTCATATCCATTCATAATGTATATTATCCAGGTATTACAAAACCCAGGATGGTCCATCTTTTGATAATCAATCAATTACTATTATAGCGGATGTTAATAGTAATAACAGGCATTTTATTCATATAGCGCCTAATATCAAAAGGATCACAAAGCGCTTTAAATGTACAGTAAATAGAAAGAGCATAATACAGGCTGTAACAAATAAAAAGTTATATAATTTAGAAGAAAATGTTTAAAATAATTCCGAAGATATTTATGTTTTAATTCATACAAAGGGAATTGTCTCAGCTTCTTAATAAGCTTTGTTACATGAAAATCGGTGGTCAGGAACCAGAGTTATGATCAATTGTCTAAAGTGGTCATGAAATCATCTCTGCCACTATTACTAAATCACTGGGAAGAACACATGACAGAAATTGCCCGCTTACCAGCGCTATTAATTCGCTCTGGTGAACCTATTGTGACTTCGTTAGTGGGCGTACTAGACTTGTATCACCTCTATGCATATGTATAAGCATCTTATCTAGTCATGCATAGATCTGTGTCTGTGTCTGTGTCTAAACAGTCACAGTTGAAAGCACCGTGTTAACTACGCAATGGGCGTTACAATGCAGTCGGTTGAATGCACACGGTATGATGTCATGTATAAATAAGTTTGATTGAAAGGCAGATATTTAAATTGGTGACCGTTTTATCGTCACCAATTTATAGCGCTGGTAAGCGGGGGTTCAGTCAATAGTTAGGTCACCCACCCTATATGAAAGCTATGAAGATTATTAAACGGGGTCAGGTCACAAACATGCACAAACACAATAGTCGAACGACCTTGCTATTGTCAAAACTCCCTACACAGAGGACTGCAGTGCAAATGTTCGCCATGTAATGTCTATGGCGCCTAATGGCGGATTTCATTCCGTGGTATGAAGCTATGAAGTTTCCGTGGTCTTCGCTATCTCCAAGCAGATAGAGCAATACGTACACGGAATTTGTTTTAGACGAGGGTTCATTTCATGATTTGGTAAGGTTTAGAATGAGTTAGGATTCCTGTAATTTCGAAGACCACAGATTTTCAAAATGTGAATTTTCCAACATTTTACGACATAAATTTGGTCACAAAACGTGTTTAATACTATACATTTTACCGATCTGCAGATGTTATTGACCCTCCTCTAAATTTCTACCTGATTTTTAGCACGTTTCTCAGTTTTTGAGATGCCCAAATAGACCATTTTCCGAAGCTATATCTAGCAAATATTACAGTCACTGATACTCCATTGTTTTCTTGCGTATAACAAAATATGACATGCAGCGTGACCTCCCTACTGACTGGGGTTGTAACCTAATGTACGTGTATGAATGTAATCAAACCATGAACATATAGGAATAGAGCGCTCTTGTGAGACAATGGTTCATTTCAAGTGGATCGTCAGGCGGCAGACTTTCCAAGGACTCCAATATGCACAGTGGCTAGAGCTGGGTGCGGCAGGAAAGGTGTATGCATGATATTTTCAATGGAGAGGAAGCAATCTTTCCCATGGATAGCGGAGTGAACACCAGTCTCATCAGCCATGGGCACAGGAATAACCCCTCCTCTATATTTCACTTATGATGACCGCCCGAAATCAGACAGAAACTGCTTGTTCCGGCAGGAATCTTTGGGGATAGGGCTTTGATTAGACATATCTTCATAGAAGGGAACATGACTGCTTAAACGCTACCTTGATCTGTTTAACAACACGGTGATACCTGAGTTGTTAGTACATGGAAGATACCTATAAATCAGATTGGCTATAAATCTCATCTATTGGGGTTTCAGGATGGGTACCATGTCAAGAGGAATAATGAGCAATTTCTGTATATATAACAACGGCAACGAGCAAAATGTGAATATATACCGTTATAAAATAGACATATTTAGAACATTATATATAATGTAATGTATATACACTGAAATACAGCATACTACCCGACTAACATTAAAGTAAGTGTCCCGCAAGCACAACATTCAGCATTATTTGTCAGAAAAATAATTATCGAGCCGAAATTACGTAATTATATAGAACAAAACACCATACTAGTCACAAAAATGAATCAAAACTGCCATCACTCAACATGCAATTTTTAAAATTCGCGGCGATCGAAAGTCCCGGTGTCGATGACGTCATGGGTATCGGTGCTAAAATTTGCGCATGTGCATTGTATAACTATGACATCATCGACACTGAGACTTTCGATCGCCGCGAATTTTAAAAAGGGCATGTTGAGAGATTGCGGTTTTTATTTGTTTTTGTCATAAGTGTGGTGTTGTGTTCTATATAATTTCAAAAGTTGGGCTCAATAGTTATTTTTCTAACATATAATGCACACTTTTATGCTTGCGGGACCCCTCCTTTAATAAAGTATGAACGCAAGACAATATATACAAATACAATACAAAGTGGTAGTCTAAAACACAGCAATACACAAATCACTAGATATATTGGTGCAAATGCAGTACATATGCAGTACATACATGTATGAACGCTGCTAATTAGGGAAGTGTTGGTCGAACTATATTCACTCAATTATCATTACAATCAAATCAAAACGTTGGGGGTGATATGTATACATGGAATTCCCTCGGATTTGTATTGTAGTCAATACCTACCTAACGCCTGCGGATTTGGGATGTGATGGTCTAAGAGAAAATAAGCCATAACTGAGCACATCCAAGCATTATCTTACACACTGTGTAGATATGTCTAAGCATTCCCATAACACACCAAGGTCATCATAACTATACAAGAATATTGTACACAACGAAAAGTCCAAAACTAACTATAATTAATTGAACAGTTGATGAGCTTATCATCTACAGCATAAATGTACTCATTATTGACGATTGGAACGTCTTTAGAAATATTAAAAACAGAAGATAATTATCATAATATGTTAGAATTGTGTATGCACCAATCAACAAAATTCTATTATTTTATTACAATCTATTATCTAAACCTACGTATAGGACTATATCACATGATGGTTACAAGGACATGTGGAATAGACTAATTGCACACAAGTGTTACACAAGGGAAAAAATGGAAAAAATGACTAGCGCCCTCTTTGACTGGAATCGCGAACCGGAAAATGACTGTGGCCACGCCTCCTGAATATAAGCTGCAATATCAACGCCGCCTAGTGACGCTATAGGGCATTGCTTCGTCTGCCTCATTGTAATATTCAGTTATAATACCAGAAGATGTAGTCTATTGTCGATGAAAACGCTATATTTGAATGGATCATATGTTCCAAAATGTGGAGATATTAGAGAAATAGCCCATCAGATATCACTATCTATAGGATTGTAAGATAAAAGAACAAATGGGCAACTCCGGATAGCTTATACCATGGTGGTGAGATGTTTTAAAATCTATGAATCATGGACTCATCAGACTGATAAGTTATGTATGAATCAAGTACGGGTAAAATTCAAAGCATATTTTCTCGATGATTTACGCTCACAGCATATTTATTTTTGGCGTTCCGAACTTTCTTATATATTAAAGTAATATTTTATTCTCATTTGAAAACAACCCGTGTAATACAACGTCTAATTTCTTGACATTTCGAACTACTAAACTGTGTTCACCGAAACTCTAAGTAAACAAATAGTCCATCGAGGTTATATCCCTTTCAAATATCGCGCGGTAATTCCATGAATAACCTGAATGGACTGTAATAACGATGAATGACCTATGATTGATTTCTTTTCATTCACTTTATACCTGAGTCTGCAGTGCCCATCAAAATCACCTATGGTGCAATGCAATGCAAGGCCACGGGTCAATCTCTACTATTGATTGAGATAATGATATGAATACTAGTATTGAGATAAGTCATTGATGTCTGACCGTGCTATCGATTTAGGGGTTCAGTCAATAGTTAGGTCACCCAAGCCCTATATGAAAGCTATGAAGATTGTTAAACGGGGTCAGTAGTCACAAACATGCACAAACACAATAGTCGAACGACCTTGCTATTGTCAAAACTCCCTACACAGAGGACTGCAGTGCAAATCTGGGTAGCGGTATGGTGTAGTAGTCCCAAGTATGCAAATGAGCTCACTGAATACAATGTCATGCTCTACCACACATCTACCCAGTACTCAACAACGGAATAAATCTCATTATCCTCATTTGCATACTTGGGACTTATACACCATACCCTTACCCAAATCTGTACGATGTTCGCCATGTAATGTCTATGGCGCCTAAGGGCGGGTTTTATTCTATGGTATGAAGCTATGAAGTTTCCGTGGTCTTCGCTATCTCCAAGCAGATAGAGCAATACGTACACGGAATTTTTGTAGACGAGGGTTCATTTCATGATTTGGTGAGGTTTAGAATGAGTTAGGATTCCTGTAATTTCGAAGACCACAGATTTTCAAAACGTGAATTTTCCAACATTTTACGACATAAATTTGGTCACAAAACGTGTTTAATACTATACATTTTACCAATCTGCAGATGTTATTGACCCTCCTCTAAAATTCTACCTGATTTTTAGCACGTTTCTCAGTTTTTGAGATGCCCAAATAGACCATTTTCCGAAGCTATATCTAGCAAATATTGCAGTCACTGATACTCCATTGTTTTCTTGCGTATAACAAAATATGACATGCAGCGTGACCTCCCTACTGACTGGGTTGTAATTTAGTGAAGTATCTATCAAGCAGGAATTAACGTTTTTGATGGGTTTACCGAATAACATTTGAATTGCATAACGTCTTGCTTTGTGATAACATGTTTTCGTGCACTTGATTGAACGCGGAAATTTGAATTGCATTCAACAAAATGTGTACAAACGAAATATTTGCTCTAGAATTTATAATTCTATAAATAATTCATTATTCATGTAAAGCATAAAAATCATCCCAACCAAGTGTTGAAAATATCCTGGGAGTTGATTGATAAATTATATTTGGGTGTAAAAAGCTGATGACATCACAAGGTTCGAAATAGCTCAGTCGGTAGAGCTTGAGACTCTCAATCAGCATACTGTAGGTTCGAATCTTGATAGATCCGTGTAACAAACTTCTTCCTTTCTTTATTATTTCGGGTTTATATTTAGTTATTTAGTTATTTAACTATCTATTTACTTCTATTACAAAAAAAATGACTATGTGTTTACTATTTAATCATATTGATCATTTGTTCTCTTTTTTAACTTTCTTGCATATTGATGGGTTTATTTATTATTTATGTGTTCATTTGATTTTCGGTTAATTAAACATTTCATTGATGTATAATATATAAACTACTTATTCATTTATTTAACTAGTGATTTAATTAAGTAACTTATTAATATATTCATTTATTCATTTACATTAATTAATTATTAATAAATATTTCGATGGTTAAAGGTAGATGTTCCGATTTTCAACTTGAAGTTTTCTATTCTACATGAAAGGTCATCACTATAGTAGATTCATAAACTCTGGCGCATCGGTATCGATTTTGGACCTCGTCCATTGGGCGTTAGAGGAACCCATTTTGACCAATGATGAAACAGCGGTACTTTTATAGATGTTATTATCATGATTATTTGCGCTCCATAATCAAATGCTATTCATGATAGTGCGGCTTTATGAATAGGGCTGATCATATAGCTTTACAATCACGACAACCAAAAATAATCCAGCAGCTTCAAATGTGTTATCCCTTTTGAAGCGGTTACCACAATAAAAAACAAATCGACCATCATCGACAAAAACATTATGTATGTCATTTTACCTATTCATGATTTAGTGTTTACTTTTTATTATTTTCCGTTTTTATTATGCACGTGGAATAAAGGAAACATTAAAATGAAAATAACAGTTCTACGTATTTATTTGCGAGAAAAACCCGGAAAATAATTCAATAATCATTTTTTATATACCTAGGTACAAAACCATTTGTCCTAATTAAATGGAAAAACAGTTATATCAACCAAGATACGGATTGTAAACGTTACTTTAAGTATTTCTGGCTATGAGACCACCTGTATACCTTTATCAATTTATCTGAATAACAATACATTTCTTTAACGTTATGCCGATTATCCAACCGCAAGTTCCCTGTCACTAGATACATAGTGGTGACTCCATCACAGTAATACATGCACACGAAGACACGGTATTAACCTTGCATATTACGATTAAATTCTAGTGCCTCCCCCTCTTTTGCTTCTGTTACCTCTTTACTGAAATGATAAATCGCTAAAATCGGCCAATGTCTGCGAATCGACTATAAAAACGTCGTGTCCCAAAATTTGAGATGCATAGCTATTATGGTTCTTATTTTAGACGCACAAGATGCTGTGAACTGTATCCATTGAGTGTAACCACCATTCGCGGTAATTCAACGCTATTTCGTCGATTTCTCTGTCATTATACCGAATTAGGCCGTCAAATTTCAGTATGATGATGGAAAAATACGAGCTTTCATATGATATGAAAATCTCCGTATGTTTGAAATAATTCTGTGTTACGAAAATGTGAGCTGATAAACTTATCTTTTTAAGAATAACAATATCTCACTGTGTTTCAATTCGTATCAAAACTATACACAAACTATTAACATTAATTATCATAATACATTGTTTATATGTGTTCAAAACTATTAGGTTTTATTCGGCATAGGCCTACGTCTTCTAAAATGCCATAAGTTTAGCATGCTCATAGATGAAAGTAATTTAATCTGTCATACATGCAGTCTGAATGTCGTAACCAGCCCATACTAAAGCGTGTTCAGGTTATTTAGAAAATAAATAATAATAAACGCGTGGATAACACTGGATTCAAAATAGCCCGCTCTAATAATCAGGTCGTACTACAAATTAAACTGAATGGTGATAATCGATTGACCATCCATTATTCACTATCGAAGTGTTACGTGTAATGTAAACCAATTATTACCATATCAACTGGATCACGCTTTCAAGTCCTTAACACCGATCAAAATGATCGCCACATAAAGCCAATGGGATGTGCTAGTATTAATAAAGGTGCATGACCCAGTTACCGGGGAGTTATATAATTACTTCGATAGTGAATAGCAATATGCCGTGTCAGACCTGGATACCTGGGCCTCTATTTGTCTCAGGATAAACAATCTCGATAAATACTAAATAAAAGTAACATAGACAAAAAGACATGCCGTGATAGGATTCGAACCCGTAACCTCTGAATTACAAATCCGATACTTTACCGCTAAGCTAAATCTATTCGATGTAAACTAAGTAAGAACAAACCATTATATAGTTGATCATGCCAATACTATCTAAATCAGCTTTATATTTCTTATTCTAAGCGTTTTTAACACACGGTTTTCGCCGAAAAGCTGTTTATATGCACTAAAAGAATTTAATTTTGATTTAAATGACACGAATAACAACACTATTTAAAACAATTAGGGCTTTTTCGTTCGTACACACTTCGTCTTGTCGATTAACATCCACAGCCTATCGTTGCATCATGGGGCTTAAACGATGGGTACGCGATGACTCGGGTACGTAACCGATTCGTGTGATTTTTGTCCAGGTCAATCGCTTGAGAGGAACAACAGATTTGAACTGTCAATCAAAAATAAAATGAGACTAGATAAACTAGCCATCAAGCGAGGGCGCTCTCGAAAATGTCCCTGGTCTAAGACTTGTGTGCAGTAGAGGATACGGGTTCAAATCTTTTGTATGGCATGTTTGGTGCAATCGATAACATCACACAAAACCTTTCTTTGCTGTTCGTTGACCTAAACAGAAATTAAAAAAAAGAAAGAAAGAAACATAATTCACATATCCCACCAATCCTTGACTATAATTATGCTTGTACAACTTATTTAGTTGATACATCATTCATCATCATCCTTCGCCTGCAGAGCAAGCGATCATAAGATGTCTCCATGCACGCCAGTCTTTAGCAAGAATGAATACACTATCTGACGTTCTTGCATCATGCCTTCATCATTCCCTAGAAACACGTTATGTATAGGTCAAATATGATGTCCATGGAGTTTGTTCGTATTCTTTTAATCTAAAGGTTTACATGAGCTAATATAGAGAAGTTGAATTGTTTGCGAGTGTTTTACCTCAGTTTGAAGCATGGAAAGTGTAAAAATACTTCTGTTGGCTGATATACATTGGGGGGGGGGGGGGGGGGGGGGGGGGGGTGGGGAGGGGATACAACATGCATCTCCGCGAAAGAATATGTTTGTTTGTGATTGTTTCTAAACTGAAGTTGATTTAACATAGCTCGAATTCCTCTTTTTTTCCAAATGCGCAAGGAATTTGATCATCAAAGGGTCGGTCAGCATATTAACTCCTATGCCTGCAAAACATATGCCACCAAAAATCAGTGGAGGCGTGTAGCTCCCAAATGCATCGAGTAGATAACCAGTTAATACGAAACCTAGTAGACTTCCTATACCACAGTGTACGGTAAACCACGCTAAAGCTCCCGGGGCTTTTTCTTTTGATCCAGAGGTATTAGCGACAACAACCATTATCAGTGAACCTCCAATTCCGTTTGTTAAACCAATCATAATGGCTACGAATAGAAGTTGCATGAATGTGTTGGTAAATGGCATTACCATGATGACGATTCCACATATTACGTGAGCTATTCCACCCAACGTTGACGCGGATATGATCTTCTTGTCAACTATCCATCCAATTGGAGACAATCTTGTAATAAGATTGCCTATTCCACCGGCTGACACGAGAAAAGTTGAGTTGAGACTATTTACTCCAATACTAATCGAGTATGGAACAAAATAAATAAAAGCTACGTAAATTCCCCAATTCAGAATTCCGTTGAGGCTCGATTGTAATAGGAAACGCACATTACGGAAAAGGGATAAATTGAAGGCCTTTGCAACACGTGTAACACTATGTGTTCGTTTGTTACCTCCACGAGAATACTGTTGATCATTTTTCGCGATTAAATCACACTTTTTAATCTGCAATTTTTGCGATTTAAGTGGGCGCAAAAGTGATCCACAGACACATATGTTGGTCATAACTGCCGCCAGGATTTGCAGGGCTCCTCTCCAACCATAATATTGGATCAGCAGTTCAATGAGTGGTGGTAAGACGAAGGTCCCTAGTCCGAAGGATGATCCATTCAACGTAGTAGCAAAGGCAAATCTTTTATCGAAATAGCTGACAAAATATACATAAGATACGTAGTAGGCCAAACCTGTGCCAATGCCTAATATAGGCATTATCGGGTACATTTGCCAAAGCTCCTGCACCAGACTTAGTGCAAACTAGAGCGGTTCTCGGGTTTCGCGGTTTGTGGGTTTCGCGGTGTTTGGATTTGGTGGTTGTCATTCGGACGGTTTATTGATTGAGTGAACAATATTCGGGAGATCAGTTTGTTGCAGTTTCTTAACATTATTATGTTAGGGTCTTACCAGAACCATGGAGGACGGGCGTTGATTGACAACATGGAATGAACACAAATATGAGGTACTCACCCATAATTCAATTCGTCAAAATGTTACTTAAGTACATATTCTACCGTTTTCATTTGTTTCATGGATGATTCATCAATGGCGGAGGAGAATTTTGACATTAACATGTTAGGTTACAAATGTGTAAATATTTCGGTTGAATAAAAAAAAGGCTATTGAATTAAATTTGAAGAATTTGGAAACCGGGAAATCCGTAATCTTCCTATGGAAATTGAAGGTTCGCTTTTTAAATGTGGACATCAAAATGAATTTAAGGATTGCAAAGGACATGGGACTTGATCATGTATACTTTGATGATTGGGCATTTTGGCAATAATCCATGAAATCATACTTGCGTGAAGGCATGAAGTTGAAAGGTAGGTATAAACACGATTTCCTGATATATTCTATTTCGAAACGGCAGACCTCTTATTACAGTTTAAAATAGGGGTATTTATTACATGTTTTGTTCAAATTAATATAGTGTGAATTTTAACAGAGACCTCACCATAGTAAAAAAAATCAGGCAATGATGATTTGTTTAAATATTTTAACCAAGATATTTGTGTCCACACTATTTTCGGTAGCTTATACCGTGATCTAATTTTTTTTTTTAAATGCGTGTGACCAGGTACAACCACTCGGACGCAACATAATTATACATTATTAAGTAAGGGGCAAAGGTTCAGAAAATGAGACAATAATAAAATGGTTGGTGTTGTAGTAGGCTTAGATTGAATTCTAAAGTTCTATTCTGAAGTAAAGTATAGATTATATTTAGGATTCAGAATGATGCTACAAGATATACACTACTTAACAATTACTCAAAAAATGGTATCTATTCGTTATGGACCGTTCATTATTTATGGTGGAGGGGGGGGGGGGGGTGGGACAAATTCAAGACTCGTATGTCAAAATTACCTAACCCCCCCCCCCCCCTACAGCTGAAACTGAAAATTACATTACCCCCCCCCCTACTAACCAATAGATTTTTACACAACCCCCCCCCCCCCTTCAAAATCAACTTGTCACATACTTAGGGGATGTATTTTTCTTTTGCCCATGGATTCGTTGGTTGTGACCTCTGAACGGCCAATAATTTAATGACTAACTACATAGCGAGCGTGGCGAGGCGGAACATTTGTCATATATTTATACATTTTTGGTGTTTTGTGAGTCTTTATAAGCCGAAAAAAGTTAGAACATCCAGACAAAAACGTATGAAATATTCTTGTGAGCTTTGGTGCAGAACTGTGAGTAAGACGAGGTGAAAAGCATGCAAGAAATTACCGTTTTTAATCAAATTGGATTTTGGAACATAGGCCTAGGCTATTAACATGTTTTTATACACCTCATGGCTCTAATGTTTTCAACCATTGATGATTATATATATAGGTGTTTTTCCAACAGATCGTCCGAGCAGGGCGTGCACAAAAAATTGCTGTACGAAAGTAGTCTCATCATAAGTAGCCTACATGTTTTGAAGTTGAAAGGTCATAAGAAAATGTGCGCGAAGCGCACAAAAAAATTGCATTTACACTCCAAAATAGCCTCTAAAATCACCCCAATCACCACCATCTTTATAGTTAAATAAAGTTACACAACCCCCCCCTGTTAAAGAATAAAAAGTTACATAACCCCCCCCCCATTTCAACATATGAAAGTTACATGACCCCCCTATATTTACCCCCACCCCCCCTCCACCATAAATAATGAACGGTCCCTTATTGATATTTTTGATATTTGTAATTATTTTATAAAGTTTATAACGTAATATATATACTTTTATAGTATAGTTGTTTGTGATATTTATTTATGCTTGAAAATAAGTAATGACAATTTATCTTTATTCCGAAGAGAAATGTTTATTATTTTGCATGATAAGACACAATTACAATCCAATTCGTTGGATTACATACAATCATAATTTTATATAGATATTTTATTAAGTATTATTTCTATCAGGCTTTTTAACGGTACGATAAACTGTGTATTGAATATTGATGCCTTGGTTCAACCAAAGTACCCGGATGCGTCCAATATTCTTCAATGCGCGCATCGTGCGCTTTGTTTTGATTTGTTGTTCAGGCACAGCGGGTTCGCCGATTTTTACTGCGGGTAGTGGTAGCAAACTTGTTAACATGTTTGATGATGTTTTTATTCGTTATAAGGGAGATCAATATTATGCTCAAATTGTGAATTTTGATTTGTATTATTGTCGTGTATGAATCTGGTCAATACATGCGTATGTTTTGTTTCTCGAAAAAATAGAAAATCAATGCACTTGCGCAAATGTTGATATACTCACAATAGCACCCCCTGCAGGGTCGTACCATTATTCACACATCAACATCAGCGCGCGTGCATTGATTTGTCTAATTTCTCTCAAAACAACACTTACGCATTTATATTGACCTATACCTATTAAATTATTTTCAATTAATAGCCTTCATTGAATAAACTTCATTGAATTTGGATAAATGGAAATGTATTGTAATAAAAATACAGCACGATATTATACATAGCACACATATTTCATCATTTGTATGAATGTATTTATCTATCTATTAATTTATATAAATATAAATAAATAACTTAATTAATTATGCAAAACACTTAATTTATTAACATTATTTGAAAATCAAGTAAATGAATAGAAAATACAATTAAATCAACTTAATTATTTAGATGAATCACTATACCAATCTATAATTAATTAATTTATTCTCGAATTAATTAATTAACTTATTAATAAGAATGTTAATTAATTATTAACTTATTGATGTTGTCTATTACTTATTCCAACAGTTCATTCATTAATATTATTTAATACTAAAAGCAAAAATAAATATATAAATGTTTGTCATTATTCAAGTAATCTATCAATCGCATTTCAATAAAATAAACAAATTTAATCATTGATTGATTATTACATTTCTTGTTCATTGTTTTTGATTACATTTACAAATATATTTGATAGATAAATCGATGGGTTGTTTTCATTATTTATGAATTTCTGATTATTTATTCTTTAACTAATTCTATTCATTGAATGCATTTATCGATACATTAAATAACTATAATTCAATTGAAGATTTATTGTCATGAAGCTTTGGACAGTTTCAAAATAGTAAGCGTGTGCTGCTTGAACCTAGTGGTGATTGAACAAGAACATACGAGGGTTTGTCAAAATGTAATGAAAGTGATCTTGTTGCGAGTTGCAAGGGGCATTGCCATTGATTGAAATTATTTTCAATTAGCCCACTAACTAAAACATGATTTTTAGCTGAATTTGTAGCTATTTTTTGCGACATTACCATGTGACATGTGAACGGTAGACCCCTTTACTTGCGTAAATATCTGTACTCTCTTCATTCCCTTTTATTCCCCTTTTTCTCTTTCTCCTTTCTCTATTTTCTCCTTTCTCTCTCCTTTTTAAATATTTGGTTACAAAAATTACCAGAGGCGCGCACTGGCCCCTGCAATTTGTCAAAATTTGACTGTGGAAAAAAATGTGCGCGCTTCCAGGCCAGCGCATCTTCTTTCTTCATGCGACTAACAAAACTTGCCCCAACCAAACCCCACTCCGACCCCTCCCCATAGACTGTTATGACACTGGTGCCGCCATAGCCTACAACTCACCGCCTAGACCGTAAATGAATGTGAAACATCTATTGACACCATTCACCGTAAAGAAATTAGATTAAATTTCCCATAGATATGGCCAGATTTCATTGTTTTTAAGATTTTTATTTATTTTACGGTCATTTCCAGTTCAAACATGTCAAAGGAAAATAAGAAAAAAGCCCCCGACCGACCGTACAATAGGGTTTCTTTTTTGCATAGACATGGTTTTTTTTGCCGCCTGCTGAATGAATAAAAAGCTAACTTAAATTAATAGTGATATTTGAACAGAATATACCCGTATTCGAAACTAAAATTATTAGGAACCGTTTATTATTTCCACCGGGTCGGGACGGGAGTAATTGATGAGTGGGATCACGCAGTTTTTAATTGACAACAAATAAGGGGGTCATACGTTTTTCTAATCAAGAGGGGTGCGCGTCAGTGTTTTTATCCGGATTCGACGGTAAAATTCCAACAGCTTCCGCCCCCGTCCCAATAAAAAAAATGATATTCATACAACAGTTTTATTCAAATTGCTTATGATTCATTTAGCAATGGGAATCATATGCCATATAAGTACCGCGAGTGTGCCTAATAAATTAAGTTTATGATATTTAAGAAATTAGTCTTAGAGTCAATCATGGCAAATTTAAGTGTGAATTGCAAATTTTCAGTATTGAGTTACTATAGTCATGTCGGTTATTTCTCGACAACAACTAGATAAAATTGGCTTGAAGTTGGTCTAAAGTATAATTATGTCGGTTATTTCTCGACAACTAGCTAAAATTGGCTTGAAGTTGGTCTAAAGTATAATTGGTTAAAAGCCAATCAGGCAATCATTGTGTTTCTTGCACCCGCCCTGTTTATAGGCCTATACTGGTCATGCCACGCCACTGCGTAGACCGTGCCCTACTCATTCTAAAGGGAGCACATCAAAACTCGACCGCCCGGCAACCACCGGTTGTTCCGTGCAGAAGTTCCGTGAGGTTGCAGCCGGTTTCTATTGTTCTAAACAATGATATGCGGTCAAACCGGGCGGAACCGCCGGTTGTCGCGCGGTCGAGTTTTGATTTGCTCCCTAATCAAATATTAAAAACAACCCAGTTATTTAACACTTTCCTCGCGGCAGGCGTTTGCAGACGACAGTTCCGAAATTTCCCAAAATGTTTTGAAAAATGTTAAAATTATTGAATGTCATTACAATATTAAAATAAGTGCAAACTTGTCTAGTTTGGGTTCAATAGTTCATGAGATAAGGTGGGAAAGGTTTCTGAAAATCTGTTTTGTATAATGGTAAAACTAAAAGTAATAGCCGCGTGTGAAAAGTGTTTTAAAAGATCTATTTTTCGAGAAAATCAGTCTTAAAGGTAGATGTTCCGATTGCTGGCCCGATTTTCAACTTGATGTTTTCTATTTTACATGAAAGGTCATCTTTAAAATGGTCGCATTTCAAAGTTTGAGTTGCATAACTCCAACGGTTCTATTTTTTGAGAAGCACATGGTCACAAAATATTTGCCCATTGAGTAGTACACAAACTGTTTGGTGGTTAACCACCTTTGACAGTAATTCACCACATTTTACCCTATGATTTCTAAATGGAACATTTCTGGCTCCTAAGATTTTACAGACATAATGAGAAAAACTTATGGGGATTCTTCTGATATTTGATGTGAAAGCCCCAAAAACGTGATCGGAACATACACCTTTATAACAAATATTCTCTCAGCCCAGTTCCTAAGCACCCCTCCTTCTTTTGAGACCCTGGACGACACACCCTACCACTAACAAAGTTGAGTGCCACCGCCCCCCCCCCCTTGTCCGCCCGGGACTTTACTTGTACCAAACATAAAACTGAAAGCGCAGTAACACAAACCTGTACGTGCGGGGTGTGATGTCTTGTATATATACATCCGAGGTACGTTTAAAAATACTATTGTTGATAGAGGTGTCTTGTATGAATTGTGTAGCCTTTTTGAGAGGGGGTTATTATATTCTATTATAGTCTATTAATTTAGTATAGTATAGTATAGTATAGTATAGTATAGTATAGTATAGTATAGTATAGTATAGTATAGTATAGTATAGTATAGTATAGTATAGTATAGTATAGTAGGCCTATAGTATAGTATAGTATAGTATAGTATAGTATAGTATAGTATAGTATAGTATAGTATAGTATAGTATAGTATAGTATAGTATAGTATAGTATATTCCATTCCATTCCATGATTCCATCAATTGTAAATTCATGATTTTTAAAACTTGGAAATAGATACCAACGGGCGAATCCATCTCATCATGCTCATCCGAGTCCAGCCCTGTCTGCATTGGAAATTGACGGCTACTTGATGGCGAGAAAATTGTTTAGGCTACTTGATGTTGAAGTGGAAGTTTATTGATCCAATTGATCTCTAGAAAATGTTTGTTTGTGTCAGGGTGTTACGGAGTTTTTATGAGCGCAGATAATTGGTGCCTATTGTCAAGATTGTATCCAAAGGCCAAAAACATCGTTACGTTACCCTTCCAAATCTTAAAATTTCCGATTGAGTTGGTCGATTTGTTTTCAAACTCATCCATTTTAAACTTGAATAGAGGTCAATATGCAAGCTGTCAAAGAATGACTAAGGGGTGCGTGGGGCGTACACCTGTGTTTGTTGTTGTTTTTTACTCAAGTCAAGGGTAAATACTTTTGTCCAAGTAACTGTCAGCAAAAACTATTACCCCTGGATCGGATACAAACATGTAAAAATGTACTAAATGTAAATCTGATGTAAATGTTTGAAGCATAGGCCTATTCATTAATTTAGAATAACAACTCAGTGAATAAAATAAAAGGGTGTAGGGCAGAGTTATGTTTTAAGGGGAAATATTAGCGGTTTTATGTTGAACAAAATTATTGAAAATAGTCCCGATATTTTTGCTAATTTTGTACTTGTGCTAGGCCTATAAAAAAAAATCCCGACCCAAGATTTTGCAAACAAATGTTCAGTCTTTTTGAAAGGGTAACACAGTGTTTGTTTTGACTAGGCCTTATATGTTATGGGAAGTTGTTTGAATGAACGGCTTGATTGTCTAGTTTATGCAAATTAGCTACAGACCTAACAATAGCGTTGGTTTTGACCAATGACGGTGGACGTTGACCGTGAAAGATTTAAAAGAGATGGGCAATTACTTATCTATACTTACATTATCCTTGTGTATAACGACCGTCTCTGCACGCATCGATTAGCTCATCACTATCGCCATCTATGTCGAAGTCATGTATGATACGTGATCACTATTGTTATGTAAATGTCCACGCTCTTTCCATGTAATGGGCCCAGCGTGATTCAGTGAAAAAGGCATCCAATTGTTACGTAAACATCAAACAATTGATTATCTATACAGCAAAGATTCGCCCTCATACATCAAGTATGGTGACGTATAGCAAGTATTACAATGGTATAACTAAAACCGCGACAAGTCGGGGGACTATGTTTGTTATGTAAACATCAAACAAAAATAGCAACGCTCATGTATCCCCGGGAAGGGGGGGGGGGGGGTACTCAGATTTGGTTTGGTCGGGGGTGTGCCGCTGGAGAATCAAATCCCCTATACCCATTTCTAAGGGTGATTTTGGATAGACCCATGTCTAAGGATTTTTCAGTTGAAAAGCCTACCCATGGCTAAAGATGTCTCATGAAAAAACGACCCACTGGAGCGGCACGTCCCCGTATGCCTGACATACGTGAGTACCACCCCCGAGTATGCATCGTTGTATTTTACTAAGAAAAATATGCTTCTCAAGGCAAAAAAATATTTTTACTCCTATGAGGCAGATTAACCCCAACTTTGAACTCGTCCAAGTTATTTGCGATTTGTACATGCTCACAAAATCCGGAATCCATTGATGGATTAATAAAGACGAAATCGCAAACACAATTTTTTTCTGAGGCAATCTCTAGGGGTGGTACATAGCCTAGCGGTGAACAAAATTCAACAAACTCAATTGCGCGTAGTGGCGTTTGGGATTGGGGGATTCATATAGTTTTAGTTTCATGCTCTATTACGCTTGAACTCTTTCCGCCCACACACATGAGTAGTAAACTACAACAAAACAAAATTACGCCCCTTGATTGGAAAAACGGTGATCCACGCTTGCGATCAGCGACGGAGCGGATGGAGTATATAAAACATTATGGTGATATACGGGGGTACAATAACTAGAATCGCCGCCATTTTCTTTGATGTGACGATGTCGGAATAGAAAATAAATATCCCTATCGCGGGAACATTATCCCTCATAATTCTCCAAATAACCAGTCACTCGAACTCAGCGGAGATAAATACTGTACCAATATCGTGTCCACAAATCTTACTAATTCAAGCTGTATTTTTCGAGATATTTCGCACACAAACTTCGATTTGAAAATCTTAGGATGCCGGTACCCGTCCTCCAATAAAGCTATACATGTGATGATCCCTGCGCTAACGGTTACCAACCTATATGATAGCCGCTGGGATAATGCCGATGCTATAGGAGATGATATATACACTATGAAGATAAAAGATGATCCGATCCACGATATCTCCGAGGAACTGGCATTGAAATGCGCTTCCCATTTCACAAGTAGAATACCAATGCTAAACATAAATCCCTCAATTAAGGTCCTCATCAAAGTACATGCTGCAAGTATAATCCATGCATATCCATGGTCCATTTGTGTTGATTTAGATCTGGAGAGAGCCATCATGGAATTGACTTAATAGATTGTTGTACAGATACAGATTGTTGTAAGTCTTGAGTTTGTTAGAGAATTATGTTGGAATCATAATAACAATTATGTTATTATCATAGCTTATCTAACTGTCATTATGTCCCATATGCGGTGTTGGTAGCGGAAACTATCATATGCAGTATAAGCACAGAACACTATCACTGGTGTAAATTGTTGGGACAGTCACAAAGTATTCATGGTGGCATACCTGACGAATCGTATATTATCAGTCCATGGTTACAAAGTAATAATATTCATGACTTATTATACACAAACACATTTGTTAAGTTGCACAATTCGCATCATTGTTTGTTACAAGGTCGTTTGTTTATGTTACAAGGTTGTTTCATGCCAATTATGACTTCCTAATATGTTGTGCTCTATGTTTTTGCCCTTTGTTGTTTGGGTCAAGGTTAAATGTGAACAGAATAACTAAATTGAAATCTAAAGAATAAGTCTATAGGCATTGTTTTGTTATGTGTATTTTATTGCTTCTTAGTTGCTGGTGATAAGTAGGCCTACAAAAATACTACGGTAATTACCATCCAAGCAACTTTAACTTTAACTTTAACTTTTAACTTTTAATGGCAATCCAAAAACTACGGTCATATGTAAACGTTTACGTTTACGTTTACCGTGTTTACCGTGTTCAGTAATTGATGTCCCATCCCGCCTGAGGTGAAATTGGTTATTTCTGGAGTAGAGAAGGGAATATGTTAACAAACAATATTTAATAGGCTGCCTGAATCCTAAATCACGCTAGTGGCGTTTAAAGCATCAAAATCGACATAGTTTTGGTGTTTTTATGTGTATTTTTGTAAATCAGCAGAAAATAACTATACCTGTACTTCCGGAAGTTGACACATTTTGACCCCTAGTGACATTTTCTTGACCTTTGACCTGGTTATGATGATTGACTTTTTTTCTTAGCTTATCAATGCGCACAAAATGAAACAAGTCCGGTCAAAATCAAAGCATGTCTTCAATTTTACCCCTGTAAAGTTCAATGACCCCTAGTGACCCCTTCTTGACCTTTGACCTTGTTATGATTATTAAAAAAAAAAAATCTTCTTATCAAACCTAACAAGTTGAAACAAACCCGATCCAATTTGAAGCATGTCTTGAAATTATGTGTAAGGATTTCAATGGGTGGGACATCAATTGCTGAACACGGTATAGATTTGTTTACAAGTTGTAGGCCTAAACCTTCCATCACTTACCTTCATGTCCTTCCACCTGTTAACCCAGTCTTGCAAATACCCAAACAATGGTTTTACTAAAGAGATGAGGGTTAACTTGTGTGTGTTGTGCTCACTGGTGCAAATCTTTGTGTAAACCTAGGTTCTCAAGCATGACCGGTTTGATTATTGATCATTACCTATTGACTGTTTAGCACAGATAAAGGTAATTTTGGCACATTTGATTTGTGACTTTGCCTCATTCTCATTCATGTCGCCAAGTTCAACAACATGCAATCATTGCAAATGTGGTATCATTTTAAAGAGGAACACTTCAGCTTTCCATTGATATATAACATATACAAAGAGTGTAATAAATAATAAAAATATACTTGATTAAAAAAAGTTTCCTAACTTTTTGTGAGCAGTTTACATACCGTACTCTCCCACCAATGTGGCAAATGAAGATGAGGTAAGAGACTACTATGACGAGCTGAAAGAAACTACCAAATCAGTACCGGCCCATCATTTCTTGACAGTAATTGGGGACTTTAACGCTCGAATTGGTAACGACATTGCTCCTTTTGCCTGCCATGAAGCCACAAACAGGAACGGGGAGATATTAGAAGAGTTTGCAATGGAAAATAACCTAGTTATTACAAACACCAGATTCCAAAAGAAAGTAACAAAACTATGGACCTGTATTCTACCAAGTGGATTCAGAGCACAACTTGACTACATCCTGATCAGAAAGAAATGGCAAAATAGTATTCTGAACACAGAAGCCTACACTTCGTTTGCAAGTATTGGATCTGATCATAGAATAGTGACCTCAAAGATTAGATTAAGCCTACGAGCAAACAGCAAAACCAAGCCAAAGAAAGTGAAATACAACTGGAATAAGCTTGTCCTAGACTCAGAACTGCAAGACCAATATTCTGTCGAAGTCAGAAACAAATACACACTATTAAACGACACCTGTGATGACAATCCAACAGTAACATATGGAAACCTTATCATAGCAAATCAAGAAACTGCCGAGAAACTACTACCAAAAATATGTAAGAAGAGGCAAAAGGCACTGTGTTACAGTAGGAAAGTAGAAACTGCCAGAAAGAAGCTAAGACAGAAGTATGAAAAACATGTCACAGAAGACAATAAAGAGTCTGCACATGAGTTTGAAGCAGGTAAACTCGACCAAGCCTATGATGAGGTCAATTCTGAATACCTGGACAAGAAATTAAAAGAAGTGGAAAAGGCAACCCTAAACATGCAACACAGATTATCTTGGGAGCTCATTAACGAAGTAAGTGAAAGGAAAACCTCTAGGACTGGAATCCTGAAAGGAAAGACAAAGGAAGAACGTGTCAACAATTGGTACTGCCACTTCCAACAACTCCTAGGAAATCCACCGTATTAGTGACTGACAAAGATGAAGACATCCCAAAGATTTTCGAAGAACTACCAATTAAGTGTACTGCCTTCAATAACACCGAGTACCAGAAAGCCAAGAAATCTATCAAGGAGGGGAAAGTTTTGGAGAGGACAACATTCCACCTGAACTCCTGACAAGATGCAATCTTGATGATATAATACTGGACATCTGTAATAAGGCCCTCCTAGAAAAGCAAAAACCTGACCAGTGGGCAATATTGAACCTGATTTCAGTCCCAAAATCTGGTGACCTAAGTCAAGCAGGAAACTACAGGAAACTACATATGTCTGAACTCCATTGTGGCCAAGACATACAACAGAATGATTCTCAACAGAATAAGACCTCACCTAGATGAATTACTTCGAACTAACCAGAATGGCTTCCGAGAGGGAAGAGGCACTACCTCACACATTCTTGGGCTCAGGAGAATCATCGAAGGTATACATTCTAATAATCTCTCTGCAGTCATTACATTCATTGACTTCAAAAAGGCATTCGACACCATACATCGTGGGGAAATGATCAAGATACTCAAAGCATACGGTATCCCACAAGTCATAACAGATGCAATTGATGAAACTTACAAAAACACAAGAGCCAAAGTGATATCACATGATGGCGACACGGAACTGTTCGACATCCTAGCAGGAGTACTCCAAGGAGATACCCTTGCCCCCTACCTATTCATAATCATCCTTGATTATTGCTTAAGAATAGCTATCAGTGGGAGAGAAGAGGAACTAGGATTCACCATCAAGCCTAGACAAAGTCGAAGAATAGGGCCAAAGAAAGTCACGGATCTTGATTTTGCAGATGACATAGCGTTACTATCTGACACTAAGGAGCAGGCACAGAAGCTGCTGAAAAACGTTGAGGAAGCAGCACTCAAAACTGGGCTCCACATGAATGCCAAGAAAACCAAATGTATGGTATTTCACCAAACACAAGCGGTACAGCTAAAAACCTCTGATGGAAGTAACCTAGACAACGTAGAGGACTTCAAATACCTGGGAGCTTGGGTTGGTAGTAGCCAGCATGACATAAAAATACGCAAAGCACTTGCTTGGAAGGCCTGCAATGCTCTGAACAAAGTGTGGAAATCCAGCCTCTGTCGAAAAATAAAAATCAGACTTTTCCAAGCTACTGTTCAAAGTGTTCTACTGTATGGAGCTGAGACATGGACCATCACCAACAGACTTAAGAAATCTCTAGATGGGTGCTACATTAGAATGCTGAGAACTGCACTCAACATTAGTTGGAAAGACAAGGTACCGAACAAAGACCTGTATGGAAAATTACAAAAGGTATCAGAAAACATCACAGACCGAAGGATGAGATTTGCCGGGCATTGCATGAGAAGAGAAAATGAAATAGTGTCTGACCTTCTGCTAACGAGACCCAAGCACGGGCATATATCTGCTGGACGCCCAGCCTTAACATACTTGGACGTCTTGGCGAAAGACACAGGACTGAAGGATGAGGAGATGAAAGCATGCATGAGGGACAGAGTAGTTTGGCGAGCCATCACGAGGACCGTTCGAGAACGACATAAGCCAAGCCAATTACTGTTATCTTGTTGACCCGTGTATGTTATTTAGAATATACTCTGAACTTATTAGTTACACCAGCAGTCCTTGAAGAGGACAATCTTCATGATCTTCCCGCACAGGATTTAGCATGGTGACACATGATTGGACATATAAAGTGTACCCTTTCTTCTCAAACAATCAACCTGAGTCTTATACCGTATTCACTAGAAAGTGTACTTTTATTGGCCGTCCGAAGATTGTTAATACGACAAACCAGCACCGTAATTTTGCAAGATCAATTTAGTGCCGCAATCCCGGTGGAAATGGCGCAGGCCCTAATGAAACGCGACAATTTCTTGACAGCAGTGTCAAGGTGCACCACTATGGCGCTGAAAAAAAAATGTTACCAATGTGAACATCATGTAACAGTCCAATTAAATGGCAAAATGAAATGGGAATTACAATCAACAAGAAGGACTGGCAAAACATATGCTGCCAACCTAATATGCAAATCACAAGACATACAAAACTTCATTGGTTTCAGTTTAGGGACCGTTCATCATTTATGGTGGAGGGGGGGTTGGGTAAAATATTGGGGGGTCATGTAACTTTCATATGTTGAAATAGGGGGGTTATGTAACCTTTTATTCTTAAACAGGGGGGGGTTGTGTAACTTTTTTAAACTAAGATGGTGGCGATTAGGGTGATTTTAGAGGCTATTTGGAGTGTAAATGCCAATTTTTTGTGCGCTTCGCGCACATTTTCTTACAACCTTTCAACTTCAAAACATTAGGCTACTTATGATGACACTACATGTACTTTCGTACAGCAAATCTTATTTGTGCACGCCCTGCTCGGACGATCTGTTGGAAAAACACCTATATAAACGTCAATGGTTGAAAACATTAGAGCCATAAAAAACATGTTAATAGCCTAGGCCTATGTTCCAAAAACCAATTTGATTAAAAACGGTAATTTCTTGCATGCTTTTTACCTCGTCTCACTCTCAGCTCTGCACCAAAGCTCACAAGAATATTTCATACGTTTTTGTCTGGATGTTCTAACTTTTTTTCGGGGGGGGGGGGGGGTGGTTGTGTAAAAATCTATTGGTTAGTAGGGGGGTCATGTAATTTTCAGTTTCAGCTGTAGGGGGGGTTAGGTAATTTTGACATACGAGTCTCGAATTTGTCCCAACCCCCCTCCACCATAAATAATGAACGGTCCCTTAGAGCAATAAACATGCTAGCTACAAATAGTTTACTTTCAAAATGAAATTAATATATAATAACCAATGCTGTTTCTGCAACTCACAAATGAAAACTACGCTTCATCTACTTTTCCAATGTCATATTATAAAACATTTGAAAAAAAATCCAATCGTATATAAAAAGTAAACTAGCGTCATGTAACATTGGTATATCGCCCCAAGTAGTTATTGTAGGAATAGTAGGAAAGTATGATCCTCTAAATCTTATAATATTACTAGCCATATATCATATTTATAGAGCCAAAATACAAAATCACGGCCAAATCATCATACACGTTCGTAAGTATTGTACTGAGTATTCATTCTTTAGGTTACGTTTGTAATGAGCCTACCACTAGTATCGTCCGATACTGGAACACACATTATCGTTCGATAATGGTACAAAGTATCGGGCGATACTGGAACACAATGTATCAGTATATCGTTCAATACAGGGACAAACCACCACTGGGATTATATGTACCAGTATCGCCTGCTACTGGAAAATAAAAACGTTATCGCTCGATACTGGAACACAATTTGGTGTTCCAGTATCGAACGATACTGGAACAATAAAATTGTACCAGAATCGAGCGATATTATTAGTTATCCCCTGCATGTTCACACAATACGGACAAATACCTATGGTTTGCGGCCTCATGTGATATGGCACAAACCATAGGTATTTTTCCGTATTGTGTGAACATGCAGGGGATAACGAATTTATCGTTTAGTCCCAATAAAAATTGTATTTAAACACTCGCGGAAAACTAAACGTCAAACAATACTAGTATCTAGTTAGAGCAAGGCGCTGAATTCTCTTCTTCCCTTCCTTACCTCCGTAAAATTCAACCCTTTAACAGGCTCTGCGCCATCGCCTCTGTCCATAAAATCATCGCGAAAACATGTCTGGTTAGGTTATATGCAGATCATTTATTTTTTGGCGTGGGTTAGACCTTTTTTGCGGTATATTTCGGCCTCAGAATGTAACAGAAATCGACACGACATTGGATTCCAAACACTGCAAGAGAGAAGACAAACTCAAAGATTAAACATGCTGTACAAAATAAACCACCAAATGCTCAGCGTCGAAATGCCACCATGCTATGCTCCAAGACACACAACATCACAAATTGGTACCAGGTACGAGCATCCATGGCGAGCAATACTCCAAAATACCCACCAGAACAGACTGCTACAAGTACAGCTTCTTTCCTCGCACCATATCTGTATGGAACCAACTACCTAAAACAACAATTCAAGCACCATCTGCGAAGTCATTCACCAACAGATTGTCAAACACAGTATTCAGTGAGCTACATGGGCTGTACATAGGCCCAAGAGCACCCACAGCTGATACCAACAACTAGTCAACACCAACCCATTGTATATTATACAAATATGGACTGCTCATGAGGGAAATGGGGTGAAATATTGCCCCGAGGTGATCTGGAGACCGTAAGCCTACTATTTTCCCGAAGCCGATTTCTTACCCGAAAACTTACCCCATTTCACGAATAAAGAGCAGTCCATATTTGTTTTATATAACGCATGAAAATATTCACACTTGAACACATCTTTCTTAGTGAATATGCTAGTCGATTCTCGACAAAATCAAAAATAAGCTTACTTTTTAAAGTTAGTTTACTCCGAGCAAGTCGCCGAGGAATAATTACTCTGATGCTGAACTCATCTCATCGATAGAGGTCTAGACCTCGTTGCAGAATGCCCTCAACCTCAGGTGAATTGACAACAAATATTTATGATTCATGACTAAGATTCAATGAAATGTTAATTCAGCCGATAAAAGATCTGTGCCAAATAATAATAATGCAATGCAGACGACTTGTTTACTTGTTTTGAAGCGATTCCTCTTTTGCTGTGCACTGAGTTAAGTCCGTACACGCAGATGGTGGTGGAATCGATTTATTGTTTATACCGAGTAGGGCCTTCTAGCGGGCCTTCTAGATTTGTAGAAATTAGAGAAAACTTTATGTAGAATGACGATCACATTCAGGTTTTATACAGGGTCTCTCAAGACGCTCCATGCCGGGATCGCACGAGCCTACGAGGGAGTGCATCTTTGGTCTATTCAAAAAGTACTATTGACCGCCCGGTCAATAGTACTTTTTGAAAGACACAAAATGACCGGGAATGACGTTAAGCATGAAATAGGCCAAAATATTTTGTGTTGTGTAATGTATTATCCACCAATCAGATGTCTAGAATATTTTCATGGGTTATATAAAAATGTATATATGTTTCACGCAACCGTTGCTGCGCACATTATTTTGGTTAGTTCATCATATGATGGGAGTTTTTACGTTGATTTTTTATTGAGTTGTTGTAATACTACACCGGACGTGATGTTTTACACAAAGCTTGGCGTGATACCTCATTAATAAGGTCTACCAAGAATATCTTCAGATTCAGAACAGAAATCGACTCGGTTGCATTTAAATCATCCGCCATTTTATTTGTTTATCGTATTTCAAGCAACTCTTCCACAGACGCAAAGCAATCGCTTTACACGTAATATCATTTCGCGCCATCTGGTAACGCGGTTAATCGACGATATGGAATATATCGTGTGGTTTGACTTGTTGTTTACACGATATGGATCAGATTTCATACGTGTTAACCAATGAGATTGAAGTATGTACACTTACTAAACGATAATATTAGTCATCTCCTGCATGTTCACACAATACGGACAAATACCTATGGTTTGGCATGTCATATCACATGAGGCCGCAGGCCGAATGTGATATGGCACAAACCATAGGTATTTTTCCGTATTGTGTGAACATGCAGGGGATAACGAATTTATCGTTTAGTCCCAATAAAAATTGTATTTAAACACTCGCGGAAAACTAAACGTCAACATCTAGTTAGAGCAAGGCGCTGAATTCTCTTCCATTCTAGGCTTCCTTACTTCCGTAAAATTCAACCCTTTAACAGGCTCTGCGCCATCGCCTCTGTCCATAAAATCATCGCGAAAAACATGTCTGGTTAGGTTATATGCAGATCATTTATTTTTTGGCGTGAGTTAGACCTTTTTGCGGTATATTTCGGCCTCAGAATGTAACAGAAATCGACTCGGTTGCATTTAAATCATCCGCCATTTTATTTGTTTATTTTACAATGTCGTATTTTGAGCAACTCTTCCACAGACGCAAAGCAATCGCTTTACACGTAATATCATTTCGCGCCATCTGGTAACGCGGTTTATCGACGATATGGAATATATCGTGTGGTTTGACTTGTTGTTTACACGATATGGATCAGATTTCATACGTGTTAACCAATGAGATTGAAGTATGTACACTTTACTAAACGATAATGGGAAATTTCATGTGCCAGTATCGTACAATACTAGTTCACCAGTATCTGAGACCTAAAATATGATTTTTTTTTATAAACTGTGTTTGATGAATTGAATTTGTATAAAAAGGTGACACGATTTTTAAATGACTGTAACATAAGTTAGTAATTTTTCCTCATATAATTGGTCACAATGATGTCTTATAGGACTAATTATGTCGGAAATGACTATAACTTATTTTTACACTGTGGTGTTTTCTATTCTGTTTAAAGTCAGCTCGTATCACTTCTATCATCAAGAAGGCTAGCCTTAACCCAGAAATCTTATCGAATTACAGACCGGTTTCTTATCTCAACTTCTTATCAAAAATGGAGGAACGCGCTGTCTGTAATCAACTCCCACCAGCATTTGGCATCCAACGATCTATACGCACCCTACCAATCGGCTTACAGACCAAACTGCAGTACAGAAACAGCACTCTTGCGTCTCCAAAATGACCTCCTTTATTCCTTGGACTGTAGACGAGAAGTGGTTATCGTTCTCCTCGACCTATCTGCTGCCAGTAGCGTGCGCAAAGGGGGTGGGGTGGGGGGTGGTGGGGGGGGGGGGGGGGGGGGGGGGGCGGGGGCCCACTATTGAAATATTCGGGGGAAACTTACTGTCAGTCGGGGGGAAACTACTGCCAGTCGGGAATGGGCCGTCGCTAGATGTTTTTTTGCGTGAGGAGGGGGTGTAATCCATATTGCCAATTTTGTACATTTAGTCGACAAATTGATGCACCAGGTTGGTCAACAAATTCAATTTTATAGCGAAAACTTATGAAAACTCTCATAATTGTCCATTAGTTGTTGACTGTGCTGTCTTTTTGACTGTGCTATTTTTTGACTGTGCTATTTTTTGACTGTGCTACATTTTTTGACGTGCGAATTTTTGTGCACCTACACCCCCACCCCCACCACACACACACCCCCACCCCCACACACTTACGTAAAATTCACGAGGTGAAAAATTGGGGCTACCTTTTACTATTTTGTTGGTACATAGGGGGAATTGAGAAGAATCTGAGTCGGGGGAATTTCATTTATGGCCAGGTGCCCCCCCCCCCCCCCCCCACTCACAATATCCTGCGCACGCCACTGTTCAGTATAAACTACAAGCAATTATCATCCTGGTAACCAATAAATACAACGAGGATCTTGCTGTGTAACATGTAACGTATATCACCTATCTAGACGGGACAAGACGGTACAATGTTCATAAATGCAAATGACGCCACGCCCTCCTCTGTCACTGCCTGACGAAGCCATCCACAATTTAAAATTCGTATTTTGTTCTACGTAAATTAATTTCAAATAACCAATTCTGAATGTTTCGTGTCATATAAGAACTAAATTCTGTCATCATCAAAGCAAATCAATTCTACTCTTTATCACAATCAGCTTTTTTACCATTGATAGACTATTTCTGTGCCACAAATCATGTTTTGAGCCGATAAAAACCACCACGTCTCATGTCGTCTGGTTTGCTACAACCATGCTAGTGCGCCCCCTATAAAACCTTCACCAATGAATTTGGTTTTAGTAGGCGGCCTATTGCAGACTCCCGAGTGATCATCTCGTTTCTTTTGCCGATATTTACCATTACCCGGTCATAAAATGCATTGATGATTGAAGATGTCTTCAGCGAAATATGTTATTTGTATTGCTTGTCACGACACATCCAATCCTCAACCCATGTTCGTTAATCTATACTCTAGATACCCAACATATGGGTTCTCTTATCACATACATATTGACACATGGCTAGGGATTTACAGGTGGTATATAAGCATATAACGCATGAAATAGTAGCTAAAACTATAAATCCATACCGAATGCATTACATGTCTCGGTGGATTTCATGGATTTTGTTCAGTGATCGGTCTGAGATCAGATTGGGAACTATAAATTAAATTCCGAAGTAACTGGTCACGCTATAATAATGCATACATGACAGAATTCGGGTAGATTGATTTTACAGAGTGAATGTTATACAAAATCCTGAGGAAATATCTTGTTTATATATTATGTCTGAATGAATTTGTTAAATGTCACAGGATTTGTATTTATTACAACCTGGTATCTTTATTTTCCGGTTTTACGCTAACTATGTTTTATGATGGTAACACGCATGAAGTAAATTTCGTCACATTTTAGACTTATCAAAAGAGATGTTTAAAACCTTCCTGCGAATTTAAAAAAAGTACTTTGACCTACCCTTACATAGGGGCACCCTATCCATGGCTGATCTAAATTGCACAGTGACTTTAAAACTTCATAGTGCCCGGATCGTAAAATGAGCGTTCTCGGTCAGTATAAACTAACCAACTAGACCTTTTACGAAGTTTACTTATTCTGTCAATAGTTCGTATGAGTTTAGTGGATGATGTTATGACTTTACATGCGACATGATAGCGAACAGAACATTACAGGGCATATAGTATAGTCACCTGGTACAGTGATATTAAATGGGTGAATTATTTCTAATTGCACGATATCCCTTTACGATGATGATCAACATCTTGCAAGGTTCACGGTCATTTCTTAAATGGCGTACATGTCTTAGAAATGACTTTCAACAGTCCGTTAGATGGCACCGTAACCGGTGGACACTAATAAATGATATATGAATTTTAGGTCACTGTGGGCAATCTAAGCATCCAATTATTCGCTGCAAATAGTATACTGTTTGGACCAAGCTCAATTGAATTTGCTGAAAGAAATTACAAACCTTTCAAAAGCGTAAAGAGGTAGTGATGAGGGTACGACAAATATAGATTGACGATAAGATCAAAAGAGGAAAGAGGACCCCTCCGAACAATATGTTGTTATCTTTCTGATCTTATAACAAAAAATTCAGATTCGAACATAGATTCCTAATTGGCTAGTCCAGAAAACATGATAGCTTCTACAGAAGACAAGCAGATTTGTGTACAGAAAATATTTCCCTAGCAATTGTTGTCTAAAATGTAGAAATCTAAACTACGATATGGTTGAAATTAGAATTCCAATGTTTTCTATGCCAATGGTTAACGGACAAAACCTTTATGTGGGGAATTCAATGTCTTTGAGACTATTTAAATTTATATTTTTAAATGCGAAGAGTAACATTTCATTTTCATGTCTTAAAAGGTGTGGATCATTTTGCCATATATCGTATTTCATTATGTAAGTATCTATGTCGATAAAGGTATCGTGTTTTATAGTGAATATGAGGGAAATTGTATGGGATCAAAGCCTTTTATCATAGAAATGTGTAACATGATAGAACACCAATCACATCACCTAGGATAAGGTCAACATCGGTAGAACACAATGTCATATTTTTCCAGTATAACTACAAAAAAACCTGAACAAATTGATCAGTATAGGCCTACATCTGAAAGTACGGCAAATGTCATACGTCATACATTTGGTAACATGGTATTGAATAAGTGGATATCAATTTGGACATGGAATTTGATTTATTGAGTCAGGGTTAATGTGACATGGGCAATCTCAGATGGACATGTCATCACTCTTCCGGACAATGAATGGATTCAACGATTATCAATTATGTCAACTGTCAAGTTTACAATTCATATCAAAATTTTTGAATTTTTTCATATTATATTTATGGCGTCAATCACGATGACAACCGAGCATTGTACACGCTATGAGTGAGAATGTAACCTTTTACACCATGCTTACGCGATGTTTAGAGGCTTGTTGTCTTTGAATACAATTTCCCGGAGCTGATTACATTTATTAATTAAGGTTTTTGAGTCGAAACATAGAAATAGTTTCTGGTGCGCTTAATATAAAGTAATGCCAACTGTGGCAGACATAAATCATTTTATTTGGGTCATATCATCAGGGAAATCAGATTTAAGGAATCGATATTTGCCATTACACGGTCATAAAATGCATTGATTGATCATATCTTAAGGGAGTATGTTATATTTATTGCATGTTACATATTGCATTACATATGCAATCCGCGGCCCCTTTTATCTCTCAATGTATACTCTAGATACTCAACACATCGGTTCCCTTACCACATATTGCGATCTTAGCTAGGGATCTACAGGTGGTGTATACGTATATTACGCTTGAAAGAGAAACTTATTGTATATAAATCCTTTCCGAATGCATGTTTCTGAAGATTTCATGGATTTATTCAGTGATTGAAAGAGATGAGGTTTGGTGCTATAACATTTTGAAATAAATGTTCACGCTATAATAATGTCAGAAAAGAGATCATATATATAATGGTAGATTCTACACTTTACAGAGCATATGAAAGAAAATCCTGAGGGAATTCCATGTTTCGTACTACCTTTAATTTATTAAGAGGTAAAACCACTTCATAAAATGCACTTTATATTTTTATATGTTAAGTTTTTGAAATATTTGCTTTGCTGAGGTGCATCGAATTTATGTAATCCACTTGATATTGCGGACAATCCACTTGATCAAATGACACATTTACACATATTATCACATCATTTAAACCGTCTGCACGACAGACACATTCTATGCCTGCCACACACGTTAATACTGAGGTGGATTTGTAATATTCTTTGGTAACATAATACGTCGATGTCGATGTTGCTCTATCTTATTCGAGATAAGACAATATTTCAGAATGTTTTTAAATACATCCTAACTGCATTGAAAGGGTTGTCTATGGAGGCCGGACTATGGCTCCAGGTGGACCATGGCTCGTGTCACGCCAGTCATAAAATGCATTGATGGATCATGTCCTAAGGGAGTACGCTACATTTATTGCTTGTCACGACAAATCCCATCCTCAGCCTCTTTCATTACTCAACACATTGTGATTTGGGTAGGGATTTATAGGTGGTGTATTCGATTGAAATAGTAGTGAACTATGAATACATATCGAATCGAATGCATTACAATCATGTCTCGGTGGATTTTATGGATTTTGTTCAGTGATTGGTCTGAGATCAGATTGGGCACTATATAATTAAATTTTGAAGTAACTGTTCACACTATAATAAAACATTTGACACAAAAGAGCGTACGCACTCTGATCAAACAAAGTCCTGCGGGAATACCGTTTTTCACTTACCCTAATACCTCCGATATAATATGTGTCGTAAAAATAGGTTAACCACTGAAGTAATATGCGATTTATGTGTCTTTATGACTATGTATGAGTCAAGTTTTCTTGTAAGCATGCTATTAGTATCTGCCTCGCTGAACATGCACTCAATTTTTGCAACTGGCTTTCACTTCATGAAGGACACTGCATTCAATCATAAACCCGGTGGTTGTTTTTCAGTCTGGTATGGGAATCAGGTACGCATGAGCCTTAAAAGTAAAGATCGTACTGTGATTTTTCAGATTTTTTACAGTTATTACTGCAATGGATTGTCAATATTAACATTTGATGATCAATCAGATTGCACAGTGACCTTAAAACTCAAAAGTGTTTGATCGAAGAGAACCATTCACATTTACTTTATAAATAATGTCCACTGGTACTGTATCATCTTACTATCGGTTGATGAGTGAAATCTTATGGCCCTATCAGTGGCGGATACAGGGGGGGGGGGGGCTTTGGGGGCGGGCGCCCCCTGTAACATTTTACAATATACCTTTTTTGTGCACGCGCCCCCCCCCCCCCCCCCGTAAAATTTTACAATTTTACAATATATACCTTTTTTGTGTACCACTTTACCTTTTTCAGAGGCATAGGTAGGTTGGTCTGTACATTTGCCACTTGCACTCTGCGATTTTTTTTTGCCGGTTTTGGGACAACCACATCACCCCCCCCCCCCCCCCCCCCCCTACTTAGCAGAATTTCACGAGCTGATAGCTGACGGGGAAAAAAAATGGGGCCCTTTTAAGAATTTTTTTTGAGTCAGCCCCCCGTAAATTTTAATCCTGGATCCGCCACTGCCTATATACACCGAACACAAATAGTTCCTAACCAGGTGAAAATTTAAACGTTACAAATCGTACCTAGCGCCCTTGAATCGATGCTAACTGAAAAGTGGCAGACACAAAGCATTTTATTTGGATAATTTCATCATAAAAAAGATTCTAGTAGATTCTAATCAGTACGTTTGGGATGTTATATGACATCTTAGTGACCATCATGCTTAAATTAACCGATATTTTCCAATACCTGATCGTAAAATCAAGTCTAAAAGGAGTATGATATAATTATTGCTTGTCACGACACATCCCATTCTCAGCCTCTTTCATTTGTCAATCTGTACTCTAGATACTCAACACATTATTGCGATTTGGCTAGGGATTTACAGGTGGTGTACACGTATTCCATTTGAGATAGAAGCTACCTATATCCATATTGAATGCATTACATGTCTCGATGGATTTCATGGATTTTGTTCAGTGATTTGTCTGAGATCAGTTTGGGCACTATATAATTTAATTTAAGTAGTTGTTGAAATAATGCATACATGACAGTAAAGTGAGCTTACGCATTATGGGTAGATTAAAACTTGACAGAGCGTCTTATCATACAAAATCCTTACGGAGTTCCCTGTTTCGTACTACCTTTAGTTGATATATGTTATGTCTCGGAACAGGTAAAACCACTTACGTAAATGTACTTGATTATGTCTTTATGTCTTGAGTTTTTCAAGTATTTGCGAGGTTGTGATGCACACAATTTAGGCAATCCCCTTAATATTACGGATCACTCAATCAAATGCAAATATTACGTTGAACATAAACGTATTCCCAAAACCGTCTGCGCGACAGACACATTTTATGCCCGCCACACACGTTAATACGGGGGTGGATTTGTAATTGTAATGCATGGTAATGCATACATTCGTTGGTAACATAATACTATTTATAAGTTGACAGATTTTACGTTAACTTAAATGCATTACATTTGCCGCGCGTATTAAGTAATTTGCATCACATTTTTTTATTTCCATCAAACGATATGTTTGAAACCACATGTGAAAAAGCCTGTTACAAAGTGAATCATGGAACTTCAAGTGTAATTTTCATAATTATATGTAATATGTTACATACTTAGGATTTGGGTATTTCATTTTTCTTGAGGATCTGGCTCGTAGATGTATTGTCGCTTGAGAAGAGAAACATATCCATTGATATCAAAAAAGCTTTATAATCAT
The DNA here is from genome assembly GCA_035610835.1 of Ophiura sarsii. Lineage (NCBI taxonomy): Eukaryota > Metazoa > Echinodermata > Ophiuroidea > Amphilepidida > Ophiuridae > Ophiura > Ophiura sarsii. The sequence continues at coordinate 59,283,441 of CM069442.1, forward strand.
TTGACAATTTGAAAGGACAAATCCTATATCATAATGTGTACTTTGTGAGACAATCATACATATTGGCCTCCATGTGACATTTTAAAATCAAACTTTGCTGGAGCAGAGTTAGTTATGCCCAGGTATAGGTATTAACTATAGAGAGAAAATATTTCGAATGTCAAATGAATGGGATGAGATTAATAGGACCCTCTTAACTGTCGGTCTGCTGATGCTGCTCCATCTTTCTTAAGGTACTGAAGATATCAGAGATAAAACAATGAAACAATTAGGTACTATACCTATTGTATAAGTGTATGCTATAGTTTATGCTTATATCTTCAAGTCCACTTATCATACTTAAATGTCTAACTAAGGTATATATTCATAAATGGATAAATATATTATATGGTGTTCATAAAAACTGTTATCTCATAGTTCAAATTTAAGTACTTATTAACGATACGCTGTAAGGAAAGAAACTTATGACTGTAGTATAATACACTCTAGTTTAATAGTATACAGGCTGTAACAAAAATAGTTATACAGCTTTGAAAAAAGATATTAAAAATATCTCCCGTAGAATTTCTGTTTCGAACTTTAATGGCGTGCAAGTGGAATTTTCTTAGATTTCGAATAAGCTTTGTTTCATGACAATCGATGGCCGATAAGCAGAGATATGATCAATTGTCTAACGTAGTCATGAAATCACCTGCGCCACTTTGGTTTAATCAATTGTAAAACTACTGGGATGAATATGAATGGAATCGAACCAGGAGTTTAGTAGTAAAGCGCTCTTGTTAGACAACAATGGTTCATTTCAAGTGATTAAAAGTATAACAAAGAAGGTTATGTCTTTACAAATATTATTTATTTATTTTAAAACTATTTGAAAATAATTATATTGTTCTCTTTACATTGCATGATACCCTAACCATTTAATTTATACATGATATCAGATTGTATGATATTGTAAAAGTGGCTCAACCCGATTTCTAGACGACTTAGTAAGTAGACTAGTCATAAATATTACACGCAAGTAGTTAATAAAAATTCCATTTAAAAAGACGAAATAAAATGATCCCGGTAGCCAAAACGGAAATTAACACAAAGTGTCAACAATTTTGACATTGTATGATTGTAACATTTGATTAAAAATAAAATTGCGATTGTATAACTCTTTTTGTTACAGTCTGTACAAGACATGAAACAGGTGCAATCATGACAATCGTGTAAATACATGTAGAAATGTCAGGTTGCGAATTTTGTTAAGTTAACGCAACGGTACCTGTACGAACCGCATACATCAATATTTGAAGGGGCAATTGGCTCCCTTATCTTCTCCCTCTGACTACACCTCTTTACAACCATTTTGGTGTGTTTCGTTTTGCCTACGAATCAGATATCCATCTCCCACACGGGACATACTCAGCAAGAAAGTCGGTGCGTTGGCGCGGTTTTACAAGTCATTTTACACTGTTTATGTTGTACTTTGCACGAATTCCCTCTTGGCTAGCTCGGTTAACATTATAACTGGGAGCGAACAGAAAGAAACTCGATGAAGTGCTGTTTACACTTCCATACGATATAAAGCACACAATCACTGATCACTGATAGTCTCTCGACTGTCCTATCACCACGCTGCACATGATCGAACGTTGTCTCTTCGGAGATCCGTTTAAAAGATATGAATAATTTATCGTTACTTTAGGTGAGGTTAATGTTACGCACCCTACATTCTCAAAGGAATATACCGTAACTACACATTGAGCATTCAATCCACCGTAAAGAGACATAGTTATAGCTTTTTTATATTATTCATTGATATCGGAATCTCTAATGTTCTACTAAGATCAGATAACGATTTTTCCTCTACACCGATAAATAAATGGATCATGAGCTACATGCTAAAAATGCATTCGGTGTAGTTTTTCTCATGCAAATTTCGATTCAATTTTTATCTATCTCCCATTTCCCGCAATTTAGACAATATTTTGCTCTATTCAAAGTTGAAGTATTTCATTTCGTTCATAAGATACCTCAATATGTTCTTTTTCCATGAGGCACGAGTAGAAATAAAGGTCACTAGGGAAGTAGAATCACGTTATGCATAATAATAATCTTACGCTTACCTAAAAGTTGATCAAAGAGCAAGGTAGTTTGGAGCCGCATACGCAGATCGACAGTAATGAAAAGGAAAACAAAAGAAGAAATATTAATTATGGTTGGTTAATCATTATGGGCCTTAAAGACAATGTATTCATAAGTTAATTTGCTAGCTCTTTCTCTCTAATCACCTATCGCCTGTTTCAAGTAACGGAAAGTTGTGACCATCTTTGATCAAACCGCTTCATGAAGCATTGAAAATAGTATGAGTCGTTTCAAATCGTCTAGATAGACGACATGAGCGAAGGATCTTTCACTGTCTAGCATCAGATACGTAAGAGCTTAATAATAAAAGATTAAAGCAGAAGAGTGAAGAATTATAAGCAAGTCTCTACAATGTTCCCTGTTAGCAGACTAAGTGGGTGCTTGGATTTCACAGTGACCTAAATCTTTAAATTGCTTGATAAAACTGAACCGTTTGCCTTGCCGTTATTCCTGTTGCCTTGCAGTTATATCACTGTATAGTCTATCAGTACTCCATCTTACTGACTATTGAAGGGTCACATCGAAGGGTTCTGTGATGATGAGTTCATTCACCAGGTTCAAGAAGGAAAACGCAATGACGATAGAGCCCATAAATGTGATATTTCAACAGTGCGTACACGATGATACCATAAACAATGGCCACACTAATCAATGAATTATAAATGGCTTGGTTCAATCAAGTACTTAGGAGATGGAGATTTTAAGTCACTGTACAATTTAAGCATATCTTGATAGTTTGTAAACGACCCTACCCTTCCGATGGAGACCCACTAAGGTCCTGATGACCGAAGCCAAAATAATTATTGAAAATAGAAATAATAAAACACTTCGAAGAGTGCACAGAGCATGGTAATGAGGTTACACAAAATGACAGATGGAAAAATAAAATAGAAGAAGAACAAAAGCGTAACAAGTATCAATCATCCTGTACTATTAATGTGTTGTTGAGACTAACATTTATTTCAGCAAAGTTATAGGGGGGGGGGAGGTGTAGACTTTACTGAATGACCCTCGTATTTTCCGGTAATAAAATGCAGTTGTTGAAAATGAAATATATTATATTTATTTCATATCTCAATCTCTAGACACTAGTGCGTCGATTTTCCTATCACATATTATTGAGATATGGCTGGGGATTTACAGGTGGTGTATACGTATATAACGCTTGAAACCGAACGCATTACCCGTCTCTATGGATTTCATGGATTTTGTTCAGTGATTGGTAAAATTAAATTTTGAAGTAGCTGCTCACGCTATAATAATATATGTAGGACAGGAAAGCAAGCGTACGTATTCCGGGTAGATTGGCAATTTTACAGAGCGTATGATCATACGAAATCCAGAGGGAATACCCTGTTTCGCACTAGTGCTTAGACCGTCTGGCGTCTTGTATCTTTTATATCACTTGTAACAAACAGGCAACACCACTAAAAAGCGCACCTTATATTTAATACGCGTTAAGTTTTGTCTGAAGTTTTTGATGTCACTCAATTTATATAATTATCTATGTGCAATATAATAAAATTCCTTTAAAAAGGAAAAGAGGCGGTCATATAAATTTTAAGAAACAGATAGCAGAGTGTGATACAGGTAACACGAAGTGTGGTTTAAAAGTCATAAGTTATATTTTACCATTATGATATGATTGAAAATCACAAATTCCTGTTAATAATATAAAAGCCAAACACTCGGATCAAAAAAGCTGCTATAACGAAAGAACTGCAAGTGTCGAAAAAGCATGTGCTTGGAAACAACGCGATAAACAGATACTTCTATTAAGAATAAAACGAAAGAACTGCAAATGTCGATAAAGCATTTGCTTGAAAACAACGCGATAAGCTTGACAGATACTTCTAAACTGGTACAGGTCAATTCCAAGAATGATGAATGAAACGCATCATGGACATTGGACCCTGTGGACGCTGATCGATAGCGATAATTAAACGTTAAACATCCAATCAGCTATTTTAATTGAAGGAAATAAATTGTGAAAATAACCGATTGAAGTATTAAACTTCATTGAAAACATGATTGATCACATGTTTGGGCACAATATCCTCCTGCGTGAAATTGAAACTACACCATGTACATATAAATAGTGGAAACATTTTGACTATATAGACACCATGGCAGTTTAACCTCAAAATACTTTAGCCATACATGCAATGATTGGGGATTTTCTATAAGCTTCTCTAAGCTATATTACTAGTGAGGTTAAACCGGCAACAATTGTTGTCAAGGCACTACGAAAATCATCATCTAAATATATTGAAGACTGACGTGTGGTTCAATCATTAAACTTGTCATCAATCCATAATTAACATTTTTGTGAATAATCCATTATCATCACAATACACTTTTTAGATTCAAATGAATTTTTGAATACAGTGAAAGTAATTCGTAACAACAATATTTCCTTGAGACAAAATCGTGAACAAATAAAGTCGCAAAATATACCCTTATGTAAAATACATTATACATAACTTTAATTTTAATATTTCGGTAACTTTATCAATACCCAACCGATTTTCACCGTTCAAAGGGGTAACTATTATATCAATAATGCCTCGTTCTTTTCATATCTTGCCTTTAAAATTTGCTAAAACAATAAAAAGCGTTCCATTTTGTAAAGAGGCACACTCTATTATCTATTCTATTAACCCCCCATTCAGTCAATAAAGATGTGATTATTGGTTGCTATTGTCCATGAGTTGACCGCAACAGTTGCATACACAGAAGTGTTATTTGAACAACAATGCAGTGTTGCCTAAAAACCACGGCTCATGACAAAAAGTAGCAAAATTCCAAGAATATTTGTGAAATTGAGCCCAAACTCTGGTTAAACACCCGTTAAACAGGTTTTAATTGAAAAAGGTCAGGAACACTCGTTGTTGATAGGTATGCGCTACAGAAAGGATCTGTTTTTATGTATTGTGACATACGTAAAACGTAAGGGATTTATTGTCGCAGGTAAACCGTACGTAAGATGTCGTTTTCCCAAATGTCAATACCTACCCATAGGGGAGGCGAAGGCCGTAGCCCCGCCTCCAAAAAGCGCACCTTATATTTATTACGCGTTAAGTTTTGTCTGAAGCTTTTGATGTCACTCAATTTATATAATTATCTATGCGCAATATATGATGGACAATGCCCTCAATCTAGTACAATCATTACACATAAAATATAAACATTTAAATCATCCGCAAGACGTACCAATTTCATGCCAGCTACAAAAGTTGATATTATGATGGATTTATTATTATATCAGACTTAAATTCATTGATATGTAACATAACCCGATATCTTTATTTACCGATTTTTTACTTCAATCTAACGAGCTGTTTAAATTCTACCCAAAATCATTCACATAGATTTTAGCTTTAAACTGAGATAGTACCACAAAAGGAACGCTGAGATATAAAAATATTGTTTCAAATTGTATATCATAGCTCCGCGAGGCACCAATGAAGAATATAAGGTCTTCCCACAATGCATTGCGCGAACGCCAGCTAACTAAGGACTTTTTACACAATGCATGTGTCGAGCTCTTAAGTTTTAAAATAAGAAAAAGGAACGCTGACAACTAATTTATTCATTGATGTAAACTAGAACCTAAGAGCTCGAACGAAGAAAGCGCTATGAAGCCATGATTGTCAGATTGTGTGTACAAGTCTATGGGAACCAAGACAAATTGGAGACCAGAATAAGGGCATTTTGCAAAAACACAATGCATTGTGGTGGTGTCTTTGAAATATTCTTTGGCGAGGCACCATGAGGCACCTATTGCAAATGGACAGTGACCTAAACACTCCCAATAGCTCGTGTTATTAAGTAGCGAATTATTACATATGATGTCATCTTACTTATCATTGAACCGGCAAATGGTATTGTCAATAGGGAAAATGCGGTTCCTGGATTGTGTCATTTCAAAGGCGGAATGTGTTCGATTTCCCATTTCTCAGAGCTAATAATTCTTCGTGACATATATATTGTTAATTGTATACCATAAAAGAATAGTACATCCTACCCTCGACAGTTTTTAAAAAATATTGATATTTGTCTTAAACATTGAGCCGTAAAATCATTAACCCTAACCACAACCAAATACCACAAAATGCCACGCGCCAATATCGTGCTGCTATCACTCACCTCCTTTGTGCAATCACGACTGACCTTTCTTTTGATTATGTCGCAGCCCTCCCCCCCCCCCCCCCCCCCCCCCCCCCCCCCACGCCGGCGGACTAGAGTCAAGCCTCGAAATCCCCTCCCCTGTCATAATTTTCATTTTTACTCAAAATACCTCTCACCGGTAAGGGTAAGGTTTATCTTGTTATGTATGTGATGGAATAGGGCCTTCGAATGGAGATTCTGAAAGACATAGGAGTGCGACTCATGTTTTCAGTACATAAATTATAAAATACATCTATAAAAAATGCGGGATATCTAGAAATATATTTCTATTGATTAAACTTTCACAAAATACCGTAACAAGTTATTAACCGTCGATTTGGTTTGGAAGTGTCTTTCGCGTATTGTGCATACTACTGCATTATTTGCAAAGTGAATAAACCCTTCCTTCAATACACAATACCCTAGGGAGCTACGACTATTTGATGAACGCTTTAGAAGTATTGCAACATTATACTTCAAACGATGGTCGTACCTAAAACGATTAGTAATAATAGTCTCAGGATCGCACAACACCCTCTGATATGAGTTGTTTAACCATATTTAATTATTTGCTTTGAATAAGGGGAGACGTCAAAACTCGACCGCCCGTTGACTGCCGGTTACGGGCGGTTCCGCCCGGTTCTTTCAGGTCAAATGTTTTACTGGTATATGAATATTCGCGCATGCAACACTGAACAACCGCCGGTTGACTTAATGCTGTAATCTGACCAATTTACACTATCAATCTGTTACTTTGCGGTCATAATAGCTCTCTCTATAATCGTTCTATAAAAAAAAACATTCATAGACTTTCGGTATTGATTTTAAAAAGTTAATTGAGCTATAAACAGATTGAAAAAGCCAACCCCAGCGAAAATCAATAGCTGTATTGTACTGGTTGTTTAACTGAGACTTTTAAGTCTTAAAAGAGCCCATTACTTCAGATGTTATTGCTCACGTGTGTGACGAGGCACTTTCAACCGGTCGTGTTCACCAGAGTGTTACTATTTGACCTCATTATGTGTGTATATTATAACAGACGACACGTTTTGTGAGAACCGAACGGAACCGGCCGTAACCGGCGGTTGCCGGGCGGTCGAGTTTTGACGTGATCCCTAAGCTATCCTTAACAGCTTACTAAGTGGATGACACAAAGAAGGCCTCACGATGTTGTGAAAAGTATCCCCTAAATTCTATACATATTTTCGTCGAAAATTGACGGTAATTCAAACTTTTGAAAGCTCTCCCCTTTCGTCACTCGAGAGAGAGAGAGAGAGAGACCAATTCTTTTCATGCGGAGCTCTCAAAAGTTCTGGATTTATTAATTTATTTTCAGTGAAACAATTATTATTACCAACTACTATTGTATTGTAATATTCTATGTAACTAGGACTGAGATCCTTCGCAAAAATAAAAACGCAATCAAATGCAATATGTTTTGAATAAGGCTACAAACGTTTTGAACTTAAAGGTATATGACCCGATCACTTTTTTGGGGTTATGACTTTTTTTTCACATAAAGATATTTTGGTATCAGAAGAATCCCTATATTTTTCTCATTATGTCTGTAAAATATTAGGGGCCAGAAATGTTTCATTTGGAAATTATAGGCTAAAATGTGGTGAATTACTGCCAAAGGTGGTTAACCACCAGCCAATCTGTGTACTACTCAATGGGCACATGTCTTTTGACCCTGCGCTTCTAAAAATAGAACCATTGGAGTTATGCAACTCAAACTTTGGAATGCAACAATTTTAAGGATGACCTTTCATGTAAAATAGAAAACATCGAGTTGAAAATCATTCATCTACCTTTAACATAACCTTAAAAATACATATGTTTAGAAATGATAAACAATTTAAGGCACCACATTTGTAGTAGTTTGACAATAATTCTAAATGGGAGAGTAAATCTCTTCTGAGTGGAATGAACTTCAGAGCAGTATCCATCATCGAATTCATCAACATAGTATTTCAGAAAGCAGATGGGGTGCTGTAGAAGGGACAAAACAGTAACGTATTAAACGATAATACCATCAGAGGAAAAACAGTATGAGTATGATCTACGGTATATGATCTATTCATACCCCTCAATAACTCTAAGCCCCAGACCGTAAGGCATGCTGTCTATAAAACACGGATATACCTAAAAATGTACGATTTCCACTCGTGATGGATGTGCCTGGTTAAATAGATACTTTAGTATATGAATATTCAATATTCAATGAATTTCCAGGTGAAGTCATTCACCCCCTCGACAAAATGTAAATGCAAAATTCAATGACTTTCCAGGTTTTTACTTATTCAATGATTTCCAGGTGAAGTCATTCAACCCCTCAACAAAATTCCTATTTATAGTATAGTATTTGTATATTAATCCAATCCAATTATAATATGAAAGAAATTATGAAAACTATGATCCAATTAGCGTATCGCAATGTTATTGATGGCTGCACGGCACGGTTTGCATTACAATACAACGTGATTTCGTCATCAGTGAAATGTGCAAGGCTGGCTGGTTTGGGGGTATGGCAATTAATAATTTCTTACGGAGGGGATGCCGCAATTGCTTAATCTCGCTGCTGGTGGGATGGGATGTGCTGAGCGATGCTGTTGATCGAAAGTTCGGAATGGATTGATGGATTGCACGGAACTGGGAGTTTTCCAATGTTATATAGTATTTTAATGTGTAGTGTACTTGCAGGTGCGTTGATGATCAGAGTCGGATCGGATCGCTCTAATAATAATTTCCGGGGTGAAGTAAGTTGTCATCTGTTGATGAAATTACCTTGAACTTACTGTTACCATGCTGTTACTTACACTTTGAGCTTAGAAAATGTTACCCGCCAGTCGGACGGGAACTTTTGGATCTTCACCCGCCCAACACGAAACCTATCCGCTATGGGCGGATGGGCGGGTCTTATTTCCAGCCCTGCGTGTATGACATCATGTCAATTATTCTGCCGTTTCGACCGTCGAAATCGAGCGAAAACAGGCAAATTATTACATTTTTGGTACGAGCACATTTTTCGACGGGTTTTTCTCGCAAAGCTGGTCCGATCTGAGATCGCCGTCTCATCGTTGTCTGCTTGCGATATAGCGTCATCTCTTGATGGATCGTATATATTTGGTGCATTGAGAGTTCACAGATCAGCAACAGGTGAAAAGAAAATTGTTGCCAAAGATGTTGGTTTTATACCCCCTTTGACCTAACATATCTCGGCAACCAAATGTCCGATTGAAATAAAATTTTGAGTTCCAGAATCTTCACATCAAGGGTTAAAACATATTAGATTATAGGAAATCTTAAAGGTAGATGACCCGATTTTCAACTTGATGTTTTCTATTTTACATGAAAGGTCATCCTTAAAATTGTTGCATTCCAAAGTTTGAGTTGCATAACTCCAATGGTTCTATTTTTAGAAGCGCGAGGTCATAAGACATGTACCCATTGAGTAGTACACAGACTGGTTGGTGGTTGACCACCTTTGGCAGTAATTCACCGCATTTTAGCCTATCATTTCCAAATGAAACATATCTGGCCCCTAATATTTTACAGACATAATGAGAAAAATATGGGGATTCTTCTGACACCAAAATATGTGAGAAAAAAATCATAGCCCCTAAAAAGTGATCGGGTCATATACCTTTAATTGTTGATTTAGCCAATAAAGCCACCTTAAATTGTCACGGAAATGTGAATATAAAACAGAACATTGAAGGGGTACAATAAAGGGATTGGTTTTTTTGGAACATATCGAAAGGCCTACTACTACACTATCACACAAAGGAAACATATAGCAACGCACACGGCAACAAGGTCATAGGTCGAAATACATCCCATAATAAAACGCTCTGATGTCGCTCGTTGGAAAATATTTTCTCCAGTAATGAAAATGTACGGGGAGAGTTCAGAGAGTGTTGTTAAGATGAAGTTTAAATACCAACTGAAAAGTGACAGACACAATGCATGTACTTCGGAACATTGTTAAAAAAAAGTTTTAGTAATCAATACATGGTTTCACATAAGTGATAGTCTATTGCTGACACCTAAGTGACCATCTCGTTTCATTTGCCGATATTTACCATTACCGGGTCATATAATGCATTGATGATTGAAGATGTCTTCAGCAAAATATGTTATTCGTATTGCTTGTCACGACACATCCAATCCTCAACCCCTGTTCGTTAATCGATACTCTGGATACCCAACACATGGGTTCTCTTATCAAGTACATATTCAGATATGGCTAGGGATTTACAGGTGGTATATAAGCATATAACGCATGACATAGTAGCTAACTATAAAATCCATACCGAAATGCATTACATGTCTCGGTGGATTTCATGGATTTTGTTCAGTGATTGGTCTGAGATCAGATTGGGCACTATAAATTGAATTCTGAAGTAACTGTTCACGCTATAATAATGCAAACATGACAGAAAAGCGAGTGTATACATTCGGGGTAGATTGATTTTACAGAGTGAATGTTATACAAAATCCCGAGGTAATATCTTGTTTACATATTATGTCTTGTAACAGATTCACTTGATATGTCTTTCTGTGTGGTACATTTTATAGGAGGTATGTTCCTGCTGATAAGCACTTAGTTTATGCAAATGATTTATCACTTTACAGCTGAAATAACGGATAATGCACTTAACCAATTGAAATCATTATATAGGATATAAACATACAAATCATCTACGAGACAGACATATTTACGGCTGCCACAAACATTTATACTTGAATGGATTTGTTAAATGTCACAGGATTTGTATTTATTACAACCTGGTATCTTTATTTTCCGGTTTTACGTTAACTATGTTTTATGATGGTAACACGCATGAAGTAAATTGCGTCACATTTTAGACTTATCCAAAGAGATGTTTAAAACCTTCCTGCGAATTTAATAAAGTAACTTTGACCCACCCTAATATAGGGGCACCGTGCATCCATCTGAATTGCACAGTGATTTTAAAACTTAATAGTGCCTGGATCGTAGAATGAGCGTTCTCGGTCTGTATAGACTAACAACTAGACCTTTTACGATGTTTACTAATTCTGTCAACGGTTCGTATGAGATGTGTGGATGATGTTATGACTTAACATGCGACATGATAGCGAACTGAACATTACGGGGCATATAGTATGGTCACGTGGTACAGTGATATTGAATGGGTGAATTATTTCTAAGTGCACGATATCCATTTTCCCGGAGGTTACCATTCATCAGACCTTTTATTGTTAGTCGAGGGACGGTTTACATATACCATTATAGTAAACTCTGCTCTCGACAATATTAATACAAATGATCGAATTAACGCGTATTATTTCTGAGATTTCATTGAGTAGGAATGCCAATTAATCAATTCAATGAGCCGTTTGAAACAGTCTACGCAACGGCGGTGAAAGGTTATTCTGCAATATGGCATCTGTTATGTGCGATATTTCCATAGCTGTTTAAATATTTCTCTCTTGCAGACTATCGAGTTTGAATGCTTTGGTTCCACAGTGACTCAAATTCTCCAAATGACTTGATAAAACACAACCATTTACGTTTCTCTTTTATAGAGTGTCTCTCGTTCCAGTGCCGTTTTGTCGCATACTAACTGTTGACAGGTTACATCTAAGGGAACAATGATGATCAACATCTTGCAAGGTTCACGGTCATTTCTTAAATGACGTACATGTCTTAGAAAGTATTTTCAACATACGAATGTTTCTGTGTTATCAAGCACTTTCAAGATTTTAGGTCTATGTGCACTGCTAAAATGTTGAGTAAATATGCCCAATATGTTCAATAGTTGAGTAAAAATGCCCAACATTTTACTCAACTGTTCAACATATTGGGCAATTTTAATGTAAATGTTGAACATATTGGGCATTGTTTACTCAACTGTTGAACTGTTGCATAGTTACTCAACGTTGAGTAAACGTTTTACTCAACATTTTACTCAACATTTTAGCAGTGTGGGCTATCTATGCATCCAATTATTTGTTGCAAATAGTATTTTCGATGGAAACGTACGTACATAGGTCCTGTTTGGACCAAGCTCAAATGAATTTGCTGAAAGAAAGAACAAACCTTTCAAAAGCATAAAAAGGTGGTGATGAGGGTGCGACACAAATAGATTGATCAAAAGAGGAAAGAGGACCCCTCTAGCTCTGAACAATTTTTTTTATTACCTTTCTTATAAAATAATCCAGATTCGAACATATATTCCTAATTGGCTAGTCCAGAAAACATGAAGCTTCTACAGAAAACAAGCAGATTTGTTTACAGAAAATAGTTCCCTTGCAATCGTTGTCTAAAATGTAGAAATCTAAACTATGGTATGGTTGAATTGGGAATTCAAAATGTTTTCTATACCAATGGTGTATGGACAAAGACGTTTATGTGGGGAATTCAATGTCTTTGAGACTATTCAAATTTACATTTTTAAATGCGAAGAGTAACATTTCATTTCCATGTCTTAAAAGGTGTGGATCATTTTGCTGGGTTCATCGTATTTCATTATGAAAGTATCTATAACAAAGGTATTGTGTTTAGTGAATATGAGGGAAATTGTATGGGTTAAAGCCTTTGATGAAAGAAATGTGGGTCATTACAGAAAATCAATCACATCCAGTATCGGTTACAATTACAAAAAAAATGAAAAAATTGATCAGTACATGTGAGTTGCTACTAAAAGTACGGCACATGTCAAACGTCTTATATTTGGTAACTTGATATAGAATAAGTGGATATCAATTTGGACATGGAATTTGATTTATTGAGTCAGTATTAATGTGACATGGGCAATCCCAGATGGACATGTCATCACTCTTCCGGACAATGAATGGATTCAACGATTATCAATTATGACAACTGTCAAGTTTACAATTCATATCAAAATAGCCGGAATTGTCATGGCATTCTTCTTTGAATTTCCATATTATATTTATGGCGTCAATCACGATGACATCCGAGCATTATACAAGTGAGAATTCAACCTTTTTTCACCATGCTAACGCGATGTTTAGAGGCTTGCTGTCTTCGAATACGAATTTACCGGATGACATTTATTAATTAAGGTTTTTGTGTCGAAACATAGAACTTTGGAAATTCATAAGTGACAAATCGTTTCTGTTGCCCTTGATATAAAGTAATACCAACTGTGGCAGACACAATTAATTTTATTTGGATCATATCATCAGGAAAATCAGATTTTAGGAATCGATGTTTGGCATTACACGGTCATAAAATGCATTGATTGATCATATCTTAAGGGAGTATGTTATATCTATTGCATGTTACATATTGCATTACATATGCAATCCGCGGCCCCGTTTATTTCACAATATATACTCTAGATACGCAACACATCGGTTCTCTTACCACATATTGCGGTTTGGCTAGGGATTTACAGGTGGTGTATACGTTTATTACGCTTGAAAGAGAAACTTTTTGTAAATCCATACCGATTGCATTACTGAAGATTTCACGATTCATTCAGTGATTGGAAAGAGATCAGGTTGGGCGCTATAAAACTAAATTCTGAAATATATCTTCACGCTATAATAATGACAGAAAAGCGACCATATATATTATGGTAGATTAAACACTTTACAGAGCACATGATAGAAAATTCGAATTTATTATAAGGTAAAACCACTTCAAATTGTGAGATAGGCTTTTACGACGGGTATTCATAATATAAGTTAAAAGTTTAACGGGTTCGCCTTCGGACAAGTTTTAATCTGTCAAGCTTTCGTCAGGATTAGCTCTGACTTCTTCAGGACCAAATTATTATAATATTAAACAAAACATAGAGATTGCCACTTCTCTTGTTATCATAATTTGGGATGGCCCTTGCCCGATGATTTGAGAGTAGATTGCCTACTTGTGAAAAGAAATGGTGGCTCTGAAAAGAGCCGTTCAGATGGATTGCCGCTTCCACTGAACAGAGATGGTGGCTCTGAAAAGAGCTCTACACGTAGGTTGCCACTGGCCTACTATATATAAATTTGGTTCTAAAAGAACCTCCAAAGGACTGCCCCTTGACCAATGGAAATAACGTAGAGACTGCCCCTTGTCTACTACAGACTACAATAAGTCTAGTGCACAGTAGTGCGGTCACTGATCTGTAGAGATCGTTTGACGCTGTAACGAACTTGAGCAGGGTATATACAGTCATCACAATAAGTAACTGACCAGGTAATAAATGTGCTGATAACTCTAAAAGTATAACTCCTACATCATCATCATCATCATCGGTCGTCCTTGGACGGAACGATGGAAGCAGCTTAGTTGCCTCCATCATTCTTTCTTGGCTATTTGTTTACTCCATTGGTGCGCCACGCCTAGTGGAGGTATGTATATGAATACATATTATATGTGTGTGTACAGACACAGAACTACGGTGCACAGCAGTGTACGACGCTCTACATAAACATATTAAATTATAAAAATGTTGAGAAATTTCTCTTCTTGAATTTGAGATATTACACGCTAAGAATGTCTGATTATTAAGGAAGTTACAATCCCAAATGTACTGTCAAGTCTGATTTTCATTTTCACATTTTCATTTTCAACACGGGGACTCAGACCGGCAAGTTATTGATTACTGGTAGTGGTAGTGGTAGTGCCAATTCACCCTTCGATGGTCTGTTTGTTGGATAGTCGGCCGGTGGCATTGTTACGGTTGATCAATACGCCACACACGCTTTACCTGTCGTACTCTCCCCGTGTTGAAAAGAAAATGTTAAAATGAAAATCAGACTTGCCCTAACGTTTGTGATCGTAACTTCCTCATTAATCAACCATTCTTAACGTGTAATATCTCAAATTTAAGAAGAGAAATTTCTCAACAACTTTATTATTAAATATGTTTATGTAGGAGTTATACTTCTAGAGTTATCAGCATGTTTATTACCTGGTCAGTTACTTATTGTGATGACTGTAATGGTTCATTGCGGACCTGGCTGAACAAAATTACAAGACTGTTATCAATTGGCGGGATTGATTGATTGTGTTGATAGGAAATAGAGAGCGCCACATGCGGCTGATATCTTTGCCGTCATTTCTACTGATTGTTGATGATTCATTGATTCTGATCTCTAGAGCTTCACGAACAAGCCGCATAACAAAATTTGAAACCTGTCTCCCAGTGTTTATTAAAAGCAAATTGTTTTTTTGAAAGGAAAGAAACTGAAAGATCTGAAAGATCTTTTATACAAATACTTTTGCAGTGTTCCCTATAGGCGAGGGTTAAACTTAATCAGACGACATATTTTTCATATAAAATCAGTTACTTTTATTGTTTATAGTCTGTTAAAGTGATATATAAGTGACGGTTATATAAGTGACCGATACCTACGTTTTGTCTGTTTTGCTGTTTTTCATCTGTGCCCGTCACACTAAATGGACATTCGTGTTTCACTGCATCTTTAAAAAAGTACAACAATTACTCAGACTAATTTACTATGAATTTGTAGCTGAGATTCAAAGCTACCATTGTGGAATACTTCATATGACAGGCTAATATAATAGCAAAAATATGAGGTAGGAGGTAGAACTTATTGAATGACCCTCGTAGAATACACATATTATTATATTATTTAAACCGTCTGCGCGACAGACACATTTTATGCCTGCCACATACGTTAATACTATAATGCATACATTCGTTGGTAACATAATACATGTACGTTCTATAAGTTTACAGGTTTTACGTTAACTTCGATGCATTACATTTGCTGTGCGCGGATTAAATTATTTCCGTCACATTTTTAAAATTTCCATCCAAAATTATGTTTAAAGTGTGACAAAGTAACCACTTTTGAAAAAGCATGTTAAAGTAAATCATAGAATTTCAAGTACAATTTTTATCATTAATCATAATAGGACAAATACAACAGATTTAAATTAAAATATTTCTTGAGGTCTAGGCTTATAAAAACATTATCGCTTGATTGGGCATGAGTGATGAAGAGCTAACGTTTTAGCTGTGGGCATCAAGGATAAAGAGAGATACATAAAAGGTCAAATGAACGGGATGCAATAGATACTATACTGATCGGCCTGATGATGTTGCTCTATCTTATTCGAGATAAGACAATATTTCAGAATGTTTTTAAATACATCCTAACTGCATTGAAAGGGTTGTCTATGGAGGCCGGACAATGGCTCCAGGTGGACCATGGCTCGTGTCACACCAGTCATAAAATGCATTGATTGATCATGTCCTACACTCTTAGAAGGTCAGGATCAAATACATGAGTAGATTTCCGGCTCACTTTGTTTTGATCCTTTAAGGATCATTTTCGGATCGTTTTGATCCGTTTCCAGATAGATATCAACAAACGGATCAAATTCACCTTGATCAACTTTGATCTGATTTCCGGATCAATTCGATGAAACAGTTCATTGGTCAATGAGTGACTGACGTCACTCTTTCGCAAACCGATAGACGACAAGCAGACGATCTTTTGAATTCGGTCGCCACAGTTGAAACAAGGGTGAAATACCGCGGTAAGTTATCCAGTCTAATCTGTAAAATGTTACATGATTTTGTCGGTAAAGTAGTTTTATTTTTTATGTTTGAACATGCTCTATTCTTGTGAATAAATTTCTTGTACCTGACCAGTGCCATCAGTACGATTTTCGGTCAAAATGCTCCTCACAAAATGTCACGATCACTGCGATGTACTAGGCCTACACGATGTAGTAAGCTTACTGCACTCGATATATAGTCTGCAGTGTGCACCCGGGGGTGGGGGCACTCAATCAATATTAGGTTTCACACCAGGCTCCATCAAAAATACCCCCCCTTTTTTGGCCCGGTGCCACCGAAAGACCCTTGCATGCATGCTTGTTTTTACAATCTGTCACCCGATGACCCCTATGTTTTCACTTTTTCTTTGATTCAGTTTGATCCTGGAGTAGGATCATAAGCTACAGGTACATCCGATTAAGGATCATTATTTTGATCCGTTTCAGTATCATTTGACAGAAATATTTGATCCCATTTCGGATCAAACTTTTTGATCCTGCTTGTCGGATCACTTTGATCCGGAAAGGGTAAGCTCATATGTGATACCGCTTCTGGATCAAAATTGATCCTTTTCGTCTCATATTTGATCCTGACCTTCTCAGAGTGTAAGGGAGTACGCTACATTTATTGCTTGTCACGACACATCCCATCCTCAGCCTCTATCATTTCTCAACACAGTGCGATTTGGCTAGGGATTTACAGGTGGTGTATACGTAACAATTGAAATAGTAGTGAACTATGAATACATATCGAATCGAATGCATTACAATCATGTCTCGGTGGATTTCATGGATTTTGTTCAGTGATTGGTCCGAGATCAGATTGGGCACTATAAATTAAATTCTGAAGTAACTGTTCACACTGTAATAAGCATATGACACAAAAGAGCGTACGCACTCTAAACATATTAAAATTTATAGAGCGTATGATCAAACAAATTCTTGAGGGAATACCTGTTTTTCATTTACCCTAATACCTCCGATATATATATTAAATGTGTCGTAAAAACAGGTTAACCACTGAAGTATGCGATTTATGTGTCTTTATGAGTCAATTTTTCTTGTAAGCATGCTAACTGGGTTTCACTTCATGAAGGATACTGCACTCAATCATAAACCCGGTGGTTGTTTTTCAGCCTAGCATTGTAATCTAGTACGTATGAGCCTTAGAATTAAAGATCATAGTGTGATTTTTTAGATTTTCTACATTATTAACATTTGATGATCAATCAGATTGCACAGTGACCTAAAAACTCCAAAGTGTTTGATCAAAGAGAGCCATTCACATTTATTTTATCAACAATGTCCACTAGTAATGTATCATCTTACTATTCACGCATCGTTTGATGCGTGAAATCTTATGGGCCTATATTTACACCTAACACAAATAGTTCCTAAATCAGGTGAACATTTAAATATTAGAAATCGTACCTAGCGCCCTTAACACATTTCCACGCGGCTATTAGTTTTGCCATATACAAAACAGATTTTTCAGAAACCTTTCCCAATTTTCAAAGTCTACCTCAAGGATAACTGAACCAAGACTAGGCATGTTTGTATTTCTTTCGATGCATTTCTCATGGTGATTCCAAATAGGGTATTGAAATTCAATACAATATGTCTTTTTCTAAACATTTTGTGACATTTTGGAATGTCGTCTGCAGACGCTTGCCGCTTGGAAAGTGTTAAGATAAATCGATGCTAATTGAAAAGTGGCATACTCAAAGCATTTTATTTGGATAGTTTCATCATGAAAATAAGATTCTAGTAGATTCTAATCAGTACGTTTGGGATGTTATATGACACCTTAGTGACCACCATGTTTATATTAACCGATATTTGCCAATACCTGATCGTAAAATCATGTTTTAAAGGAGTATGATATAATTATTGCTTGTCACGACATATCCCATTCTCAGCCTCTTTCATTTCTCAATATAAAACTCTAGATACTCAACACATATTGAGATTTGGCTAGGGATTTACAGGTGGTGTACACGTAAATTACATTTGAGATAGAAGCTACCTATATCCTGTATCCATACCGAATGCATTACCTGTCTCGGTAGATTTCATGGATTTTGTTCAGTGATTGGTCTGAGATCAGATTGAGCACTATATAATTAAGTTCTGAAGTAGCTGTTAATAATGCATATATGACAGTAATATTACGGATCACTCGATCAGATGCAAACATTACGTAGAACATAAACAAATTCCCAAAACCATTTGTGCAACAGACACAGTTTATGCCCGCCACACACGTTAATAATTGGGAGAATTTGTAAATGTAATACATGATAATGCATACATTCGTTGGTAACAGTACGTTTTATAAGTTTACAGGTTCTACGTTAACTTCAATGCATTACATTGGCCGCGCGCATTAAGTAATTTGCGTCACATTTTTTGTCTCCATCAAACGATATGTTTGAAACCACATGTGAAAAAGCCTGTTACAAAGTGAATCACGGAACTTCAAGTGTAATTTTCATCGTTATCTGTAATATGTTACATACTTAGGATTTGGGTATTTCATTTTTCTTGAGGATCTGGCTTGTAAATGTATTGTCGCTTGAAAAGAGAAACATATCCATTGATATCAAAAAAGCTTTATAATCATTTGACAATTTGAAAGGACAAATCCTATATCCTAACGTGTTCTTTGTGAGACAATCATACATATTGGCCTCCATGTGACCTTTTAAAATCAAACTTTGCTTGAGTAGAGTTAGTTCTTCTGGGCATTGATAAGCACAGGTGTAGGTATTAACTATAGAGAGAAAATATTTCGAATTTAAATGAACGTGATGAGATTAATAAGACCCTCTTAACTGTCGGTCTGCTGATGCTGCTCCATCTTTCTTAAGGTACTGACGATCTCAGAGATGAAACAAAGAAACAATTAAAGGCATATTATGTGATCTTTTCCAGATAGCGCCCTCTATTCATTATTTTTTTTAGAAAGTAGATTTTCTTGCAGATTTACATTTCTGATCATAAATCATACATACATTCCAAGTTACAGAGCGATACGATTCCTAATTACCTCAAAATCATGGTTTTAGAGTGAATTTAGAGTAAAAATATAAACTGTCGGAGTTATCCGACAGTTTATTTTCACTCTAAAATCATGATTTTGAAGTAATTAAGAATCGTATCGCCCTGTAACTTGGAATGTATGTACGATTTATGATCAGAAATGTAAATCTGCAAGAAAATCTTCTTTCAATTTTTGTTTTCGATGTTGAGGGCGTTCCCTGGAAAGATCACATAATATACCTTTAAGTACTATACCTATTGTATAAGTGTATGCAATAGTTTATGTTAATATCACAAAAGAAAGGCAAGATATTAAACAGCGTATTCTTCTTCAAGTTGACTTAGGCCAACAACAAAAAAATGGTTATATTGGCGTAACCCGCCCGACCCTAAAAATACGCCCGACCCTACACTTTTTTTTTTTTTTTCAGTGAAAAAAAAACACAAAACCAACCGACCGACCCTAAAAAATAAAAAAAATGAAAAAAATAAATGTTTTTTCTCGAACGAAGTACGACGGTACTTCTAACAAACAATAGGGAATGTTTAAACTCGGTAAACATTGTTCAAAAACAGCTGCTAAAAAAAAAAAAAAAATCCCTACCTACCTACCCTATTTTTGTTCAGCTCGTTACGCCAATATAACCATTTATTTTTTTTGGCCTTATCATAGTTCCACATTACTGAAATGTCTAACTAAGGTATATATTCACAAATGTATAAATATATTATAATGGTGTTCATAAGAATTGTTATCTCATAGTTCAAATGTAAGTACTTATTAACGATACGATGTAAGGAAAGAAACTTATGACTATACTACACTCTAGTTTAACATTATACAACACATGGAACAGGTGCTATCATGACAATCGTGTAAATACATGTAGAAATGTCAGGTTGCGAATTTTGTTAAGTTAATGCAACGGTACCCATACCAACCGCATACATCAATTTTGAAGGGGCAATTGGCTCCCTTATCTTCTACCTCTGATTACATCTCTTTACAACCATTTCGGTGTGTTTCGTTTTGCCTTCGAGTCAGAGATCCATCTCCCACACGGGACATACTCAGCAAGAAAGACGGTGCCTTGGCGCGGTTTTACAAGTAATTTTACACTGTTTATGTTGTACTTTACATGAATTCCTTCTCAGCTAGCTCAGTTAACATTATAACTGGGAGCGAACAGAAAGAAACTCGATGAAGTGTTGTTGACACTTCCATACGAAAGCACACAATCACTGATAGTCTCTCGACTGTCTTATTACCACGCTGCACATGATCGAACGTTGTCTTTTCGGAGATTCGTTTAAAAGATATGACTTATTTATCGTAACTTTAGGTGAGGTTAATGTTACACACCCTACTTTCTCAAAGGAATATACCGTAACTACACAGTGAGTATTCAATCCACCTTAAAGAGACAGCGTTAAATAGCTTTATGATATTGATTGATATCGGAATATCTACTGTTCTACTAAGATCAGGTAACGATTTTTCTCTACACCGATAAATAAATGGATCATTAGCTACATGCTAAAAGTGCATTCGGTGTATTTTTCACATGTAAATCCTGGCAAAATCCTCAATTAAAAAGTCTTGACAGTAATACAATTGCGTAAATGCCTATGATTTTTGATTAATTATGATTAATGGGACATCACCTACATGCCCTGACCCCGACTATAAACTGTGAATATCATCTAGATAAATTTAAACAAAGTCTGATTAAGGGTACCTCTCCTATGTTATTGTGTAGATGAATTAATCAAATTTGAACATTGGTGGGGAAAGTCACCAACTTTATCATTTTGGAATCTGTTTTGATTATTTGTGTACAACAACACAGAGCATGTACCCCTTTTGAGTCAAGAAAACACCTATACATTCAATTCAACAATAATTTCTTTAAAAAGGATGAACGCTGTCCTGACAAGTATTTCTTTTAAAAAGGATGGTAGCTGTCCTCACAAAGTGTAATATTGCTATGTTCATTTTGCTATCTTCAGTAGATAGCAGGTATCTATACATGACCATTTCCACTCATAAATAATTATAACATGGAAATATCATTCAAATGATCACAAAATGTTCCAAATGATTCAAGGTAACTATTCCAAACATTTCAAGTACATTCAGCACAAAATCAATTTCCTTAAGGGTGCACTACACTAAATGGGGTATCCCCTACCCTTAAGGGCGGTGTTTGAAACTAGAATCGGAAAATATATATGGCAAAATCCTCAATTAAAAGGTTTTGACAGTAATACAATTGCGTAAATGCCTATGATTTTTGATTAATTATGATTAATGGGACATCACCTACATGCACCATCATCTAGATAAATTTGGAGATATCTTTCAAATTTGTGCTTTTTACTGGAAACATTGGCGATTACGGCGACATTTTCAAGCTCGTCAGAGAGGTAGTCGACTCTATTGGCGTATTTTGAAAAATCGAGCAGGTTCACCTACCAATTTTGTTTCACTTTTTAGTAAGAAAATGTGATCATCTTTAAGAAAAAATCACTCTACAAGGTCCAATTTCGCAATTTAGTGGTCTAAAACAGAGTTTTATATCAGTGTTTTTGTACATATACATATGGAGCTCTGTTTAGTAGTGTGATCCCTATAAGTTCGGTGTAACCCGTCAAACGATTAAATTATTTTGTTGAAAATATATGAAGTAAATTTAGTTAGGATTCTTCTCTTTGTACAAACCCAACCTCATATATCATGCAGAGCTAATATATATTATTTACAGCAGCATCCCACGGTACTCCCACTACATGTAGGGATGATAAGCAGTATTCTGAACGAGGAAACCGTCAATAAGATTTATGTTTTGTTTCTCGAAAAATTAGAAAAATCAATACACTTGCGCAAATGTTGATATGCTCACAATGGACGCACGTCACATGATATTGACATAGATACAGAAAAAAACATCTAACCGAAACCATATTCGCTGCCTGCTACACTGTTATAATTTGTTACCACAACAATGTAACAACTCTTTGTAGTAAACACGTGTCTAGAAACACCAATGACATCAAATTTGAATAAATATTACCATCGTATTATCCATGATGAAAGACACAACGTTAACACTGGGGTACATTAAAATAACAAATAAGCAAATTCACGAACACATCACCAACAATGCGGCAGCCATCGAATATGGTTCCGCTGGGATCCTACTGTACCAACCACAAACCATGCCACCCAAAACCTCACACCCAAAAACCATGAAACCCAATAACTGCCAAATCCGATAACCGCGAAACCCCGCGAACCGCTCTAGTGTGGCCTTGAGATAGGCTTTGAAAGTTGCGAAAGGTTTCTGAAAAATCTGTTTTATATGGTAAAACTAATAGCCGCGTGGAAAGTGTTAAACATCCTTTGTTTTGGTTCAAACTTGGTCCATTTCAAATCTTTCTGGGAAAGTGCCAAAAGCAAAAATAGATCAAAATATTAATTACCACTTGTTTCAACACAATCGAATTTGAACAATGCATTATTTATTCTCGTTTTTAGAATAATTACAGCTCTCATAACAATATTTTCTTTAATTCGTAGAGAAAATGTTGCAACAAATAACGTTGAATCTTGATTTTCAACAAGTTTTAACAGGTCTTCGCAAGATTGGTATGGTTTCTCTTTAGCATGAAATCTCTCATGCATGGTCTCATCACCAGACTAAGAAAGACTCTTGTCACAGAACGCATATTGGTGCGGTTTCTCTTTAGTATGGATCCTTTCATGACTGGTCTTGTTACCTGACGACGAGAAGGTCTTATCACAGTATGAACATTGGTATGGTTTCTCTTTGGTATGGATCCTCTCATGAACAGTCTTGTGACATAATCGTAAGAAACTTCTATCGCAGTATGAACATTGGTATGGTTTCTCTCTGGTATGGACCCTTTCATGACTGATTTTGTGACCTAATTGTGAGAAACTCTTATCACAGTATGAACATTGGTATGGTTTCTCTTTGGTATGGATCCTTTCATGACTGATTTTGTGACCTATTTGCGAGAAACTCTTATCACAGTATGAACATTGGTATGGTTTCTCTTTAGTATGAATCCTTTCATGACTGGTCTTATCCCCTGAATGAGAGAAACTCTTATCACAGTATGAACATTGGTATGGTTTCTCTTTGGTATGGACCCTCTCATGGCTGGTCTTATTCCCATTCAGAGAGAAAGTCTTATCACAGTATGTACATTGGTATGGTTTCTCTTTAGTATGAATCCTTTCATGACTGGTCTTATCCCCTAATTGTGAGAAACTCTTATCACAGTATGAACATTGGTATGGTTTCTCTTTAGTATGAATCCTTTCATGACTGGTCTTATTGCCTGAATGAGAGAAAGTCTTGTCACAGTATGAACATTGGTATTGATATGGTTTCTCTTGACATATTTCCCAGTCTTTCCATCTTGAACACATTTTTGTAGACACATGCCGATGATGCTGCCTTGCATGATGACGGCGGAGATGTTTCATATATCTATCAAACTTTGAGAATAATTTGTAACCGCAATACTTGCAGACAAAAGGCGTCAGACTTGGATGTATTTCGCTCATAGTGGGATCCTATTTATAGTATGGCTGAAATATGATTGAAAACAGGAAACAAGATTAATAAACAAAACAGAGAAAAATTCATTTCGAGTAATAATACGACGGGTAAAGGCTTAATACCGTATTGTTTCCATTCAATATGAGGTCCCTGTGAAAGTTCAATCTGAGGCGATATTCGTTCGTCTAGTCAGGTTCAATGGTTTCATATTTCGGGGATTGAATGTAATATTAAGCCATATGGTTTGAAATATTTACGAATAATTGCTTTGACATCAGGGGCATATTTTGGGTCAGATCAGGAAAATATGATCTCAATATTTATATCGTACCATGAGTCATGACCATGACGCGACGACCGTGCATTCAAGCAGTTCAAGCCACAGGATTCACGTCCCACTCGTCTCGATAGATACCAATTCTTTTGCAAGGACTACGTCCCACCCAAAATTACACCAGCGTGGTGATGAAAACGTTCTGTCGTACAATATGAACATCCATCCATTCATCCGGTTTACGGTCATTGGTTAATACTCTGAAGTTCTCATATCAAACACTTCTTACCCATATCATGATGGGAGAGACAAAACCCCGATTGTCTTGACCCCTGTCTTGACCTTAGCTGTTCGCAACGGGTCTAGGTGGCGCTGTTCTAAAATGAAACGACACCTAAAATAAAACGACTCTTTCCGCTAATACGCATGCGCGACAATTTATCGTGATATTTACACGGATTTCGCCATCGGGCAGCTATTATAGACACTGTACATGTAGACACAGAATCCTATGCTGTAGACACAGAATCCTATGGTCCGCTTGTGATCAAACCGAAGTCTTTCTGGTCTGAGTCGTCAGAACTGTGAGTTTTAGTTGTGTATTATGTAGGCCTTCATGTTCAATGTAAATCTTGCATTTGTATGTATCAGCACAGCAGAGAGATCATGTTTAAAATTAAAGAAACTGCAGAAAAACTGAGGCACCGATTGACGATTCGAATCAAATTCGACAGTGTTGCATGACACAGTAATCAGAGAGTTGTTGTTATAACAACTCCCTGGTATTATAATAATAGGCCTATTGTGTTGTGAACTGCACGTCAAAGACACTAAAGGCAGGGAGAGTGTATCTACGAGGGGAAATTCGAATCACAAAACTGAAGCATCCTAAAGTGGTCAACAAAAGAAAGTAGTACACTTTGTTTTGGTTATTTCAGGCCTAGCGGTACTACTAGCATAGCAGCAGGTGGCCAAATTGTCCCACCGATTTAAGTGGGCAAATATGGCCACCAAGACAAAATGCGTAATAAATTCACTATTTTTCATGTTTGAAACCCAAAATAATAGTTCCAATGGAGTAAAAATATGTTGGGGTAAGGTTTATGTTTGATTTCACGCTACTTTGGTTTGTTACTTGTTGAAGAGATGAAGAACATTTTTATTTTGGGTTTGAGACTGAGAGACTTGATATCTTCCAGCACTATATCTGGGTGGATCCACTATTAGCCTAAATGAGTACTTGTGGCCAATGAAATACAAGGGGTGTGTCAGAGACATCCATTCAGCACAGCGCAATGATAATCGATACTATGTGATTTTTATAATAGGTGGGTGTGGGGTGGGGGGGGGGGGGGGGGGGGGGGGGGGAGGGTGATGTGAGGTGGGGTATTATAGGGAGAGTGTTTGTGATTGGGAAGAGGGTTAGTGATGGGGATGGTATTTGTGGTTGGGAGGGGTTAGTGGTTGGGAGGGTTTGTGGTGGTGGGGAATGGGATGGGTCGGCCCTGGGGAGAGGGTTTGTGGTGAGGAAGGGGGATGGTGGCATGGGGTGGGGAGGGTCCGTAGGCTGTGAGGTGGGGTGGGTACTAGGGTGTTTGTGGTGGGAGAGGGGTGTTTGTGGTGGGGAAGGGGTTTTGTGAATGGGAGGGGAGGGAATCGGAAACTAGTACAGTTTAGTTGCAACATATTCTTGGTAACTGAATGGTAAAATGGCGTATTTTGGGCCTGAAATGAAGGTACTTTTTCACTTTTCCGATCAAATAACCATAACTGTATTTGTCAATGTAACTTTGTCATAAATCGTTCAAATTCTATCCGGTTTTTAAAAGTAATTATCGAAATATATTTGATTGCATTTTAAATGTATTTTAAAAAGGCTGTAGCCTCGTGTAAGTACACAATGACGTCACGGGTAGGGACGACGATTATACTGCCGATAGTGTTGGAAATGCGCAGAAATGGATAACGGAAGGCTACGATTCGGTTGGTTGCACTGCTGAACAGGGATAGCACTGGATCAAAAATGTGAGAGGTCCCATAAATTTTTTCAGGACCCCGTAGGACTTCAAAAACAAATTTAAGGGGTCCCCCCCCCCCACAAGAAATTGAGGGGTCCTGAAGTTTTGGTATTTGTTAATTTTACTTTTTTACGGACAGTTTTAATGAATTTATATTGTGATTGTGAGCAAAGGATGGATTTGTAATTTACAGAGTTTTCATTTCCTTACATGTTGAATTTAAGGGGTCCCTTCAGTTTTGATCGGGATCCGCAAGTCTTTCCAATTTGAAACCTGAAGCGTCACTATTAGAAAGTGAGAGGTCTAGGACGCGCAGACGCGTCAGAATGCGACCCCTGCTGGTGAAACAGTGCACTACGCATATGGCGACTGGCCCTTGTGTGTCATACAAGATATAAAAGGTTAAATCTTGAAAAGTTGACCATGTACGTTGGTTGTGCATATTTCCTCAGTTGACGGACATCAATTACTTGAAACAAAACCAACTGGGGGTAATTTTGATCAATATCAGGGTCTGGAGAACTGTCCGAACCGAATGTGTAACAGTTGCAGTGGCGGATACAGGGGGCGGGCGTCCCCCGTAACATTTTACAATAAACCTTTTTTGTGTACGCGCCCCCCGTAAAATTTTACAATATTCATTTTTTGTGTACCACTTTACCTTTTTCAGAGACATAGGTAGGTTCCGTCGGTACATTTGCCACTTGTACTGCGATTTTTTTTTGTGCCAGTTTTGGGACAACCACATCGCTACTCCCACCGCCCCCCCCCCCCTCCCCCCCCCCCCCCCCCCCCCCCACTTAGCAGAATTTCACGAGCTGACGGACCTTTTACAATTTTTTTTGGTGTACCAATTTAAAAATAAAATGGTCATCCCCCCGTAAATTTTAATCCTGGATCCGCCACTGGGTTGTAAGCGTTATAAAAACAGTCATAAAATGTCATGAAACTCGAAAAAGGACAACATTTCACATTATTCAGGTAGCCTTAAGGGGGGGGGGGGGGGGGACTTAAGGAAGTTTTTGATTTGATTTTTTGCATTTTGTGAGTGCTGTAATTATTGAACTATTAATCAAATGCATATAAAAGTATACATTTTTGGAAAGGAAATGGATCAGAGAATCCAAATTTGGCGTCAATTTTGACCAATAAAGTAGATTTTTTGAGACCCACATTTTTTTTTGAACAAAGCTAACAAAAATAATTTTGAGTAAAAAATGGCCAAATCACTTGATAATGATGTTTTAAAGACACTAATAAAGGGCCATTTTTTTTTTTTTAAAACCTTATCTAATATTTTTGGAAATTGTTACCAAAAAGTGCCAAAAAACGTGGAAAAAAAGGATTTTTTTTTTACACTTTTTTGTCAAAATTTCAAAAAATATGGATTAGGTTCAACAACAAAAAATCGTCCCTTCATTAGTGTCTTTACATTATCATCAAGTGATTTGGGCATTTTTAACTCAAAATTATGTTTGTTAGCTTTGTTCAAAAAAATTGGGTCAAAAAAGTGATTTTTTGTGATTTTCTCAAAAAATCAACATTTTGTTCAAAATTGATGTCAAATTAGGATTCTCTGATTCATTTCCTTTCCAAAAAAGTATACTTTTATATACATTTGAGTCATGGTTCAATAATTACAGCACTAACAAAATTCAACCAAAAACTTCCTTTAGTCTCCCCCTTAATGTGTTGAATTACAAAAATCAAGGAGAGCCCTCCTAACAATTAATATGCGCTTCAGGAGGCCATTCAATAGGTCATTTTTACTGAGTGTTTTGGGTTCCAAGTTGTGTTAAGTGCTTAATAAATATATGTTGGATTGGGCTGGGATGTGGTAAATAAGAAGGGGATGGATTGTCAAAATGGCCCATTTGGAGGTTTCCAGTGTTATGGGTTCTGAGTTGTTTATTAAAGTGCTTAGGTTGGGGAGTTGTGGTGAATAAAAAGGGGGCTGGTTGACAAAATAGAATTTTTTGATGGTTCCCAGTGACATCTTGATGGTTCCCAGTGTTTGAGGTTAAAAAACTGGGAATCACCTAAGTGACACTGGGAATCACCTTAATGACACTGGGAATCACCTAAATGACAACTGGGAATCACCTAAATGACACTGGGAATCACCTAAATGACACTGGAATCACCTAAATGACACTGGGAATCACCAAAAACAGGTTTTGTCAACCCGCCCTTGCGCTCATTCACTACATCCCTAACCAATTTCCCAAACTATATATTTATTGACCGCTTAAACCACTCGAAACCTAAGACACTGGGAACAACCAAATTGACACCGAGAACAACCAAAAGATCATATTTGTCAATCCTTCATCTCCTTACGCCATCTTCCTATCTCCCTTCCATAACCCAACACCAATGACCACATACCCATCCACCAATGCCAACCTCTAAAAATCTTATGGTTTTAACCCCTCAAATGATAATGGATCAATCCAAAACTTGATTTCCAATAATCAATCAGAAGCTGCTATTTGTTAGGCAAAACCAAATATATTGCGTTTTTCCTAAGTGATCCCTGTTTGATAACGCGAATACGGTTGGCATCTATGGGTTTTTTTGATTGATTGATAGATTGATTTTATTAATATTTCACACTCGTGGCCCTAAGGCCAAATTACATGAAATTTACATGATAAAAAACATTGAAAAACAAGGCAAGGTAACTTAATTAATATAAAAGAGAATATTGCACATTATAGATAAAAAACATTAAAAATATGATATGATATAATTTATAAAACATTGAAAAACAAGGCAAGGTAACATACTAATACTAATTAATATAAAAGAGAATATTGCACATTATAGATAATTTTTTAACTGCATTATGTACATAGCAAATACCATTATAAAGTAGAAGTGGGTGCAGAAAAATCCTGGGCCTATTTATTTAAAAGCTGCATAAAATAGGGCACAGGACTGTTTTTGAACCTATTAGTCCTGGCTGGCAGCTGAGGTTGGGTGCCATATCACACAACCATAGGTATCTTCCTGTATTGCGTTATCAAAAAAGGGATAACTAATAGTCTCATTGTTATATCATGCATTCGATATCAAGAGTTTACCATGTTTTTTAAAATGTTTTTTACACTTTGATATATTAGTGCTATTGACTGTTGGCTGTCAAGCTTTAACATACTTGGACATCTTGGGGAAAGAAACAGGACTGACTGATGAGGAGATGAAAGCATGCATGAGGGACAGAGTAATATGGCGAGCCATCACGAAGACCGATCAAGATCGACCTAAGTAAGGAAGTACATGTACGTAAGTATTAACAGTAGTTATATAATATATTTTTTGTTCTAGTATGATATTACAATGAGTACATGTTATTAAATTCTGCTGTCACATAATTTGTTTATTTTAGGTTTTTGGACTGTGCAAAGCAGTATAATTTTGTCTCATTGTTATATCATGTGTGCGTCCACCAACTTCTTTTACCCCCTCCTCATGGTCCCCCTCAAAATCTTCTTCGCTTCTTCTGATTGGGGCTATAGGCCACATAGGCTACATTGCAGATTTCATTTTGTTTTTTAACATTTAAATTAGGGACGGCTAAGTTGCTATTTTCTGTTGAAGCCATGTGTCTCGGATTAAAATTGATTATGAAATAACCTCTCAACAATAATGAATAACCTGACACTTTCATTCGCAGAAACTATCGATCTGAAAAGATCTATAGATGAACATTCATTGCCCCGAGTGCTTGTGGGTTCGAGTTACACATTGTTACGTTGATCGGGTCAGTGAATTCGTACAGGAATTTTAGTTTGAATTTCCTTATGCCCGTACCCCCATATTGAATACTGGGCTTTTCAAACCTGCGACGTCACAACCAGTGTGGTTCAATAAAACTTTGACAGTATTTCAATGCCATATTTTTCAAAATTGTGTGATTTGGTTTAATTTTTTTACATATTCCTCAAAAATATCATCTTGGCCATCTATGCTGAAAATCTCAATGTTAATAATACTATGGCGGCAAAATGATAGTTATTTGAAGAGAATCTCTCCAAATCTCTTTGTCCACAGGTAAGTCTACAGCAAGATAACATTAAATGGCATCGTCACTTTTAAGGCATAGAGCATAGACAATTACACTTCCAATCTATGAAAATCAATAATTCTAAATAGGGTCACTTTGTTCAAATAGCGGTTATTTTGCAACCGTAAGGTTATTTGTAACGATATTTTCAGCACAGATCAGTCAGTACGCAACAGGCCGCTTTCAATGCGTGACCTTGCCGATTTCTAACCCGCTCAAAGATCGATTTCAGGATGTCAACCTTGCGCTAAAACCTTACGAGAAGTTTGTTTTCCCTGAATTAATTGAGGTAGGGTTAGCTGGCAGCCATGATGGCGAAGTAGGTGGATTGTTCGTAATTTTCTCTATAATATGATGCCAAATCTGACATATTTGGTCCACAAACAGTGATTTTATCGCTACTTTTAGAATTTAACAACTTTCGTGACTTTGCTTCTTGTAACTATTCACTTGACCGGACTAAAATTCGTACGATATTTTAAGAGCAATTTCCGTACTACAGAATCTTAAGCTTTAATTTCATATCAAAAACATTGATGCCCGACTTCCTTTTTGATAAGAAAAACCGAGTTTGATTTTCACCGATTTTCGGTCAGAAAACGAAACTTACGATCCCCTGTTAGGCCTCGCCAACTTGATTTTTAGTTTCCCGTAACACGCCCGCGCTTCATTTTCATGCCCGCGTTTGAATTCATTATTGAAATTTTTGGAAAAAAAATACCTTTTTCCAATGAAAACGTCCGAATTCATGCATTTTGTGTGATGAAATTGTGAAATGTTTATTCATTTTGACCAGAATAACCTTTCTGTAAAAAAAATATCATATGTCATTGTGCAGCACAGAAAGATCGATTTCGAACCCCGAACCTCCCGCTCCCAAAGCGAACCCTTTACCATCTGTGCTATCAAGCGATTCTGAATATAAACGTGAGATTTAAACACTCGATCAACAACCCATCGACGCTACGAAATGAATTTAGATCGAGACAAGATTCGAGCAGCTATATTATAAGCATTCACTTGACCGGACTAAATAATTTTATAAAATTGTAAGCATGTTTCTAGTTACAAAAAACTATGAATATTATGATACGATGGATAAAATTGATGCCTGATTCTTCAGAAGTGACTTTTTACCGTGAATTTGGCTTTAGTTTCGTCAAATTTTTCTTGAATTCGGGTTTTGTGTGATTGCAATAATTTGCACCGAAAATACAACATGTCATGAAGTTCACAGATAATATTAGATAATATTATTTGCATATGCCTTTTTATTATACAATTTCATGGCAAATGTGTTTGAAATGTGTGATTATAATCATGAAAATAGCTCATTTACATCGTGCTATTACGAGGTCAACTATGACTGCGAAGCAGTATCGCTACGGGTGAGTACTTCCGGGTCGCTTTGCTGGGTTAGAAAAGGAACGGCTTTTCGCGTGGCTGCGTACTGACTGAGATGAACAAGATCGTATAGTTGATGAATATTGAAAAAGATTTTTTTTAAATCTACAGAATTTTTAAAAAAAATGGTTTCAAAAAACTGTCAACGTTATATTGAACCACCCTGTAGATCACCTAAAGTTATGTTTCATGTATAAAACGATGAGTAAACCCTCTAATGTTTAAAGAATATATTGTGGAATATTCTGGGATAAAATAGAATACATGTAGATCACCCTTTATGTTTCATGTATAAAAACAACTTACATGTATATAGTCCATTCAGGCCCATTAGAACTGATAGATCAATCCATCGTAGCTGTACTGTAATGGGTTGTCTCCCGCAATATATTGACACCTCATGCTAATAGAGTGTAGATATATTCTTGGTTTAAACTATTGTAATATTGCCAGAATCGATCACCCTTTGGCTGAATTTCTCGAAGGTGGACTAACTTAAACCTGGACTAACTTTAAGTCTGGATTAGTTAGCCTAGGTTTAGTCCACAACATTCTGGACTAACTCCATTTCGGTTTCTCAAAACATGGACTAACTACATGTAGTCCTGGACTAAAGGTGGACTAAACCTGGACTAACTGTAACTTCAAGGGTCACAGGTTACTCCAGGTTTAGTCCATGGTTTAATTGATAGGGAAGCTTGGTTTAATTGATCTGCACATGCTCAGAAGGGGTTTTACAATACTTTCAAAATGGCTGCCTGCAAATCTACAAAGTGCAGAAAGAGTACCACGAACAGAGAATCTTAATGATAAAAAAAGTGTTTTATTTTATAATTAAAATGACCAAAATGTGAACATGTTTATAAAACTTATTACAATAGTTAAATTACATTGAAATGTGAATGGCATAATATCCCAGGGTATTATAAAGGTATACAAGCACTGCAATAGGTTACGTAGTGTGCGATCTGGCTTCTTTTTTTGTTGTCATCAAGGCATATGCGGCGTAATTGCGTTTCATTTTGACCTTTTTCACACAACATTGTAACACTTTGGGGCTTGGTTTGTCGCCTAAAAAAATGTGCCCAGATCTACCCTTTCAGTTACGATTTGAAATTTTGAGCTACGTTTATGATCGGTGATACTAAGCGGTCAATCTGCAAACATTTGGATGACACAGATAATGTTCGCGTTTGTCTGCGGTTTTATGACAAAACCACCTTATTCACCCTCTTCTGCAGGTTCTTAAAGGGGCATTGAGTGATACGTATGGGAGTGCACCCTCAATTATCCTGGAAATCAGGTTTTTTTGCATCAAAGTAAATACTCGGGCATATACTATCTACCATCTGAAACAGTTTACCAACATTCGCCATTGATCATATAAAATTTCATGATTTTCTTAGTTTCGATATGATCATATCCAAACTAAGGTGCTGAATTCGGAAGTTTAAATGCTGAGTTTTACTCACGGACTTTCGCGGTAAATCTCAACCCGGAAGTGCCGTTATTTGCTTAGTTTGGTATGAAGGCGATGTCGGAATTGTATGATATTTTGGATTTGGGCTATGTTGATGATTATCTTAATGTTATTTGCTCATTTAATATATCGATACATCTCTCAATGCCCCTCTAAGACCCCTTTTGAGTCTGCATCAGTTCTAATGTCCCTCATTCTATTGAAAATCTCAAAACCAAAAATGTGCATTCTTACTGAACTAATTTGAAAAACAAGCCAGTTCTTAAGACCTACTTTTTCGAGAAAATCGGTTCCTTAGACCCTATTTTTCGTCATAAAATTCATTCAGTTCCCAAGCTCCCCCTTTTTGTTGAGACCCTGAGCGGCACACCCCACCCCCCAAAAAAGTTGAATGCCCCCAGACCATTTAGTTCTCAGAGCAAGTCGATATCAGGGAAATATACTCGCCCCCCCAAATTCCCCAATACAAAGGGCTCCGGTCGACGTCTCCGGGCTCCGTGTAGCTTCGCAGCTCTGATAATTGGTGTTCTAATCAGCCGAAATAGATGGATTAATCACTTGAAGATGTAAAAGATCTCCTAATCTACCAAAACAATAAAAACCTCACCAATGAAAAGTTTAACTATATAAATAAATGGATGTTTGACTGCTTTGTCTAAACAAAATTGACAACATGAAATTGCCCTGATATTTTTCCAAACATTTATTGAACAGTTTTCTTATTTGCGTTGATGTGTATACTAACCAGCACTGTGCCAATATCGTCTCACGCGATATGGGGCAATGTGGTTCGATTCCACTAGCAGTTCACATGTTTGCACTTGTAAAACATGCAGTAAAGAAAACATTGGTTGAATATTTGTTACCAAAATTTCAAAATATTTTATACTCGAAATGACAAATGCACAGGAGGGATATTACCAAAAGGTTGAATACATTTGCTGGAGTCAATGTTGAAACATTTTGGGTACCGTATTATCCCTATTAAGCGCCAATGCCCTTATAAGCGCCCACCCCGTTTTTTCTCAATGACTACCAGCAAACAATCCCTTACAAACCACCTTTTCAATTACCGTAGCACTGTAGATTTGATTGCAGCATCTTGATGACAAATACAGAGTGGAGACCAGAAATCTGTTTCAAGAACTGATGGTTAGAGACGAGGAAACAACTCCTGATGAACTCTGGCTGGACATCAAAAACTCTATTCTCAGTGCAGCCAAAAAACATGTTCCTAAGAAATATAAGAGAAAGACCACATCATGGCTGTCACATGAAACCATCAACTTAGCAGATGAAAGACGCCAATTGAAGGAAGCTGGTGTGCAAGGCAGTAACCTATACAGAAGACTTTCAAGTGAGGTTCAATTGAATTCTAGGAGAGATAAAAATAAGCATATCCGACAGCAATGCCAAGAACTTGAGGATCACAGTTTTCACAAAAACAGCAGAGAGCTCTTTAGATGTATAAAGAACATCACCTCAAAGACGACAACTAGATTGGCTATCATCAAGGACGAGCAAGGAAAGGTCCTAACTGAGAGTGACGAAATCAAGGATCGTTGGAAAAGCTACTGTGAAAATCTGTATGCGTTCCAAGAAGACACAAATGGCTTACAGGAGTCTCCCCTGCCTCCACTAGGTGAAGATGAGCCTGATATTCTTCTATCAGAGGTCCAGGAAGCCATCAAGAAGTTAAAAAGTCAAAAGGCACCTGGTCTAGACGATATTCCAAGTGAGCTCCTGAAGCAAGCTGATGATTCTGTAGCTGTTATTATGCAAAAGTTATGCAATACTGTGTGGAAGACAAGAGTATGGCCAGAGGATTGGAAGAGATCCGTTTTCCTAACACTTCCAAAGAAAGGGGATGCTAGTGAATGTAAAAATCATCGCACTATCGCTCTGATATCACATGCAAACAAAATCCTGCTACACATCATCAACGAACGTCTCAGACCTCATCTAGAACGTGAACTTCCTGCTGAGCAAGCCGGTTTCCGGAAAGGCCGCGGCACAAGAGATCAGATAGCCAATGTACGTCACATAATGTGCTTCATAGACTACGCTAAGGCCTTTGATTGTGTGAGATATTCCGCATTGTGGACAGCACTGCATGAAATGGGAATCCCTTACCACCTCGTCCACCTAATTCGCAATCTGTATGATGGTCAAGCTGCCTGTGTGCGCACTGAGCAAAGGAAATAGTGACTGGTTTGCTCTAGGTCAGGGAGTCCGTCAAGGGTGCATAAAATTCACCAGCACTCTTCAACCTTTATGCAGAGTCTATAATGAGACGTGCATTGGATGATTGGCCAGGGGGGCTGTCTGTAGATACCAAATACACAATCTACGTTATGCCGATGAAACCACCCTGTTTGCAACAAATATGGAAGAGATGGCGGAACTCCTGAAGAAAGTCAAGGTAGAGAGTGAGCAGCTTGACCTTACAGACACTGTGCCAATATCGTCTCACGCGATATGGGGCAATGTGGTTCGATTCCACTAGCAGTTCACATGTTTGCACTTGTAAAACATGCAGTAAAGAAAACATTGGTTGAATATTTGTTTCCAAAATTTCACTCTTTATGTTTAAAGTATAAAAACAACTTATATAGCCCGTTCAGGCGCATTAGAGCCAAGGAGTCGTTTTATTTTAGCTGTCCTAAAATAAAACGACACCTATAATAGAACGACCCCCTCATGTCTAAAGTACAGAGTGTAGATATATTTTTGGTTTAAACAATTGTTATATTACCTTTACCAGAATAGATCACCCTTTATGTATAAAGTATTATATAGTATTATATAGTCCGTTCAGGCGCATTAGAACCAAGGAGTCGTTTTATTTTAGCTGTCCTAAAATAAAACGACACCCATAATAGAACGACCCCCTCATGTTCAAAATACAGAGTGTAGATATAATTTTGGTTTAAACAATTGTTATATTACCAGAATAGATCGCCCTTTATGTATAAAGTATAAAAACAACTTATATAGTCCGTTCAGGCGCATTAGAGCCAAGGAGTCGTTTTATTTTAGCTGTCCTAAAATAAAACGACACCCATAATAGAACGACCCCCTCATGTCTAAAGTACAGAGTGTAGATATATTTTTGGTTTAAACAATTGTTATATTACCAGAATAGATCACCCTTTATGTATAAAGTATAAAAGACAAGTTATATAGTCCGTTCAGGCGCATTAGAGCCAAGGAGTCGTTTTATTTTAGCTGTCCTAAAATAAAACGACACCCATAATAGAACGACCCCCTCATGTCTAAAGTACAGAGTGTAGATATATTTTTGGTTTAAACAATTGTTATATTACCAGAATAGATCACCCTTTATGTTTAAAGTATAAAAACAACTTATATAGTCCGTTCAGGCGCATTAGATCCAAGGAGTCGTTTTATTTTAGCTGTCCTAAAATAAAACGACACCCATAATAGAGCGACCCCCTCATGTCTAAAGTACAGAGTGTAGATATATTTTTGGTTTAAACAATTGTTATATTACCAGAATAGATCACCCTTTAAGTGTAAAGTATAAAAACAATTTATATAGTCCGTTCAGGCGCATTAGAGCCAAGGAGTCGTTTTATTTTAGCTGTCCTAAAATAAAACGACACCCATAATAGAACGACCCCCTCATGTTTAAAGTACAGAGTGTAGATATAATTTTGGTTTAAACAATTGTTATATTACCAGAATAGATCACCCTTTATGTTAAAACTATAAAAACAACTTATATAGTCCGTTCAGGCGCATTAGAACCAAGGAGTCGTTTTATTTTAGCTGTCCTAAAATAAAACGACACCCATAATAGAACGACCCCCTCATGTTTAAAGTACAGAGTGTAGATATAATTTTGGTTTAAACAATTGTTATATTACCAGAATAGATCATCCTTAATGTATAAAGTATAAAAACAACTTATAAAGTCCGTTCAGGCGCATTAGAGCCAAGGAGTCGTTTTATTTTAGCTGTCCTAAAATAAAACGACACACATAATAGAACGACCCCCTTATGTCTAAAGTACAGAGTGTGGATATATTTTTGGTTTAAACAATTGTTATATTACCAGAATAGATCACCTTTTAGAATAGATCATCCTTAATGTATAAAGTATTATATAGTATTATATAGTCTGTTCAGGCGCATTAGAACCAAGGAGTCGTTTTATTTTAGCTGTCCTAAAATAAAATGACACCCATAATAGAACGACCCCCTCATGTTCAAAGTACAGAGTGTAGATATAATTTTGGTTATATTACCAGAATAGATCACCCTTTATGTTAAAACTAAAAATAAGGTCTAAAGTATAGAATGTATTGGTTTAAACAATTGTTATATTATCAGAATAGATCACCCTTTATGTTTAAAGTATAAAAACAACTTATATAGTCCGTTCAGGCGCATTAGAGCCAAGGAGTCGTTTTATTTTAGCTGTTCTAAAATAAAATGACTCCCATAATAGAACGACCCTCTCATGTCTAAAGTATAGAGTGTAGATATATTTTTTGGTTTAAACAACTGTTATATTACCAGAATAGACCACCCTTTATGTTTAAAGTATAAACACAACTTTTATAGTCCGTTCAGGCGCATTAGAGCCAAGGAGTCGTTTTATTTTAGCTGTCCTAAAATAAAACGACACCCATAATAGAATGACCCTCTCATGTCTAAAGTATAGAGTGTAGATATATTTTTTGGTTTAAACAACTGTTATATTACCAGAATAGACCACCCTTTATGTATAAAGTATAAAAACAACTTATATAGTCCGTTCAGGCGCATTAGAGCCAAGGAGTCGTTTTATTTTAGCTGTCCTAAAATAAAACGACACCCATAATAGAACGACCCTCTCATGTCTAAAGTATAGAGTGTAGATATATTTTTGGTTTAAACAATTGTTATATTATCAGAATAGATCACCCTTTATGTTTAAATTATAAAAACAACTTATGTAGTCCGTTCAGGCGCATTAGAGCCAAGGAGTCGTTTTATTTTAGCTGTCCTAAAATAAAACGACACCCATTATAGAATGACCCTCTCATGTCTAAAGTATAGAATGTAGATATATTTTTGGTTTAAACAATCGTTATTTTACCAGAACAGATCACCCTTTATGTATAAAGTATAAAAACAGCTTATATAGTCCGTTCAGGCGCATTAGAGCCAAGGAGTCGTTTTATTTTAGCTGTCCTAAAATAAAACGACACCCATAATAGAACGACCCCCTCATATCTAAAGTACAGAGTGTAGATATATTTTTGGTTTAAACAATAGTTAAATTACCAGAATAGATCACCCTCTATGTTTAAAGTATAAAAACAACTTTTATAGTCCGTTCAGGCGCATTAGAGCCAAGGAGTCGTTTTATTTTAGCTGTCCTAAAATAAAACTACACCCATAATATAATGACCCTCTCATGTCTAAAGTATAGAGTGTAGATATATTTTTGGTTTAAACAATTGTTATATTATCAGAATAGATCACTCTTTATGTTTAAAGTATAAAAACAACTTATATAGTCCGTTCAGGCGCATTAGAGCCAAGGAGTCGTTTTATTTTAGCTGTCCTAAAATAAAACGACACCCATAATAGAACGACCCCCTCATATCTAAAGTACAGAGTGTAGATATATTTTTGGTTTAAACAATAGTTAAATTACCAGAATAGATCACCCTCTATGTTTAAAGTATAAAAACAACTTTTATAGTCCGTTCAGGCGCATTAGAGCCAAGGAGTCGTTTTATTTTAGCTGTCCTAAAATAAAACTACACCCATAATATAATGACCCTCTCATGTCTAAAGTATAGAGTGTAGATATATTTTTGGTTTAAACAATTGTTATATTATCAGAATAGATCACTCTTTATGTTTAAAGTATAAAAACAACTTATATAGTCCGTTCAGGCGCATTAGAGCCAAGGAGTCGTTTTATTTTAGCTGTCCTAAAATAAAACGACACCCATAATAGAACGACCCTCTCATGTCTAAAGTATAGAGTGTATATATATTTTTTTTGGTTTAAACAATTGTTATATTATCTGAATAGATCACCCTTTATGTTTAAAGTATAAAAACAACTTATGTAGTCCGTTCAGGCGCATTAGAGCCAAGGAGTCGTTTTATTTGAGCGGTCCTAAAATAAAACGACACCCATAATAGAACGACCCCCTCATGTCTAAAGTACAGAGTGTAGATATATTTTTGGTTTAAACAATTGTTATATTACCAGAATGGATCACCCTTTATGTTCAAAGTATAAAAACAACTTATATAGTCCGTTCAGGCGCATTAGAGCCAAGGAGTCGTTTTATTTTAGCTGTCCTAAAATAAAACGATCGACACTGATAATAGAACGAACCCCCTCATGTCTAAAGTACAGAGTGTAGATATATTTTTGGTTTAAACAATTGTTATATTACCAAAATAGATCATCCTTTATGTTTAAAGTATAAAAACAACTTATATAGTCCGTTCAGGCTCATTAGAGCCAATCTTACATCTCTGTCAAATACCTTGTGATAGGGGAGAGCGAGGCTAGTCCGCCCTCGGGGCGAGTCCACCCACCACGTGTTTCTTATCACGTGACTGTTGAAAAAGTCCCAGACTGGTGTATGTGTAATATGTATGTATGAAATGATCGTCCATAAACATGATAAAGGAACTCGGACAACAAACCAAAAAGGTTTTTTAACGCCAAGCTGGCAAAGCCACTATCTACAAACTTTTACATCTGTCAAGATTATGTCATATTGACAAATCTTTTTTGGATGGCACATTATTTACTATAGCCTTTTTAAGTTGTAAAAAAGGGCTCAATGACATCGGTGTAATTTAGTTGCACAGGTCATAGCAAAGTAACCATTAAAACTTCAGACCCGGATACATGTAGCTAAGAAACGTAGCTTTCCTTTGGAAGTAGGATAGCTTTCTAACTTGTAAAATTAGTCCGCTAGGCAAGCCTGAAAATTAGAGGGCGGACTAGCGCCGCTCTCCCCTACTCTCGATGACAGGTATAATACCAGGGCAGTGTAGCACATTTTCTGGTTCCTAAAGCTTTAAAGGAGGCCGATGTCAGTAGTGCAAAACAGTTTTCTTTACTCATCATGCTCATGTTAATACATCTAAAACCACAGGCAGTTTAAAAAAGGCATTGAAAGTCATTTTCTATCTTGAGTTTTCATTCGTTTTTAGGTCGTCCGTAGGAAGAGACCTTATGGCAGCATCCTTCGTGTGTAGTCTGTGTCTGTGTCGGGGTGTGTGTGTGTAGTGTGTGTCAACAATTTGGTATACACTTTTTTCAACAATTTGGTATACACTTTTTGTTTTGTCCATTTCTTTTCCATACAATGTCCAATTGCAATCAAACTTCGGTCATAGATGCAACATGGGAACCTTCATATGTTAATGAGGTCAAAGGTCACATACCAAGGTCAAAGGTCATCCGAGGTCAAGATGTATATGTAAAAGTGGCTGCATATGTAAAATTGATTACATTTGTCCATTTCTTTTCCATACAATGACCAATTGTAACCAAACTTTGGTCATAGATACAACATGGAAACCTTCATATGTTAATGAGGTCAAAGGTCACATACCAAGGTCAAAGGTCATCTGAGGTCAAGATGTAAATGTAGAAATGGCTGCATATGTAAAATTGATTACATTTTTCCATTTCTTTTCCATACAATGTCCAATTGCAATCAAACTTCGGTCATAGATGATACATGGGAACCTTCATATGTTAATGAGGTCAAAGGTCACACACCAAGGTCAAAGGTCATCCGAGGTCAAGCTGCATATGTAAAATTGATTACATTTGTCCATTTCTTTTCCATACAATGACCAATTGTAACCTAACTTTGGTCATAGATACAACATGGAAACCTTCATATGTTAATGAGGTCAAAGGTCACATACCAAGGTCAAAGGTCATCTGAGGTCAAGATGTAAATGTAGAAATGGCTGCATATGTAAAATTGATTACATTTTTCCATTTCTTTTCCATACAATGTCCAATTGCAATCAAACTTCGGTCATAGATGCAACATGGGAACCTTCATATGTTAATGAGGTCAAAGGTCACACACCAAGGTCAAAGGTCATCCGAGGTCAAGCTGCATATGTAAAATTGATTACATTTGTCCATTTCTTTTCCATACAATGACCAATTGTAACCTATTACAGCCAGTGGCATAAATGAGATTGGATCAAGACTATTCTTTTCTCATGTCTGAAGGCTGACAGCAAAATTGTTAACTTTATTTTGTTGGGAGTGGCTGTTTTTAATAATAATTCAACCAGCATGCTTATATAGGATTTTTAAGCCTGGCCCGAGCAATTTGCTTGAGTCTGGTCCCTTCAGGACCCAAGCGTGTGTCTGTACGGACCAACCGTGTAAACAAACCTAACTTTGGTCATAGATACAACATGGAAACCTTCATATGTTAATGAGGTCAAAGGTCACATACCAAGGTCAAAGGTCATCTGAGGTCAAGATGTAAATGTAGAAATGGCTGCATATGTAAAATTGATTACATTTTTCCATTTCTTTTCCATACAATGACCAATTGCAACCAAACTTCAGTCATAGATACAACATGGAAACCCGCATATGTTAATGAGGTCAAAGGTCGCATAGAAAGGTCAAAGGTCATCTGAGGTCAAGATGTAAAATTTAGTACACTTTTTTTTTGTCTCTTGTTCATTTTTTTTTGTCTCTTGTTCATTTTTCCATACAATGACCAATTGCAACCAAACTTGGGTCACGGATGCAACATGGAAACATTCATATGTTAATTAGGTCAAAGGTCACATACCAAGGTCAAAGGTCATATGAGGTCAAGATGTAAAATTAGCTGCATATGTAAAATTAATTACATTTAAACAGGTGAAGTACAATTGCAACCAAACTCCAGGATGTTTATTTTATTTTTTATATCCTGGATCCGCTAGTGGTCTAACCTCTTTCTTTCTAGATGCCTGTGGTTTGAGATCCACCTTGTTTTTAATCTACCCATATAAACGGACGACCTATTTGGGACCGCTGTCCCTATTTTTGTATTATGCAGTTGTATCATAAAAAGTGCAATATTTGTGTGGGGGTGATATGATGTTTTGATATGTGCTGTTTATATTTTTACAGACCCCGATGGGAAAGAAACCCTTTTTGTAGGGCTTTCCTGTGGGCGTATCATTGGCATTATGTTTTCTTTTATCATGTTTATAAATATGTTGTGTGAATTGTTGTAATTTTTAAGATTTGTATATTGATCTGATGTAGGCCTATTGCATCTCTGTGTCTTAAGAATTTGTATTTCTTGAAAAATCGTAGTGTTTTAGCGAATTAGCGTCGGTCCTTTTTGCGATTAGTAGCGTTAATTAACATTGAACTTATACGTCTGTGATGCTATAGCATGTTTAGTAATTTTATAGGCTAATTAGCCACATATCGTTGCTTCCTCTAGCCAGCCTTTTTAGCCAAGTGGGCAAATCTATGCTAGCCCCGGGACACCCTTATGGGGCATCCACTCATTTGAATTAATAATTAGAAAAGACTTACTCCAGATCAGAGTACGACTGAGATCAGTTAAGATGGTCAATACCACCTAAATGTAATCAGGGTGTACTCCACTCTAGTACTGGTAGGTGATACCTGATATCAATCAAACAAAATAATGAGGTCCTCTAGTCCTTCTGCAAATTGTATATTTATATTGTCAGGGCAAGCTCATGAGTCTAATTCTCTACCCCATCCCCGTAAGACACTTTTGCCCAAGGGGGGGGGGGGGGGGGGGGGGGGGGGGGGGGCGTTTTCACCTAAAATTTGCGTAAAAGGTTGCCCCAAATTTTTTCCAAGTCAGTCACCTCGTGAATTTCACGTAAGTGGGGGGTAGAAGTCAAAAAAATTCGCACGGACACTAAATTTGGCAGTCCAAAAAGCACTGTAGTCAATGTTTTATGAGTAGTTTTACTATCATTGATATTTGAAACTAAGAAAAACGCAATTTTTACCTTAAAAAAAAGGGGAAAAAAGGGTCGCGATCGCAACCGTCGCCCCCCCCCCTCCCCATCTGACGGGCCTGTACCCACACCCGCAAGGAGCTTATAGGCTAAAATTGAATCAGGATTTCAGGACGCTCCTTCCGGGACAACTTTGTTGGAAGGAAATATTTGTATGTCGAAGAAATTTATCTTTTCCACAAGGTGGTATGAGGGAACGAAACATTGGCTTCAGAAGGGAAGTTTTGGAATTATGGGGCTCTTTTCCTTTTTCTTATTTATATTTACTTTCTTCCCTTTTCTTCTATGCTATTAAAGGCATGCATCGTCTGATTAATATCCAGACGATGCCCGACATTGGCTCGTTCACGAATATTCAATGTTAAATTCATGCAATATGTGATCTTTTCCAGGGAGCGCCCTCTATTCATGATTTTTTTTAGAAAGGAGATTTTCTTGCAGATTTACATTTCGGATCATGAATCATCATAAATATATTCCAAGTTACAGAGCGATACGATTCCTAATTGCCTGAAAATCATGGTTTTAGAGTTAATTTAGAGTAACAATATGTTGTTTATTTTCACTCTAAAACCATAATTTTGAAGTAATTAAGAATCGTATAGCCCTGTAACTTGGAATGTATGTACGATTTATGATCAGAAATGTAAATCTGCAAGAATATCTGCTTTCAATTTGTTTTCGTGGATTGAGGGCGTTCCCTGGAAAAGATCACATAATACAGACGGCGATGGCCACGCGAAACCTACATTTTGAATTCGTATTCGAATAGGGGAGGATGGGGCAACTGGACCGGTTAAGCATATTTCATGATATAAAAGCTTAAAGCTCGTGTAAATATTTATGGAATTGCTATGAAAATATCA
Source organism: Ophiura sarsii (assembly GCA_035610835.1). Classification (NCBI taxonomy): domain Eukaryota; kingdom Metazoa; phylum Echinodermata; class Ophiuroidea; order Amphilepidida; family Ophiuridae; genus Ophiura; species Ophiura sarsii. The sequence continues at coordinate 59,328,055 of CM069442.1, forward strand.
CCCATGTAACTGTTTACATATAACATATAATCAATGTTAAAAAATATCCAAACAAAAGGCCAATTACCACTAACTAAAAACTTTACTTGGCACGGTCCAGTTACCCCCATCGTTGGGGCAACTGGTCCTATATGTTCCAACGGTTAGAATACACAGAAATCATTGATTGACAACACGGTAACTAAGCAGTATTTTCTTTACAAACTCATTTCCATATTATCTAACGTGTAAAAATGATACAGGTCTCATGAAACCCATGTTTTATACAGTTTTCGTGGTTAACGTGTAAAAAGCAGTAATACTAATGGTGTTCAAAGCAAGCGCAATTTTCGACTGCACGTTTATTATAGATAAAACGGTATGAACCTAGTTAAATGGTTACATGGTTGTGATATTCAGACGCCCCATACATTTGTCTATACATACCCCTTTCTTTAATGATTTTATTTACTTCATATAATCATCATTTAGTACTTATAATAAACCATCTTGATATTTAGCCAGCTTTTCATGTTACAGGGGAAGTTAGTCAATATGACAATGATGACCCAACGGTTGATATACACAAAAATACATAAATCATGATATTTCGTCATAGCAAATACCTTTACAGACACCATTTAAAATATCATAAAGATGTAATTCATAATACCGAGGTTTTAAACCATTCTAAAGCAATTTCATGTCATATTGTAATCCTTCAATATCAGAAATAGTGGTATTAGACCCGAAATGCCCCAAAATGTCTAAGAACTTGACAGAATGTGAATTATTTCATATTCTATTCACATTTCAATACCGAGTCATGTTTTATTGACACTAACAACTTATTTTCAAAATGAATTTTACAATTTTGATTAAGTTTTTGCAGGCGGTCCAGTTGCCCCACACCCCTTCGGACCACTTACCCCAACAAATGACGTAGCACGTTGTCGAGATGAAACGTTACTAAAACACGCCTGTGACGTAATACATTTTACGCCAAAATGTTCTAAAACATACCCCCATTTGTCATAATAATCAATAACTCCAATACATTTCAGAAAAAAGGCAAAACTGCATTTTTGTTTTTAGCCATTACACAGATTTCTGTAGCCAGCGAGTATCTTTGAATTCGCAAATATTACGGCGTTCGGGTCCTATCAAGTAGACGAGTGTCTTTAGATAAGTAAGAAATGGTGTACTTTGTTATTTGCAAATTCATGAACTAATAACTCTACCAAATAAATACCCGTGATAATGATTCAAGATGAAGCATTCTTTAAATGATAATATTGATCAGAAATCCAAACCACCAATGTCCCAAATTAGCAATATGCGCCATTTTACGGTCATTTCAACCACAACCTATATGGTTTTAATCATATTTCGGAAAGTCCCTAAGCACACTACAATATAGCACCCATCAAATGCAATATGCACCTAGTATCTTAAGACGACTGTACTGCATGTATATATTTACTGTTGCATATCTGTCAATCATATAAAGTACATTAAACATGATCTAAACCCATCTTCATATATCGCCCATACTATCTGTGAATTTTCAATCAGTCACTCAAGGAGTTAGCTTCAAAGATATGGAGAAAAATCACATGTGTAAATACCCTAAAGTTCCAAATGTTTTGGATTGTAGAAGGTAAAGATATTATGTCAAGTATCAACAAAAGTCGTATTGTTCAAAAGTAAGCAGTATGCCCATACAATTACAAAATCCTTCATTTCGGACCACTTGCCCCACGGGCCAGTTGCCCCATATTCACCTAACACGTAATCGCGAATGTAAATCATTTTGAAAAAGACATCATAGTTAGAAAATATTTCAAAGTGGTGCACTCTCGTTGCCATATTGGGTCGTCCGAGGCGCGTGGCCATCTTTAAAAATGGCGGACCGTTTGAGCACCCTCCCAGGGGCCGTGTGTAAAATAGGGAAGACATGATGATCGAATCTTGTGGCCATCATTGTCTGACGGCGAGATTACGTGATCAAGCGAATGCGACGAACAAATAACAACGGATTCTTTTTTAAATGACACTTAAACTGGAGTTGGTTATCCAACAGGTATAACCAACTCCAGTGGGTTGGGTCTGATATAATTGAGTTCCAACGTGTATGAATTTTCTGGGGTCATATCAGATTCTACCTTTACGTACATTGAAACAAACGGAGATTTATAATCCATTCATGTCCACCAGCGTGCGATCAGACTAATACCAGACGATGGTGGACACGAACGACCGTACATTTTGAATTTCCGTTGGTTTCAATGTAATAATGGATTTTGATTATTATGACCCCATTCACTCGATCATTATAACCGCGTTCGCATAACCTGAATATTCGTGAATACGCCCGTGTCCGGCATCGTCTGACTAGTACGGAATTTTCTTTACCGCCCTCGTGTGATGACTAAGGTTGATTTTCTCTTTCTAAATAGGGCATAATGGTATGAGTAACTAGGTTCAGACGACGCTGGACACGAGCGTATTCACGATTATTCAGGTTAAAATATGCGGACGAGGTTACGTGATCAAGTGAATGGGACGAAAGATTAACAACGGATTAAATTCAAAAAATGATACTGACAATGGAGTTGGTTATCCAATTCCAGCGGCTTTAGGATGAAATAATTTAGTTTCAACGTGTCATGAATTTTATGGGGTCATATATTCAAAATCCATTGTTACATTGAAACCAACGGCAATTCAAAATTAACAGCCGGTCGTGTCCACCGTCGTCCGACAAGGTTGTCGATGGGTCATTTCATTTTATTTTAGTACTGCTGTAATTAATTGACCTCTTGACCCTAGTGCGCCTGAACGGACATGAGAGGGTCATTCTATTATGGGTGTCATTTCATTTTAGTACAGCCAAAATGAAATGACCCCTTGGCTCTAATGCGCCTGAACGGACTATATAAGTTGTGTTTATACTTTAAACATAAAGAGTGATCTATTCTGGTAATATAACAATTGTTTAAAACAAAAATGTATCCACACTCTATACTTTAGACATGAAAGGGTCATTCTATTATAGGTGTCGTTTTATTTTAGGACATCTAAAATAAAACGACTCCTTGGCTCTAATGCGCCTGAACAGACTATATAAGTTGTTTTTATACTTTATACATAAAGGGTGATATCTTCTGGTAATATAACAATTGTTTAAACTAAAAATATATCTACACTCTGTACTTTGTACATGAGGGGGTCGTTCTATTATGGGTGTCGTTTTATTTTAGGACAGCTAAAATAAAACGACTCCTTGGCTCTAATGCGCCTGAACGGACTATATAAGTTGTTTTTATAGTTTTAACATAAAGGGTGATCTATTCTGGTAATATAACAATTGTTTAAACCAAAAATATATCTACACTCTGTACTTTAGACATGAGGGGGTCGTTCTATTATGGGTGTCGTTTTATTTTAGGACAGCTAAAATAAAACGACTACTTGGCTCTAATGCGCCTGAACGGACTATATAAGTTGTTTTTAAAGTTTTAACATAAAGGGCGATCTATTCTGGTAATATAACAATTGTTTAAACCAAAAATATATCTACACTCTGTACTTTAGACATGAGGGGGTCGTTCTATTATGGGTGTCGTTTTATTTTAGGACAGCTAAAATAAAACGACTCCGTGGCTCTAATGCGCCTGGACGGACTATATAAGTTGTTTTTATAGTTTTAACATAAAGGGTGATCTATTCTGGTAATATAACAATTGTTTAAACCAAAAATATATCTACACTCTGTACTTTAGACATGAGGGGGTCGTTCTATTATGGGTGTCGTTTTATTTTAGGACAGCTAAAATAAAACGACTACTTGGCTCTAATGCGCCTGAACGGACTATATAAGTTGGTTTTAAAGTTTTAACATAAAGGGCGATCTATTCTGGTAATATAACAATTGTTTAAACCAAAAATATATCTACACTCTGTACTTTAGACATGAGGGGGTCGTTCTATTATGGGTGTCGTTTTATTTTAGGACAGCTAAAATAAAACGACTCCGTGGCTCTAATGCGCCTGAACGGACTATATAAGTTGTTTTTATAGCTTTAACATAAAGGGTGATCTATTCTGGTAATATAGCAATTGTTTAAACCAAAAATATATCTACACTCTGTACTTTAAACATGAGGGGTCGTTCTATTATGGGTGTCGTTTTATTTTAGGACAGCTAAAATAAAACGACTCCTTGGCTCTAATGCGCCTGAACGGACTATATAAGTTGTTTTTATAGTTTTAACATAAAGGGTGATCTATGCTGGTAATATAACAATTGTTTAAACCAAAAATATATCTACACTCTGTACTTTAGACATGAGGGGGTCGTTCTATTATGGGTGTCGTTTTATTTTAGGACAGCTAAAATAAAACGACTACTTGGCTCTAATGCGCCTGAACGGACTATATAAGTTGTTTTTAAAGTTTTAACATAAAGGGCGATCTATTCTGGTAATATAACAATTGTTTAAACCAAAAATATATCTACACTCTGTACTTTAAACATGAGGGGTCGTTCTATTATGGGTGTCGTTTTATTTTAGGACAGCTAAAATAAAACGACTCCTTGGCTCTAATGCGCCTGAACGGACTATATAAGTTGTTTTTATAGTTTTAACATAAAGGGTGATCTATGCTGGTAATATAACAATTGTTTAAACCAAAAATATATCTACACTCTGTACTTTAGACATGAGGGGGTCGTTCTATTATGGGTGTCGTTTTATTTTAGGACAGCTAAAATAAAACGACTACTTGGCTCTAATGCGCCTGAACGGACTATATAAGTTGTTTTTAAAGTTTTAACATAAAGGGCGATCTATTCTGGTAATATAACAATTGTTTAAACCAAAAATATATCTACACTCTGTACTTTAGACATGAGGGGGTCGTTCTATTATGGGTGTCGTTTTATTTTAGGACAGCTAAAATAAAACGACTCCGTGGCTCTAATGCGCCTGGACGGACTATATAAGTTGTTTTTATAGTTTTAACATAAAGGGTGATCTATTCTGGTAATATAACAATTGTTTAAACCAAAAATATATCTACACTCTGTACTTTAGACACGAGGGGGTCGTTCTATTATGGGTGTCGTTTTATTTTAGGACAGCTAAAATAAAACGACTACTTGGCTCTAATGCGCCTGAACGGACTATATAAGTTGTTTTTAAAGTTTTAACATAAAGGGCGATCTATTCTGGTAATATAACAATTGTTTAAACCAAAAATATATCTACACTCTGTACTTTAGACATGAGGGGGTCGTTCTATTATGGGCGTCGTTTTATTTTAGGACAGCTAAAATAAAACGACTCCTTGGTTCTAATGCGCCTGAACGGACTATATAATACTATATAATAATTTATACATAAAGGGTGATCTATTCTGGTAATATAACAATTGTTTAAACCAAAAATATATCTACACTCTGTACTTTAAACATGAGGGGGTCGTTCTATTATGGGTGTCGTTTTATTTTAGGAAAGCTAAAATAAAACGACTCCTTGGCTCTAATGCGCCTGAACGGACTATATAAGTTGTTTTTATAGTTTTAACATAAAGGGTGATCTATTCTGGTAATATAACAATTGTTTAAACCAAAATTATATCTACACTCTGTACTTTAAACATGAGGGGGTCGTTATATTATGGGTGTCGTTTTATTTTAGGACAGCTAAAATAAAACGACTCCGTGGCTCTAATGCGCCTGGACGGACTATATAAGTTGTTTTTATACTTTAAACATAAAGGGTGATCTATTCTGGTAATATAACAATTGTTTAAACCAAAATTATATCTTCACTCTGTACTTTAAACATGAGGGGGTCGTTCTATTACGGTGTCGTTTTATTTTAGGACAGCTAAAATAAACGACTCCTTGGCTCTAATGCGCCTGAACGGACTATATAAGTTGTTTTTTTATACTTTATACATAAAGGGTGATCTATTCTGGTAATATAACAATTGTTTTAACCAAAAATATATCTACACTCTATACTTTCGACATGAAAGGGTCATTCTATTATGGGTGTCGTTTTATTTTAGGACAGCTAAAATAAAACGACTCCTTGGCTCTAATGCGCCTGAACGGACTATATTGTTAACCAAAAACATATCTACACTCTCTACGTTTACTGGGCTTCCCAGAGCAGTCAGTTTCCATTGCGCAACACTTCTTCATAATTAATTTCTGCTTATTAGATTTTGCGATTTTTGATTTTTGATTTTTCTTCAATACACAACAAATATAATACAAATAATTACATAATCCCTACTTACTTGTACCGGGATTTTCATCGGTAAAGGTAACGAATTCCGAAGGGGTGTTCACTTGTGAACTATATTATACTGTAAAGGCGTTAAAACGGGTCCGGGAAAACACAGGGAAAACGAACCCCGGGGAACGAAAAGGAATAGGCCTATTATTATATTAGAAACGAAAACCAGTCAGAAAATGACAACTTCTAGCTTTTACCCTTGTTTAATTCATTCCTAGTTCCTACATCCTCCATACACCCCATCACACGAACACGAATAGCAATACAGTCGGTGCACTGACTGTATAATTGCTACGCTTGTACTGTAGTCACTGCGTGGCAATCGGGATAGCTGCCTAGACCATTTTCTTTCGGTTATATTTCGCGCATGCGTATAACTCCAAAGGTGTCGTTTTATTTTAGGAGTCGTTATATTTTAGAACAGCTCTCTAGCATTGCTTAAGTTTGAAGTAACCACAGATGATGGCGGTCACGAAAGAATCATTGTGGGAAGACCCCTTGGGTACAACTGGCATCGTAAGAACACACCGCCGGCAACACGAGAAAACAAGAAGAGTCTTAAAAAAATACAAACAGCGCTCAGAAGGGGTGGTACATTTACGGTCAATGAAGAGGAAAATGTGATTTAAGAGAAGTGAAAGGTGTTACCAGTCACATCTTGAAACATGTATACGTTAATGGTGTTTCGATATCCGGCCCGGTTATCAACTTGATGTTTTCTACAATACATGATCAAGAGTCATCCTTAAATTAGTTGTAATTCTCAGTTTGAGTTGGATAACTCCAATGGTGCTTATCATAGAAGCACCAGGTGACATGAAATATGTCCACTGAGTACACAAACTGACCTTTACCATAATGGTTTTGGTTTCTCACTGAATCGGGCCTCTGTTTTTCGGTGTATCCTTGGCCCTTCCATTGTACTAATTGTAGTTGCTACATGTATATATTCCACTGCGAGAAGCAGTGAAAGGCAAATATTGTAATTTTATGGAGAAATTTTGAAAAGTCAGGGATTTAAATCCCAATTATTGACTCTTTAATAAGAAATACTTTTAAATGGTAAAAGTAAGTTATTCACTTTATTATTAAGTCAAAAGAAATGTATTACTGCTTCATTGTATTGGTATTCTATAAATAGGCCAACTCATTTATAGTTGTCAACTAGTTAATTACCGTTCAAAAATCAATTATAAACTATTATTGGTGGCAGGGTTGTCGGTCACCTGCCACATCCCTCCAGATTTGATTATTTTATATTTCAAATTGGTGATTTACAAATTGAATAACATTGAAAGAAAAGTTTAAAGGTTATAACCATCTTTAAAAATCGTTGGAGTTCGTTTGAGCTGTTCTCTAAGTATCATGTCCTTTAGGTATAAATCACTAGGACCTCTCCAATTCCGGTTTGATAACTTTGTATTATTAACCTTTTATGTACTCATATCTTTTGTACGGCCAAACACCAGTTGGCATTTTGGCTAACGGTTTGATCAATTTAAAATAATTTATCGATGTATTATAAGGGCTGATGCTCCTGCTAAATTGTGCTACAGCTTTGGTAAATGTAGTTGTGTAATAAAATCTTATTGGTATGGAGCCCCGGAAGTATTTAACCTACTTCTGTCTTTTGTTGTTTTCAATTTCCGCTGTCAAAGGGTAAACATACATTTTATGAATTTATGAACGTATTAATTCATGAATTTATCGGGAAAACCAGCTGCACTGATGAATATGATACTTTTATATTGCATTTCGAATACACCCTATATTTCACCTATAGCAGGCTAGTACTAAGTAGTTGACTGTGAGTTGACCAAGCCAGGATTGGAGTATAATGATAAAACTGTCGCCAAGATACGATTAAAACCCAAATCTCACAATATTACCTATTGATCCTCACTGCTTACTCTGTGTGTAATATAGTGTGTGACTTGACTGCTTTATAGCAGGATATTTGGTAATAGTTACAGACTGTCCTCTATGCTATTATTAGTTCATAAGGAAAGCAAACAATATTCAGTGATTTAAAATGTTCTCTTTGATGGTTTTAGTAAAATTAAGAGTAAAATGGTAATATATCATACTTGAAATGCATGTACATGTAGTAGGCTATCACCTGTTTATGTTGGAACCAAACAAACAAATGTAAATGTTTTAAGCAGTAAATATATGACCCTAATTGGCGCTGGCATCTATCATGGACGAACTTTCACCGAACTACTCCATTTGTTTTGCCATGCTTCTGAGGTCGCCAGGGTGAAACAAATATATTCTTTTAATCTCTGGTCTGCTAATATCTTTGGTTCGTTTCTATTTTAATTTGTATTTGTCTTGCACATATCGCTGAGCGCCGTAGAAGTATTCGTTTAGATAATAATGCTGCTACTACGACTCTTAAGTAATGACCATCAAGTAGCTTGGGTAAAGGAGGATGATTAGACTGTTCACATCTACATCGGATCCTTATACAAACAAACCAACGGAAAAAAACATCATGAGTACAATCTTTATTTAATTATGTGCAACATGTGCTTCAAGGCATTGATTTAAAACGTCACATTATTCAACCGGAGATATCAGCTATCAGCAACAGGAAACAGACGACACAAGAATTGGTTGAATGTTTAATTTGTAACGATATAATTGAAAATGCCTGAAGATGTCTGAGGCTCTAAGGGAGTGTTCAGAAATACTTTGGTGGGGGTGGGGGGGGGGGGTCTAAAAAGTTTGAAGTCTCAAAAAGGGGGGGACTAAAAAGTTTTACCTACTCAAGAGGGGGGGGGGGGCGGTCAAAAAAGTTAGGCCAAATACTAGTCGTTAACGGGAAAAATACCAAAATTTTCTGCGCTACGCGCAAGTAAATACTGCAATATTGACATTTCTATAACAAATTAAACAGATTTCCGCACGCTCCGCGCAAATCTTTGTAAAAACATTGTGCCGACAGCAGAATTTGTTATACAAAATGTGGCTAACCAGTGTCCACAATTTTTACTTGAGAACTGTTGATAAGGGTGATCGTCAACAGGGTTAAATACACATTTCCGCGCGCTACACGTTATTTTGAAATTTCTGAGCGTGGGGTCCAAAAAGTTAGGCCAAATAAGTAGTCGTTAACGGGAAAAATACCAAAATTGTCTGCGCTACGCGCAAGTAAATACTGCAATATTTACATTTCTGTAACAAATTATACAGATTTCCGCACGCTCCGCGCGTGTCTTTGTGAAAACAACGTGCAGACAGCAGGATTTGTTATACAAAATGTGACTAACCAGTGTCCACAATTTTTACTTCAGAACTGTTGGTAAGGGTGATCAACAACCATTGACAACAGGATACAAATTTGTGCCCGCTACGCGTGATTCGGGGCGTGATTTTTTACATTTTGTACTACATGTAGCAAGTTGACCACATTTTTCGTTCTCCGCGCATATCTTTGTGAAAGTATTGTGTAGATAGAAGGACTTGTATACAAAGAGTATCTTTTTACAATTGGAAAAAAGAAACCGTTTTTAAAAAGGCTATAACATGATAAATACAAATCGCCGAAAAATACAATTCGGAGGCTTGAAAGATATGTTTCAAGTGAATTTGAAGTGTTGCAAATTGATTGCCAGCTATACACAGTTCTGACTGTAGTAAGCGTCATAGAACTTGAGTCAAATGTCTATCTACATCTGACAGTAGGGGGGGGGGGGGTGGTCAAAAAAGTTTTTCACCCTGTTAAAGGGGGGGTCAGAAAAGTTTGTCAATTTGTAAAGGGGGGGTCAAAAAAGTTTAGACACCGACAATTTTTTTTTGTTGGCCAACCCGCCCACCAAAGTATTTCTGAACACTCCCTAAACGTGCCAAAAGACTCTTCAATGTATTACAAGGCAGTGAGTATCTATGAGTATCTCTATATTGATATCTACAAGATTTACAGTTTGTAAAGAGTCTGTATAGAAAGAGTTACATTTAAATTATCGCTGTCAGATTTCCCGTCTGTTTGCCAAAAAGGAATATTTGTTGTGTATTGATGTTTGTTTGAAGTGATGTTAACATAATTTTCACACGTGTTTTTACGCGCGATAATATATGCTAACGCCCCTCCCTCCAAATATGTTTGCTGGGTAGTAGAAACCGTTTCCCAAGAGGTTATAATTCATAGGGTGTGTCAAAGTGGAACGCTTGAGGTATGATATAACACCACAAGAGAGTTTTAAAAGGTATGCCATTACGTCTTATGAATATACAATAGTTATCAAAGAATAAAATTCAAAACTGTAAAACAGTTTAAAACATATCCTAATTCTTTAGCTAGACGAGAGGTTAGTTTGAATACTTGGACATCTCATGCATGCCGTCTCAAAAGCATAGAGTCAGGTGTTTTGCAAATGAAGATAATGCTATTTTCATATTCCTGAAATATTATACAAGAACCGTGCTTTTAATGAATCTATATAGGCGTTATAAAGTGACACCTGGATTGGGAGGATTTTCGCAGTGACAGAATGAATTAACAGGATCAGGTTTCAGCTGAAAAAGAATTGCAATTAAATCCCTGTTTCAGACACTATGTGACCTTGCCATGGGACACTTTTAATACCGATAACGAGAGTTTGTATGAGAAGTCCAAGTATTCAAACCATGATAACCTCCCATCTAGCTAACTAGAGAATTAGGAGAGGTTTTAAACTGGTTTTTCAGGTTTGAATTTATAAAAATCTTTTTCTCAGAAATGTGCAAATCATTGTTAGTGAAAACGAAATCAAATGTAAACGATTGTAGTTCAGGTTGGGATCAAGTGGATGTAGTGTGGGTGTATAGGTGTGGCGTGGACTTCTCATCTGCTTGAAGTCTTCTTAAAAGCATGTTTTGCTACAGTCAGGGGAAGATTGTATCTACCATAGGTCATATGCATTAAATATTCTGCAGAACTGTTCTTATAATGAATTCATGTGTTATTCGTGACACCCAGATCGGGGGAAATATCATAACGAGAGTTTGTATGAATTGACTGGATCAGGTTCCAGATGTATAGTCTACGAGGAAAGGCACTGACCCTGCCATCGTTTGACGACAGTTTTTGTCTCTGAAATATGCAAATCATTGTTGATGTATAAGTGGTTCCATGCTAGGCGAAGGTTCTAATTAACAGCGCTATTGTATCCCTAGTAATCCGCAACAATTTTAAGTACGTATAGTAATTTTAAGTACGTAAGTAGGTACAGGGTGTCCCAAAAGTCTATGCACGACTTTGAAGCTTTGTATTTCACAAAATATAAGTCGTATTGAAAATATGAATACATATTTAAAAAGAGGAGATGTGGGAAATAATTTTGATACCAAACATTGGAGTAACATCTGTTTGTAATGCCACCCTAGAAGTAAAATATGTATTACTGCAAAAATGTAATTTTATACGTCGGAGGAATAAAATTCATAAATCCATACCTATTGAGATTAACAAAAAGACGGGTAGAGTTGGTTACACGGAAAGTGATCCGTCAATTGTAATGTTTAAATTTTTTTACATTACAGTGATCCCATCATAATAACAAACTATATCACACATAGTTTTCGTTTCTATAGTGAAATCTAGTTTAAATGTTTTCCATTTATACAGAGACGTGTGCTAATGCAAAAAACACAGACCTAACAAATTAAATAATGTAACAGAAAAGTGAACACACACATCACACAGCGAATAGAACTCTTTGCACTTTTAGCTGATGCCTGTCTTATGACATCAATGTGACTTGTTGATCTACCAGTCTTTTTTCTACCACATCGAGACAAATCATGCACAGTTCCTGTGTTCAAAAATATATCCACCAACTTAAGAATGGACATTCTTCCTGGTGCGCGTTTCACTTTAAAATGTTTTCTGAACTTTTGTTGAGTAAGTTGAACTGAATTTGTTTCAGCGTAGAACCATACAATTTGTATTCGCTTATCTATGCTGTAAACCATCTTGAATGAAGACTTTTGCTGTGCAATGTTATCTACTATACGTATTTATGTTGTGAGTGACCGAGTTTGGTAATAACATTAATGTTGCAAGGTAAGCAGTGAACTGTGACTAATGCGCAACGTTGCTTTCATATCGTTAATTTATGCGCACCTGTTTTAGCAACAAATGTGTGGTACTTGGGTGGGTCTCACATGGCCAAAAACTTTCAACCAGTTTTATAATGTTGTGGGTTCACCAATAGGGTTGTGTTTGGTATCAAAATAATTTCCCAAATCTCGTCTATCAAAACATGGTTAAATTGATACCATATGATTTATATTTTATGAGATATGACTCTTCAAAAACGTGCATAGACTTTTGGGACACCCTGTATATTCTTCATGTCATGTGTAAAACATTGCAACGACTATTTAAGGATGTACTACGTTTGTAGACAAATCTAGCTATAATATACAATAGTTAAATGTTGAACAATACTCACATTTACAATACAGATATATGCAGCCATGAAAATATTTTGAAATATGCATGTTGCGTGTAGCACCTATACTATTAGGATCTCGTCAAATAATATTCACATTCCGTTTTATTGGAAATTACTAATATCAATCGACAGCAAATTGCCTCTCTTGCCTCCCACGCCCCGAATACGCCACTATTTAAGCCGTTTAGTAAAGTTTAATTCTGCATAATTATGAGCCAGGCATCAATTTCTCACGTGAGATACATAACAACATAGATGGTACGTGATTTACATGTAATCTGACACCGTTTAATGTTTTACTTTTTCACAAGATACAAAGGCACAATTTAAACTCTAGCAAAGAGAATGTACACTGGGAGGAGATACACGAAATCTAACACCGTCGCTCTATAGCTGTATTACGTTATTTACGCAAACACAAAACCAAATGTCATTCACCTACTGCCTCTAGATTGTCTCACTACGCTGCACATGATCGAACAATCCCTCTGTACATTGGATAGTCGCCATTTTTATTATTATTATTATCAAAACGTCTGTAAACCAAAATACACTTACCTAAAAGTTGATCAAAGAGCAAGGTAGTTTGGAGGCGCAGACGCAGATCAACACCAATGAAAAAGAATATAAAAGAAGAAATATTAATTATACTTTGATTAATAATTATTATGGGACTTAAATACAATGTATTCATAAGGCATGTAAGGTCATTTGCTAGCTCTTCCTCTCTCATCACCTATCGCCTGTTATAAGTAACGGAAAGTTGTGACCATCTTGATCAAACCGCTTTATGAAACAATGAAAATAGTAAGATGGTATCATGTTTTTAAGAATCTAATACTATATAGATGTTGTCACCATACAACTTTGAGTGGTGAACTCGGGAGAAGACCTACAGTAGAACTCTCAATATCAATCTTATCTGTTGATCACAATTTGTTGTGCATTTCTTTGATTAAGCGTATTTGAAACCGACTTCACTTTCTTCATAAGTGTGGGATATTGAGGTTTTCCGTAATTTCCATAGTGTATAAACATTATTACAGTCTGGTACACCATGTGTATTCATGTCAAACATAATGTATTATGTAGCTCTCGAAGCATAACATCGTTGTGTCTATTTTATCGTGATAATAACGCACGCACCAAATCGGCTGATTAAAGGTGTGAGGTTTATTGCCCACTAATAAAAATTGGGAAGATAAGCATCCAAACATTTTCCATGCGAAGGATATTCGTTTGTCGTTGTTAGACAAGCTAAAATACGTTTTCATCTCTACCGATCTTAACTTCCGTGCATCTATAATACACCTTCACTTTCGTTCAATAAGCGTAATTTATTTGATCCATGTAATGCATTTACTTGCCAATTTTACAGGCGCGTAGCCAGCATTGTCATTCCGGGGGGGGGGGGGGGGGCAAACACCAATATCGTCCCTATTTTTAAGCATTTTCGTAAAAGGTTGCCCCCCCCCAAAATTCTAGTCACTTACCTCGTGAATTTCACGTAAGTGGGGGGGGGGGGGGGGGGGTGGGGGGGTGGGGGGGGGGTGGGGGGGGGGGGGGGTGAGGTCAACATTTTGTGCACAGTCCAAACAAAATCGCACAGTAAATGTACTACATGAACAATTTCTCGTCCCCATTTCTCTTCTCTTTCCCCTCTCCTTCCCCTTTCCCTTCTCTTTCTCCCTCTCCTTCCCCTTTCCCTTCTCTTTCTCCCTCTCCTCCCCTTTCTCTTCTCTTTCTCCCTCTCCTTCCCCCTTCTTTCTCTCTTTTCTCCCCTTCTTCTCGTCCCCATTTTCCAGCTTCGCCGTCCCCATTTTAGGTGTCCGGGGGGGGGGGGGTAGTCTGCCCCCTGCCCCCCCCGGACACCGCTACTGCAATTTTACCCAACGACAAACGAGGGACTAGGATCATAAACATCTTTTACGAAACCGACATCTTCTCTCCCGTTTATAACAAGTATAAATAAAGCATATATTGGAGGCCATAGACAGATGTGAGTAGTTTATATCAGGTGAGATCTTGAATCACAAAATATGTTTTCAAGCAGAAGCATATTTTTCCATTATTTGCATTATTATCACCAACTATTAGCCCCTATCTTTGTTCCGTGTTTGCCCACAATGTGTCCTTGCTGATTGGTCATTGGTGATTGTTCGAACAACAGCCATGCAAATATTTCGTTAAAAGGAGGGTCCAGCAAGCACAATAGTGTACATTATGTTTATGTTTTATGTTAGAAAAGTATTTCTCGAGCCCAAATCGCGTAGTTATATAGAACAAAACGTCATACTTATCACAAAAACGATTAAAAACTGCCATCTCTCAACATGCAATTTTTAAAATTTGCGGTGATCGAAAGTCCGGTGTCGATGACGTCATGGCTATTGGTGCTTACGTTTGCGCAAGTGCTTTGTATAACTCTGACTTCATTGATACCGGGACTTTCAATCACCGCGAATTTTAAAAATTGCATGTTGAGAGATGGCAGTTTGTATTTGTTTTTGTGATAAGTATGATGTTTTGTACTTTATAATTACACAATTTGGGCTCGATAATTATTTTTCTAACATATAAGGCACAATGGTGTGCTTGCTGGACACCTCCATTAAAGAGTTAATTGCATTATAGAAGCAAAAGGTTACAATACGATGTGTTTACCTCGTATTGATAGATTTTCGCTAAGGTTCTCGTAGACATTGTGTGCCATAGGATTCGTGATAGTGATTCCCAGACTAACTTGGTACCAGTTTACCAGTTTATAGATCGGCAAGTGTCTTACAAAATATACACCCCAACCTTTAAACTAGTTAACCCCAGGTTTTGAATGATTAAACTAGTAATAATTAGTTCATTTAGAGTGCCAGTAAAGTGCCAATATAAAAAGCACAATGGTGTGTTTGCTGGACACCTCCTTTAAAGAGTTAATTGCATTATAGAAGCGAAAGGTTACAATACGATGTGTTTACCTCGTATTGATAGATTTTCGTATAGGTTCTCGTAGACATTGCGTGACATGAGGATTCGTGATAGTGATTCCCAAAATTACTGGGTACTTCACCTGACTATTTACACAGCAATGAGGCATTTTAGTTTATTTTATGGAACTCGGTACCAGTTTAACAGTTTAAAGATCGGCAAGTGTCTAACAAAATAAACACCCCCAAACTTTAAACTAGTTAACCCCAGGTTTTGAATGATTAAACTAGTAAGAATTAGTTCATTTAGAGTGCAAGTAAAGTGCCAATAGAGTATTTTACATATGATAGTTCTGTTAGTGTTAAAATGTGTATACCTAATATCAATTTCCATTATACATGTATATAATACGTTTTAGGCGGACACATGCCATCTGGATGTCTTTCGCGTTATTACACGGTTTTAAATTAACGAACATCATGAAACTTAAACAAAAGTACTCTCGAAGAGATAACATTATACATTATTTATAAAGATTATGTCAGTGTTTTTAAAAAGGATGTAATTCGAAAACTCTACAGAGAGTTATAGGCGGAATAAAGTACAAACTTTACTTTCGCTCGTTCATTCAATTAAATTATTAGCATTTCAATAATATTAAACACTTCGTAAATAAAACTATTCCTTTACACTGGAACTTTTTGATTTGGTAGGTATTCTTACCATACCAGTGAGGACGGCAAATAAATTTCTGATCATAGTGACACTGTTTAATTCACTATTCATCATCTATTAGGACACTTACATGAAAGTGGATGATAAGATCCCTTTATAATAATAATAATTGCAATAAAATGTTAATTTCTGAGCAAAGCGCTTTTGAGTTTTTAAGTCACTATGCATTCTAAACTTAACAGTACGAACGACCACCGATTTAGATTTTGAGGATTATCTAAAAAGAATTTGTAATAAAATACACCATTCATCGTACCAAATATGTCAGATATACGCCTACAACTTTCAATATATGCAATGTACACACCTCTATACATGGCACATCGAAATATCACAAGGAAACGAAGTACGAGTAAAATACCATTGCCACTTATTATAATCACCTCCTGACCGCGTTCTGAATCGAGGCGTCACGACGCCTTAACTTCACGTACACAGAAGGTAATATCAAGCCCAGGATTTACTTCATGTCAAATATTTCGACCTCTACAGTGCAGTTGTCCACAACTTGGGACGGGTGTAGGTCGGTTATTAAGCACCTTATCCCATCCCAAATTGTCATTCGCAGCTTTCTTTAACCTTATCTTCGCAAATGAAGTAATTCAAATTCACCGTAGACGCTAACCATAAGATCACTGTACACATCGTTAGCTTTTTACTGTCATGATAATAGAATCCTAAATGACAATAGTTTTAAAAATTATCGAAATGGAATCTTTAAGCCATTTCCATGGCATCTTCAAAACTCTATAAATAGATTTTGTATGGAATAACCATCATCCACACCCATATCTTGATTTATTGTTTGTTTGAAGGTTGAGAATTTGAAACAATATAGTCAGTTCCGGGAGCATAAGGTCTATGCAAGAACAAGCCTGCAGAATTTCATTTGTCGTATTAGGTACATGTACGTGAGTTAGCCTTCACGCGTTCAAATACAGGTCTTTTTATGAGAATAATACGTGTCTATTAATTTCAAATCCAACACGTTTCCACCACGGTGAATAGGTTGTGGGTGCATATTGTACTTCTTGACAACTCCTTGGCAGCAAGGCACGTAGTAGAAACATTCATAATTTGATTTAGGGCGAAGTACTGAAAGTGAAACCCTGCACTTAGTTGAACTTGCAATATAAAGCTGAGATTAATGTATTGGGAAGAATGGTCCCGGGAATGGTCCCTGTCACATATGAATTGTTGTCTTCTTCTAATTCTGGGATAATTTCTACAAAATTGCCAACCGTAGGATAAATTGTAAATACTATACAATAATTACAATAATAATTCCAACAACAACGTGGACAATTTGATTCTCGTTTTGAAAACTAATAATTTAGACCGTATCGATTTCGTTATCAATACAATATGATGTAGCATATAATTCTTTGAATAATTTTACTCTGACCAAACATACTCCATTCTCATTGTGTCAAAACAGATAACATTAGGTCAATTAAAGGTAGATGACCCGATCATATTCCGATTTTCAACTTGAAGTTTTCTATTCTACATGGAAGGTCATCCTTAAAAAAGTCGTGTTCCAAAGTTTGAGTTGCATAGCTCTAATGGTTCTTATTTTAGACGCACAAGATGCTGTGAACTGTACCCATTGAGTAGTACACAAACTATATCGGTGGTATACCACCATTCGCGGTTATTCGACGTTATTTCATCGATTTCTCCGTAATTATACAGATTTAGGCCGTCAAATTTCAGTATGATGATGAGAAAAATACGAGCTTTCATATGATATGAACATCTCCGTATGTTTGAAATAATTCTGTGTTACGAAAATGTGATCGGGTCATCTACCTTTAAGATATGAAAAAAATCTTTCAGTTTTGAAGATATAAAAAATGACTTAGACCATTATTTCAGTGTTATCTCTTTAAAACACATTGGCGCCATTTTGATGTCACTTTCAATCATTAATCAATCATTTACGCGGCATACCAGCCATAGTGACAATGTGCGTTATCCTCGATATAAGCTACACAAAAGTCAAGCAAATCAGTGAAAGCCCGTAGGCTATATTTAGTTTCACAATCCGTAATTGATCGTTTTCGGTTTGAAATTGCTTACAGCATAGAAAGTTCTGCTATGTCAAAGCACTAAATTATCAGCCGTGTTACACGACATTGTGTTTTTTCCCGCGTGTTTAGTCACGTTTCACTGAAGGACTTTTCCGGCGATTTTTTTCTTCACGTTAATGAGTGACATTACTCCGTGTTATTGAGCAATGTACAGGGTGAGTCAAAATATTTAGGTCCCGATTTTACTGATTTTTTAAACCAGTTAATATGCAAAAATTAATATAATTATTGATATGCACAGTAAGAACGCATCGTTTGGTATAACTTAACATTTAATTTCATTCAAATTGGTTATTCCCAACGGGAGATATGTGCATTTTCCCAAATTCTGTGTAATTTAATCTGTTCCAACTTCCAAGGTACCTCTATGAATTCAAAAGTTTAACGCACGCATTTTGAATATGTCAATCAATGGCGTGTTGGTATTCAAAATGCCTACAATGATAAATGAGGGTATATTTGGAACACTTTGGATTTCGCGCTTTTCGTTAATATGTTGTAATTATTGCCTGGAATAAGGTATCGTCTTGGAAATTTTAACAAGTATGAAGAAATACTTTTAAAGCGCCGTGCCACAATATAATAGTGCCACAATATAATAGTACCATTATATAATAGTACCATTAAAGCGCCGTGCCACAATATAATACTTGTGGCAGGAGACTGGGAAACGAGATCACTTAGGGTTGAATTTCAGATGCTTTACCATGCGAGGTCTTGTGGCCCAATGGATAAGGCAGTTGCCAAGCAAGCAACAGATCCTGGGTTCGATTCCCGGGCGAGATCGTTTCCCCATAATTGTCTCTTTTCTATCCCCGACGGCGAACCTGTTTAAAATATTTATAATTTGTTTAATACCCGTCGTATATGCCTATTATTTCTATGAAGAAGTATTTTATAAACAATGAAGCAATTGGCAAATGTTTACAAAAAGATTTTCTAGAAATGTGCTGATTGGTTGATCTGTAGGGTATTTCCCGCGTTTTAACAAATTAATTGTGGACAAAATATTTCGAAACCATTAAAGCGCCGTGCCACAATATAAAACATAACATGCGTATGATTTTACATCGATACTCTTGATTATAAAAATGAATAACCGTTAATTATAACAAGGGTTATTGACTACAATGTTTCGAGGTTTTGTTTAAAGCGATTCGTCAGTCGTTAGGTTTTCATTAGAAAATTACTAATCGATACTAAAACAAATTACCGAACCGAGGTTCACACACTTGCACACCTCGTGTTGTACTACTTCAATCTACATACATACTACGATTTAAGTCACACAATTGGCAATTACTTATATATGGCCATGCGTTTTGAGGTGGGCCAGTTTCGCGTGACACATTGTATTTTGACACAAAACGCGTGTATTTTCACCTAAAAGGCTGTACCGTTTCAGAACAATGTACCATCTATATAAAAGTATACATTTTCTTGAACAGTTTTGTCTGAGGAGTTCAAAAATGCAATAAAAATTGACATAGGTTGTAACCGTAAGGTCCTAGGAATCTGAGAATGTTATTTTTTTTATCAATTTTTCCATTTTTTCAAAATATATTTTAAAAAGTACAGGGAATCATACACATTTAAGAACTGT
Source organism: Ophiura sarsii (assembly GCA_035610835.1). Taxonomy (NCBI): domain Eukaryota; kingdom Metazoa; phylum Echinodermata; class Ophiuroidea; order Amphilepidida; family Ophiuridae; genus Ophiura; species Ophiura sarsii. The sequence continues at coordinate 59,348,144 of CM069442.1, forward strand.
ATATTTGATTTCTACTCAGTTTCAGCTTTCCAGACATATATAACTTTACATCATTAACTAAAGATAAGATGATTTTGTGCGCGCTTTTTAAAAAATGATTTTTGCACATGATTATTTGCAAATAATCGGACTTTCTTGGCTTACGAAGGCATTACCTTTTGAAACTCATTCCCTTAAACCTTTTAACATAGTGTAACGAAATTAAGTCTTTCGTCCGATGCCTTTGGAGCTAAATGAACCCAACATACGAGATATGCGTAGATGTACATACGTAACAGACAAAAATCGTTGTTATTCCTTTCTTTACAGAGATCCAGTTTATTCGTGACAAAGAAACATTTACAACATCATTTCAACAATATTCACATTATAAATCATTATTCTTAAGTGGTAGCGTCGTCGTTCGATGGTTCCCATATCATTCTCTGGTATCAAAACAGTTCGGTAGCTTCGTCGTTCGATGGTTCCCATATCATTCTCTGGTATCAAAACAGGTCGGTATAGCGTCGTCATTCGATGGTTCCTATTTTCTTCACTCGCCATTTATCCGTAATTAAACCCAAGAATGTACACTTTACCTGTTCCGTAATTATCCGTAATTACGGATATCGTAAAAATCCGTAAATTACGGTGGTCGTAATTCTGGTGATATACTGAGCATACAAAGCTGAGAGTGAATTCTCTTAGACTAGGTTATATTCTCAGTAGCGGCCTCATAAGGGGAGAGAAGCATCTCTACTTTGATGAACCTCTATAGTCCATAGGGAATTACTGTATCCCAATGATGGAAAATTACGGTTATAGTAATTTTTCATAAATTACGGTTATAGTAATTTTTCGTAAATTACGGTGATTGTAAAAATCTACAAATTACGGTTGTCGTAATTTTGATGAATATAAGGTGGTGAGTGAATTCTCTTAGACTAGGTTATATTCTCAGTAGCGGCCTCATAAGGGGAGAGAAGCATCTCTACTTTGATGAAAGAATAAACCTCTATAGTCCGTAGGGAATTCCTGTATCCCAATGATGGAAAATTACGGTTATAGTAATTTTTCATAAATTACGGTTATAGTAATTTTTCGTAAATCACGGTGATCGTAAAAATCTACAAATTACGGTTGTCGTAATTTTGATGAATATAAAGTGGTGAGTGAATTCTCTTAGACTAGGTTATATTCTCAGTAGCGGCCTCATAAGGAGAGAAAAGCATCTCTACTTTGATGAAAGAATAAACCTCTATAATAGTCCATAAAGAATTCCTGTATCCCAATGATGGAAAATTACGGTTATAGTAATTTTTCATAAATTACGGTTATAGTAATTTTTCGTAAATTACGGTGATTGTAAAAATCTACAAATTACGGTTGTCGTAATTTTGATGTATAAAGTGGAGAGTGAACTCTCTTAGACTAGGTTATATTCTCAGTAGCGGCCTCATAAGGAGAGAGAAGCATCTCTACTTTGATGAAAGAATAAACCTCTATAGTCCATAGGGAATTACTGTATCCCAATGATGGAAAATTACGGTTATAGTAATTTTTCATAAATTACGGTTATAGTAATTTTTCGTAAATTACGGTGATTGTAAAAATCTACAAATTACGGTTGTCGTAATTTTGATGAATATAAGGTGGTGAGTGAATTCTCTTAGACTAGGTTATATTCTCAGTAGCGGCATCATAAGGAGAGAGAAGCATCTCTACTTTGATGAAAGAATAAACCTCTATAATAGTCCATAGAGAATTCCTGTATCCCAATGATGGAAAATTACGGTTATAGTAATTTTTCATAAATTACGGTTATAGTAATTTTTCGTAAATTACGGTGACCGTAGAAATCTGTAAATTACGGTGTTCGTGAAGTTACTCCCAGAATGGCTGCCATACTAGAACTCGGCTCCTGTTAGCTTCCTCTCATTTTCCTCTGTACTCGAAGAGTGTACAAAACGGCAACAAAGTAATACATAACACACAATACTTCTAATAGTCTGACGTCCTGGAGTCCCCAATTCAGGCTTGGTTGTCGAAGACTTGGCATTCCGGCGGAGATTCATCGGTGGTGTGCTGGTGGATAATACAAGTATATCCTGCTGTCCACTTCTGAAATTACGGTGATCGTAATTTCGTAATTCTCCATGAATGACAATCATGTTTTTTTAGATGATTTCAAGTCCACGGAGTGGAGCTATTTCTCCCAACTTAGTGTAGTATAAAACGGCTTTAAGTTTAAGTTGCGGTGTGACTATGTGTCTCTGTAAATGTAGGCTGATACAGTCTAGCATAGGCCTAGGCCTACTTGTTGATAAAACATTATTTATACATTTAACAATCTCGTATAAAACTCACATTTAAAGAATTGCTTAGGCTGCAAATCACGGTAATATTTATTTATTGTCCACATATTCCTCCTCCTTTTTGACACAGTACACCGTATACAACTTATGTAATATCCATTTTACAATAACCGTCGCCGTCAATCGGCGTCAGATACAACACAAAACGGGAGCTCCGCCCGGAGCTCCGTTAACACACAACTGCACAAGTTCAGGTCCAGTTATCGTCTGCCCAGTATTTTTGTTAGCAATAATTATTTCAACCACAATAACAACTTCCAACCAATCACAACACGCCCGCCATCCGTCACTCATCGGCTGACGCAATTATTTTTACAATGCATGTGACAACAAGTCTGTGATTGGTTAACTATTAATGTCCACGCCTAGCGTGATATACATGTAATCGCTGATTGGACAGAAGTTCAGTGATCACGCATGACTAAGCTGAATTCATTTGACCTTTAACCTCAATTAAGCGTTTTGATAAGATATAAAATAAGTTCCCAAATATCAAATTATTGACCTGAATAAAACATTTATAACAACGGTAAAAGTTGGAGAATTTAACATCTAAAACAATTTCAGTAACTTTAGAAACAGAATTTATAGTGTAATGTAATTATTCAACATCCAAATACTTGAGACTAAACTTTCGCCAAGAAATACTGAATTACAAAATGGCGGCGCCCTGTAGCCTCTGGTCTACATTAACGAGTGCAAAACAACACTGTTTACTCGATTTGTATGACGAATTTCAACATCAGATAACTCAATTATGGATTAATATCAAGCTAGGATATAAATCGTGAGTATCTATGCTTATAACAACAGTGGTTTAACATAAAAACGGCCTCAGAATTACTGACTGTTAGACTCAAATATCGTGCCGTCGTAGGCATACTAAATTAAGCTGTTGGCCTGAACGAGCACATACAATATAGAATTATGACAACAAATCAAGTATATAAACTTCTTAACAACATATACAATATTCTACTCAACATGCATCATAAAAAATGTGTGTACTAAAATATTAGTCCGGTTTTAGGCAAGTAAGCTTATTTGACCTTTTTACTGATCTTGCGTTTGTAACATTAGTCTCAACTCAAGGTTTATGATAGGCACAAGTTAACATCAAAAAGAGGCGTAGTATTCTGACTAATGTGGTATTCATTAAAACACAAACTACATTTGATAGCAAAGCCTTACGCTATGGCCTATAGGCCTATTGTAAACAACAATAATTGAAATCGCGGGCCTAATCATATAAAACGATAGTCATGATAATAAAATATGCACAAATACTTGGATAGAATATAATTCTATATTCTATAACGTTTTCAAAAAAAATGAATCGAGCTCAAAACCGAGTTTTATTACAATAGTTAAGTATTCATATTCAGCTAGATAAGGAAACAACTTGAGTATACAAGCATGTTATTAGCTGTCCAAATACAAAAAAAATGGTTATGATTCAATTATCCACATAGTGATTCGCGATATTCAAAATGGGTTAAAATATTATGCAATATTACATGCAACATGCACTTTTGCAATCTTGCAATCAAGTCGGATTCATTTTAATACTCACTCTTTCAGTCTTTACACATTGTTCTAGAGTTCTCAGCATGTGCAATGCAAAGGAAATTGTTCTAAGTCACAAGACTAATGTACACATGATATCTTTGTGATCCTCTTTTCCCAAAACATACATATCCGTTTGCTTTTTGCTATTCTTAAGGTCTATTCCGTAATATACATTCCTGTGGTACTATGGCTTCTTCCATGCTTTTTTGTATAGCATACCCTCCCTTGTTTTGTTTTTTATAATTTAGGTAATGACCTTTCACAATCTTGGTACCAGCTAAATACAAATGACCATACTCTGACTTTGTATCTTTTTGTAATGGAATTACACCAGTTGATGTAACTTGCAATAGGAAGTATGAACATGGCATCAGTTGAAGACTGAATTGCAATAACAGAATCCATGTGAATAATTCCAGTAAAATCTATTTGATGTAGTACTTGTATCTGTGTCTATCCATAGGCTGCTCCTGATCATCAACATCTTCATCATTGATTGACAGTGACACTCCATCACGGAAAGTTACTTCTGTGAAAGTATAGGCCTACATTCCTCTGCATGTATTTTGATCTTTATCAATGTGATTTAGGTTTAGAAGTGTGACTTGCTTTTATTAGAGTTAAATAAAGACATACAGACAATACATCTGTATAACATTTGGGAGTATTCTTGAATAATTTTGGATTACGAAATACAGACAGACAATTTGTGAAGTTCGCGTATTTCACTCAATAATAGCCCAATATGTAATATTTAAAAAGCGTAACAAAACAAATATTATTGAAATAACTATTTTAAATAGAATAATTATAACAGAGTAATCAATATCAGAAACAGAATTGTTTTTCATTGAAAGTAGGACCCGTATTACCATATTTGCCAAATTTATGCTCCCGATCCTCCTCCGCCCTTGGGAATTTTTTTCAACAGTTCATTAGTGATATATAACAACCTACTTTAATAATTTAGTTTTTTCTATCTTGTAGCCAGATGTATTGCCTTCAATTTGATACCAAATTTATTCTCATAGCATATATATTTCTTGAGAAAATCATTTTTTCAACAAGAAATTGGCGTAAATGTGTCACATCTCCGGCTATTTACTGGCCCAACTCAAAACGCATGGCCATATATATGATTTATTTATATAGCTGGTAGCGCCATGTTATTAAAGAAAATTCTTGAGGAGCCAATGTACAAGAAATTGAGTTGATTAAGTACGTGGAGTTATGATTACTATCTTTGATATACTCACATAATTACATTCCACGCGTATAGTAAGGCGAAGAGGGCAAATAATTGCAGCATAACGAGATATTTCTGTCTATTACAAAAATATTTGATAGTATATGCGGCATAATTATGTATACGCGAGTATTAAATTCTACAGGGTAGTATCCAGAAATTCCTTAAATACTCACGGCAAATTATAACGAATATATAGAAAAATAGAATTAAACCGTTCTTTGTATTGAGTGGATTGCTGAACAAGCTTGTGACAACTTTTAGTGTATGATATTAGAGTAAAGGGTGCAATTGGTGGGAAAATAGACGTTATAGAGTATTGTTCCAAGCAATGTGTCATGTATCAGTTTCGTTTACGATAAAGTTTTCAAATCTTAAAATCATAGACTATACATCTGTATACAGGGTGAGTCAGAAAGAACGAGCACCTTTTTCTCACAGACGTCATGAAATTTGAGACACGCATTTTCAATATCTATGTTACTGCTTGAAAGACCATTTCATTAAAATTAAATAAAATAAAATAGTTTTGAAAATCGATTTGTGTTACACAAATTAAATGTGAGTAAATCCCCTCACGCCATTCTTCAAAGTATTCTAACGAATCGTGCTTTCTTTAATAATCTGAGACACCTTTTATTCTTTTTCCCCCTTGAAATTCCGGTTTGTTGTAGAAATCAAAATTCCACAGTTGTATTTATATCCTCAATTCATGATATTTGTTAAAGGGACACAATGTCATGTTGAATTTTTTTTATTTGAATTAATTTACTTCAGAATTCAAGATGAATTAAAAATTAAAAAACATTAAAAATTGCCATTATTGTTGTTTCTACTAAGAAAACCCAGCAAAACTTGATTAAAACAATGTTTTAAATATGTTGGAATACCACCCTTAACCATGTAAAATGCTGATCGGGCCCGATCAGCATTTTTTGAATCGACGTTTTGTTGTACAAAGAGGGCTGATTTTTCTCAATCGTTATAGGTGTAAGTTCATACATGTAATACAATTGTAAAAATAAACAAATCCCAGATTTTATCATATATTTTGTAATTGAGGGCGCTGCCTCCCCCACATCTCTCAATGCCCCTTTAACAGTTTAATTGATTCCAAGTTGCATCTATGAATCAGCCATAGCCATGACAATACTATTGGTTAATTCCATCCTGTGGATTGTCTTTAAAATACAGGGCTCTACTAAAATTGGTGTAACATTATGACACAATGGTCGAATTTATTTTTGTTGTTGAATGCAAGCTAAATATGTGGTCGTTTTAGCACTATTGTTGGTTTTAAATATACAGGCATGCAAATGTTTTCATTTATCAAAATTCAGTTAGTGATAAAACACAAATAGTCGTTCTTAGAATCCAGACAAATGATCTTTTTAGTTTCGTTAACGATCTAAGCTTATATGCTAGGTAATACTATTCTTACATTGATAAACTTATTTACTACCAAGGTGACACTGATTGAACAGCCTAGTTAGACAGTTTGCGTAAGCTAGTGGCCAAAAATTAAGTCTTAACATTTAAGTCTTAACATTTGCTGTTAAAGTAATGAATATCACAGAAACAACAAACGCCTGCTAAAGAGTAATTGTGGTCATTTGAAAGTGTGCGGATATCTGCTTAAATTGCTTTTCATTTATTCCTAGTTAAAATACGTATGTGGTTCTATACACATGATACATGTATACAAATAAGCCACGTGAGAATGTCGCCAGAAGGCCAATATGCAAGAGTGTTATTTTATTTAGATTGTGTTTTGCTGAGCTCTGAATCACAGTAGAGCACTTCGGCTTCGTGCGTGATACAGAAAGACAAAACGTAACCGCTGGGAATATTTGTACAAATTATCACAAATAAATTTTAAATAACGTGCTGGGCTTCACCTCAACCATTTATTTCTCGGATACATTACTTGGGAATAGGCTATGATTTAGGTAATGATTTAGGTTTGAGATAACAAGCTATTAAATGAGAACGTCTAGCGTACATTTGTTGTGAATGATCGGGATAAAAGTTAAAACCATATGCGTAATGCAAGGGTTACTTTTCGAGTATTGTTTTTATCTTGCACATATCGCGGAGCGCCGTATAAGTCAAGGGTTGAGAGTCAAAAGGCCGTAACTCAACTGTTGGGCAACATGAGATTTTGGTTCTAAAATAATCCTAATAACCCACAGATTTTATGAACCATAAAGACTTAACTCATAAACACTCTCAATCTTTGACTATACTTAGAGGTATGAGTTAGGTGCTACAGTGTGTTGTACGGGTCCCAAATATTCAAAGTTAATTATCTCAAAATAGCCTTTTTGAGTCAAGGCCTTCTGGCGCTCAACCCTCGAAGTGTTTGTTGAGATAGTAATACTGCTATTAATACAAGTAATGACCATCGAGTAGCTTGGGTAAAGGAGGATGATTAGACCGTTCACATCTACATCGGTTCCATAGACAAAACGAACCAACGGAATAACCCATCATCAGTACAACTACAATCATTATTTAATTACGAGCAAAATGTGCTTCGAGGCATTGATTTAAAACGTCACATTATTCAATCAGATATATCAGCAACAGGAAACAGACGACACAAGCATTGTTTGAATGTTTAATTTGTAACGATATAATTGAAAATGCCTGTGAGGATGTCTGAGGTTCTAAACGTGCCAAAAGACTTTGTTGCAATTTATTGCAACGCATTGCGTATCTATATGAGTATCTCTATTGATATACCTACAAGCTAAAGTTTGTAAAGAATCTGTATATAAAGAGTTACATTTAAATTCTCGCTGTCAGATTTCCCTTCTGTTTGAAAATAGGGAACATTTGTTGTGAATTGATGTTTGTTTGAAGTGATGTTAACATAATTTTCACACGTTTTTACGCGCGATAATTATGCTAACGCCCTCTCTCCAAATCTGTTTGCTGGGTAGTAGAAACCGTTTCCCAAGAGGTTATAATTTATAGAGTGTGTCAAAGTGGAACGCTTGATGTATGATATAACACCATAAGAGAGTTAAAAGGTATGCCATTACGTCTTATGAATAAACAATAGTTATCAAAGAATGAAATTCAAAACTGAAAAACAGTTTAAAACATATCCTAATTCTTAAGCTAGACGAGAGGTTAGTTTGAATACTTGGACATCTCATGCATGCCGTCTCAAAAGTATAGAGTCAGGTGTTTTGCAAATGAAGATAATGCTGTTGTGTCTATCATAGGTCATATTTCTGAAATATTATACAAGAACCGTGCTTTTAATGAATCTAGGCGTTATAAAGTGACACCTGGATTGGGAGGATTTTCGCAGTGACAGAATATATGAATTAACAGGATCAGGTTTCAGCTGAAACGTCTACGAGGAATTGCAATTATAAATCCCATGTTTTAGACACTGTGACCTTGCCATTTCAATCTGTACTTTACGGGCACGAGAAGAAACAAATATCAACAGGAAAGTGTATTCCGCCCGAATGATGATAAGCACGCTTAAAACTAACTTATTTGATTCAACAATCTTGACAGCACTTTAACAATTATATGTTTCTAAAGTTTATATGATTCCAATCCGTTGTGTAAAAATGTAATTCAAACTTCACTTCCACAATATATATTGCAGGTGTGTGCATATTATATTCATGTATGTATATTATTATCAATATATTTTGAATCATTACATCGTTGTGTATGTTTTCCGCCAATTTCGTACCATGCTAATAACGGGCCAAATTTGGTTTGTTACATCTGTATTTACCCACTTAATATTAACTGAGCAGATATCCATCAAGCAATTTCCCTTAGAAGAGACTTGGTGACAGGTTAATTTTCGTTGTTTGACATACCTAAACTCTTTATCACTCGACCAACCTTACTAGTATGTTCAATAAACGTAAATTACTTTATCCAGGTAAAACATGTAGGCTACCAGCCAATTTCACTACATGACACACAAGGGAGTGTGATCGTAAATCTCTTTGACTAAACCAACATGACATGTTCCCACTTGTGTCCAAATAATGTTCCATTGTCATGATTGTGAAGTATATGTTTGATGCCATTTTTTTGATAAGCTAATAATGGATAAGCAAAACCGTGTCTGCCGAAAATATGTCCATTTAGATGTGACTGGTCACAAAACAAGGTCTTCTAAAACACTGGCCGAGATGCCATTGAAGTATGAGCTATAATAATACATGCTTTGTATGCGAAATAAATTATTTATTATTCTTATAAATATTTTAAAATTTAAGAATAGTTTTAAAAAAACACCACAATTTCTTAATAAATTCAGGCCATTAAATTAATTTGATTATAACTAATCAAATTAATTTCCATTCGCTGTAAAGCGTTAACCACTGTTTTTCAATCGAACGACCGTCACGACGGCAATCGAATACGAATAATACACCATCATACACCATCAACTCCATGAAGCGCGACACAAACAATCATTAGCATTGGTTGAAAGCTAGAATAAACCTGGATGTCTTATTGACTCATCCAATCAGAAATTCTTATCTATGAAAGTCTTTGATAAAACTGTCCAAACAAATGTTGGTACAATCCCTTTCATTGGCCAACACCGATAACAGCTTTAAAATTTACGCTGTTTCGTCCAATCTAAAAATTCGACAATAGTGCTCAGCACACTGAATGCTGAGATATCTCGTCGACATGTACCGCGACGCTTCGGCGTCTCGGCAACAAACGGCTATACAAATATTTCATCAAAATATCATTGCTAATTACGTTATAGAAGCATGAAGTTAAATACGATGTGGTAACATACAATCAATGCACTACATACACAGATTTGGAGTAATTGTGCAAATTACGTAAAATAGAATAGAGAAAAATATCTATCTATTGCTGTATTTACCTGATAATTGATTTATTACACCTCATGACCTCACCGTGAGTACTACAAGTGTAATTCTAACTCTAAACAATTTGGAGATTTTAAGTCAATATGGATCCTGTGTTTAATAGCATGAAGACTTTTGGAAAATCCAACAAATAATATTATCCATTACACGTACTTCGCCTTATCAAATAATGATCCAGTAACCGCCTTTTTCAGATTGAAATGACGGTAATAAATCTACTACTGCAAAGGACATAATTATGCCCCCACCTGTGTCTTGCCAGAGCACAGAGTACCATTTCCACCGCAATCCTAAGAACGGCCCGAGGGTCTATGAGCTTGGGGAGGTCTGTTTTGGCTGGTGTACCGGTACTTGAAATTCAAAAGTTGTCTATGGGACTTTTTATGTTGTTTTGTTTTTGATCAAACAGGCAATGATGGAAATAATGTGTCAATATTTATGTTGTTTGCTGTTCGAACGAGAAAAATCCATTGGATAATAACGAAGTTAGCTAATATTAACTGAAAGAAAATGTTAACATTTTACCCAAATGCCTAGATTCAATTAAAATTGGACAATCCTAGTAGCCCAAAGTGTTACTTTTTAAAAGTTGTTGTGGAAAGAAATTCTAACTTTTAAGGGCAGTGTCAACCCGGCACTTGTCGCTCGCTGAAACTTCCAGTGCGTAATACCGGACGCGCCGCTTAATATCCGCGACGTAGACGCGAAAAACAAAAGAGCGCAAAACAATGTCTAAAAATGTAAACAAAGGCTATAATCTTACGATCATTTAAATTTCAGTTTTCTTCCAATTTCTTCACATTGTGACAATATAAATTGAATCTGATAGTTTATTTTGATTGTTCATAATAGTATACTCGCTTTTTAGCTCACACGCCCGTGCATTCCATGAACATTTAGCTTTAAATGGTGGAAAATGTCAATATTTTTACTAACTCGATGTTTTCTAGAAGTTCAAATTTGAAGGAATTTTACGAATTTTCAGACAACCTAACACAATCAATTTTTGATTAAAATTTTCAAAATTTCACCAAAATCATCTTAAGTCAAATATCTAGGAGGCACTTTTTTTTTTGGCTTACAAATGTTTAGTTTTGAAAATATTGACCAAAAAGTGCCAAAAATGTGATTTTTGAGATAAAAAAACATTTTGTTGGCACTTTTTGGTCAATATTTTTAAAACTAAAAATTGTTAAGCAAAAAAAAAAAGTGCTTCCTAGAAAATTGACTTTAGATGATTTTGGTGAAATTTTTAATCAAAAACTGATTTTGTAAGGTCGTCTGAAAATTGTTGGCGCCAAAAAAGTGATTTTTGGGCAAAAATGTAGAAATCACTATTTTTTGAGAAATTTAATACCAAAAATGGATTCTCCGACTCATTTCATTTGAAAAATTGTATACTTTTATGGACATTACATTATTAGTTTAAAAGTTACAGTGCTTGATAAATTTCATATATTTTGGGTTGACACTTCCCTTAACTTCAATTTGTCATAGAAATTAGTGCTACTAAGTATTTGAAGATTTGGTAAATCAAAAGTCCAAATTTAAAAAAAGAAGTCGCAATATAGTATCTATAGAGCAGACTTTAGTTTTATGAAATAGCCCAATGTTGCTACTTAAGAGGCTGGGGGAAACACCCATGCAATGGTGTAGATTGTACCATGGCTAAAGGTCACTCAGCATGTGGTCAGTAACAGTTTGGTTGGCCAATTCTTAGGCGGATCATGGGTGGATTGAACTATGAGCCCAACGCCTGTCTGTTGAGAGTTGTTAGGTTAAGAAATTCAAACTTTGAACTTGAATTTGTTTTAAATCTAGTCCTATTAAGATGTTGTCAAATTTCAATAAAATTCACGATGTAGCATACTTAAGAAAAGATTTTAGCTTTAAAATGAGCCCAATGTGGGTAATTGAAGAAGGTAAAAGTGGCAATCTGTAGACTCCCTCTTGACCATGCAGGTTACAGACATGTGTGACTGAAGGATTTCAATCAAGCCATGTTGGTACATGCCCTGTGACAAATGTGAATTGACAGCTTATTTTACATTTCAAAAGTGGTAAGGCAAGGTACATGTAATGTGACAGTGCTAATAATGATGATGAATTTCGCAATTCATCGCACCAAACCTCTTATTAGGCCTTCATCGTCGATACAATGGTAAAAAGATAGCACTAATATTCAAGTATTTTTAAATTGAGTTACTTTGTTTCCTATTGCTAAAACTTGCAGTCGCTGTATCTCAACTCAGTTAAACCATTCACAATATATCCTCCCCAACACTAATCTGGTTGCCCCATAAATCTATTCTGTACCTCTAAATAAAACCTGTAAATCGTGCTGATGTGTCTTCTGATTGTTATCACAGTATAATTTGCAGAATTACTATCTCATGGGAACCGACGAAATTTCTGTCATCTGGCAACATCCGTCATCATATGCTGACTTGCAAATACATCATGGTATAGCGACAGATCACAAAGAGCCGTAGGATGTTTCATGCATCAATTTTATTCTAATTTCCACTCGTTGTTTAACCTAATTGTTGTAAAACGAATTCTATATGTAATTTAACATTTCAACTATAACCTATTTGTAAAGTTGTCACGAGAATAGGACCTGGCAATTCGAAGGGGTTCTGAGATGTGTATCTTGAGACCCACGTGATGGTTCAGTGGAAAAAGTGTACTTTAGATACTAGATACAAGATACTGGTAGGTATACGTAAGTTGCCAGAATCACTCGATACTGGTACGATTTTACTGTTCCATATCGGTTGATACTGGAACACCAGATTGTGTTCCAGTATCGAGCGATACTGGAGCGATTTTATGTTCTAGTATCGGGCGATAGGCCTACTGGTACAAATGTGCTATCAGTAGTGATTTGTCCAAGTATTGAACGATACTGGTGGATAATTGTGTTCCAGTATCGCCCGATACTGGGACATTTTATATGTGCCAGTATCGTCCGATACTGGGACACTGACTTTGTACCAATATCGAACGATACTGGGTGTTCCAGTATTGCGCGATACTAGTACAGACCAGAATCTGGGACCTAAAGTACATATTTTCCAATAGTTCTTCTTTATCTTAAAATACGGTATGAATAAAAAGTTATCACACAAGGTGGAACCATTTGATGACCCACATATTCATACTTGGAATATAGTTCGTTTTCAAAGGTAGCTTAGGAATATAGTTCGTTTTCAAAGGTAGCTTAGGAATATAGTTCGTTTTCAAAGGTAGTTTTTGAGGTATAACGACAAGTAAGTATGAAATATGGTAGTCAATTTCGATTTTGTAGGATAATTCGTATTGTAGAATTAGTAATCTACTTAAGTGCATGCGTTAGCCTTTCATTGACATATGCATTATGACAGCGTTAACAGCTACTTCAAAATATAATTCCATAGTGTCCATCCTGATCTTTCTTTGACCAGTTTTCGAAAAAAGTCATGAAATCCTCAGAGACATATCTATTTATGGTTAATTACTTTTCAGGTGTAATTTAAGTAAAAACAACCTCAAAATCTCTAGCCAAATCTCACTATATGTGATAAGAGAAGCGATGTATCGAGTGTCTAAAATATAGACCAAGAGATAAAATGGGCAGAGGATGGGATGAATAGTCAGAGGCAATAAATACATGTACAAGATAAGATATTCCCAAAAGACACGCTAGATTATTGTATTTTTACAACCGGGTATATGCCAAGATCGGCATTTTTAAACGGGATATTTAGTACAAAGGTACAAAGTATTGATAAAGACGACATCTCCTGATTGTACAGTATTATCTGTAACTACTTGCACAAAGAGCTTGTTACTTATCCCAGCAGACAGTTGGTTCAGAAATTCTCGCTGATCCGTATCGACACTCAACGTTTGCTGGGTTAAATTACGGTACTCTTGAGTAGTGATAAAAATGGATATAAATTATAATAATGTAATCATTACCATTGATAAAATGGAATCCCAATCATGACCTTGTAATCTTAAGAATGGATACTGAAATCGGGAAAAAGTGTACTTTAGATCCCAGATACTGGTATACCAGTATTGTTCAATACTGGAACATAAAAGTTGCCAGTATCGCTCGATACTGGTACGATTTTACTGTTCACCAAATGGTGTTCCAGTATCGAGCGGACACAAGCTACCCGTGTAATTTGTCTCCAGTATCGGGCGATACTGGTACACATGCAACTAGTGTAATTTGTCCCCAATATCGGGCGATACTGGTATACATGCTACCAGTGTAATTTGTCCCAGTTTTGAACGATAATGGTACATAATAGTGTTCCATTATCGCCCGATATTGATGGTACATTTGATATATCCCAGTATCGTTCGATCTGGAACACTGACTTTGTACCAGTATCGAACGTACACTTTCCCCCTTTATGCACTTATCAATTGCAAGCCTGGCCCGGTGACCGGGGCATGGCGGGGACCATGCGGGGACTGTACGCGAGTGTACGAAAAACGGTGCCCGGGTATGCGGGGGAGGAGTGTACGGGAGCGTACAAACTGTGCCCCCGCTAGCCGGGGCGTGAAGCGGGGACGTACGCCAAAGGTACACAAATGTACACCCCGGGCGTCGCTATCAATAAGCTAGAGATGCGATGCGCTTGCCTGAATAAGCCTAATAATCACATGGGAATACACAATTGCATCCCGTTATGTTGCAGAAAGAAATTACACTTTGTCCTGGGTAAAGGTGGCCGGGACGCGATGTTCGTTACCGTAAACAACTTATGATCCTTGACGGAGTAAAGCGCATAGCACATGTACATTATATATTTATACAGTAAGTGTGTACGGTTAATAAATTCGCGGCCGGGACTGTAGCGGGGACGTACACAAAATGGTGTCCCGGGGTGCCCCGGGGATGCAATTGTAAACGTAAATCCCAAAGAATTATGCAAGAACAGAGTTGCATATTTATTTGTTGTCGCTGGGTACTTGAGTTTGAAGACGCGCGTCCAGATACAGGTCATTTTCATGGGAGTAATGCGTGTCTATTAATTTGAAATCCCACACGTTTCAATAGATAAATAAATAATGTGTGTACATATTGTAACTCTTTACCTGTAAAACAGCAAAACACAATAGTAGAACTATTCAGGGTTGAACTAATCAGGGTTGATTCTGGGTTGTCGTATAGTTAATCTTGAAGATTACAACAAAATGGTCAACCGATACAGGATTCAGAAATTGGAAATGGAATATCTTACCAAAGGTTTGATATCGATGTTCAGTTTATATAAATCCTTTGAACATAGACCTGATGACATATTCCATTGTCACGTTGTCAAAGCAGATGGGAGAAATAAGATTTGAGGAAACCTTCAGTTCTGAATATGTAATGATAGAAGGTTATGACTCTTATTAATTATATTTCTTTGTTATATTCAATTCATTTTGTTCCTTCAAAACTTGCGTGGTCGTCACCGGATTATTTCATCAATCAGTTACATGTATGGCATATACAGTCATAAAAAAAAAGAACTATAAAAACTCTAAAAGTATATATCCTACCTAATAATATTAAATTATTAAGTTGTTGGAAAATTCATTTTCTTTAATACGAGATATTGCACGCTAGGATCGGGTGATTATTGAGGAAGTGACACTCCCAAATGTAAGGTGAAGTCCGATTTTCATTTTCACACTTTTATTTTCTACACGCGGACCCATCTACGGGTACCTTATCGAATTCCGGTAGTGCAATTGGGGTATGCATGCGCAGGTTGGACAGTCGGCCGTATGTTCCGATGGATCAATAGGCCACACACACGCTACCCGTCATACTCTCCCCCGTGTTGAAATGTAAAATGTGAAAATGAAATTGTGACTTTACCTTACACTTTTGATTGCCATTTCTTCAATATTCGACCGATCCTAGCGTGCAATATCGCATATTAAAGAAGATAAATTTTCAACAATTTCATGATTTAATATGTTTATGTATGATATATATGTTAAGAGTTAAATTCCATTTATTACCTGTATAGTTACTTTTTTTGATGACTGTAAGCCATCATGTCAAGGTATAGTAACATCGACATAAAGCTGCACAAAAGTCAATCAAATCAATGAAACCCCGTGGGATGCTTTTTAGATTTCACAGTCGGTAATTTATCGTTGTCAGTGCCGTGTTGCCTACAGAAAGAAAGGTCAAGATATGCCAGAATACCACATTTACTAGCCGTTTTACACGATATAATATGGGGGTTTTCCAGCGAGTTTTGTCTCGTTTTAATGGAGAATATTCCCCGGGAATTGTTCTCTTTACGTTAATGGAGAACAACACTTCGGGTTACTCTTAACCTTTTTAAGCATTATATGTCATGCTATCCTCCTTAATGGGGTTTCAAACGCTGCAAGTGATGAATGTTTGATCAATCAAGATGAATATCTTGTTTTTATTCTGGAAATAGCTTAGTCTAGTTTCTTTCTAACCACGTTGCGTTGTTTTGAAGTGTTAGCAATTAAATCTGGGGATTGTATGCAGCAATATTGCAGAAGGTAAAGGATGCCACTTAGACACCAATGGTGATTTATTATTGAGGTCATAAGCCATGTATTCAATGGGACAGTCTATAATCTATAGGTAAATATATCATACATTTGTCAAATGTGACAAGATCTTTAATAGCATCTGTCTTTAATGATTGACTGTTATCATTAAACATATAGAATGATGCCATAATATAAATGTAACCTGTAGGCCAATATATGTTGCAGACGCCATATGCGAAAGTCTGTGCCAGATTTTATTTTATTTTTTACATTTTTACACCTTAAGATATCTCCTACATTTCTCTTTTACTACCAACTTTAATGACACTCGATCGGGCTAACGCTAAGATCTACTGGTAAAGTCCTTTCGTCGTTATATGGTCCAAAACCGTAAAGAGGTCCTTTCCTTTGATATATATATATTGCAGTAAGTAATTTTAATCAGCCAACAAACTGTTCATGATATCCAAATAGTTTAGCTGGTTACAGTTTCAATCTTATATTCACATAATAAAAGTGTACTATCTAGATCAGAAATGGTAATTTGGTTAAAATATGATTTCATTGCATTGTAATAACATTGTACATCTGTTATTCATAGACGATGGAGGGTTATTTCCCATAGCATGTACAATAATTATACGGTGCTCAATATTTCCAGGTCATTTCAGTATCAGAATCTACCATCATTATCAAAACATATCGCAATCAAGAATAAGAAACGGTGTCGATCGCAATTTTTCTCCTTGATTGCACTTAGCTGGTACATTTCTCAGATGAATATTTTATTAAACGGTAGATGGCGCCTCAATCTCAAGGTTTCTTTCTCTAAAGAGTGAATTGTGTGACACAGATTTGAGTTTTTCTTACACAACATTTCCATTTTTTATACTATAGGCATAATTGATGTTTCGATCCATAACCATCATGATTTGAGATAGTCAACTTAATTGTGCTTTGCAGTAATCTTGCGGTAAAGATCAAATCATATTGATAAACCGGTATAACCATCATATGGCTTTTGGAGACGATCTTGATCGATATAGATGGGGAAATACAAACTTGATATGAATCCCAGTTTGACCACAAGATATAAAGCCTGTATCATCACTTTTATTTTTCATGGTATTTTTTACAATACAACGCCCAAGTAAAGGAACAATGAAAACACATCGAAAAAAGCACACACCAAAAGCGAGAACATCTACCTACGACGAGAAATGTCAACCCTATTTTAACAAGTATTCATATGAATACAACTAAAATGGTCGAACACTTAAATTCTACGAACTCTCTAGAATAATGACCATTTAAAGAAAATACATTAAAGCACTAAAACCGTACACCGTACAATAATTTAGTAAATATTAACTATTTTATTGGCCTATATGCATGATATATAAATTCTGCTATACTAGCAGAATTTATGACTAGAAATATTGTAAGAGGCTTATTTCTTGGAACTTTAATGGTTATTCTAAAATAAAGTTTGTACTTAAAAGATCTCTATATAAAGTTTGTACTTCAAAGATCTCACAACTTTAAGAAAAATGATAAGTTGACAAATTCAATCGGTTTAGGGCGCCAAAATTACCGGGTGCTCAATCTTAACAGAATTGAGGCAGATAAAAGACCAAATACAAGGTTACTTCTCGAGTGTATGTGTTGGGTAGCTGATGAGGGCCGTATAAAAGCTTGTTAAAATAATAATAATACTGCAATGTTGTTAATAAAATCTGACTTTTAAATCTGACTTTTAAAGTAATAACCTGCTAATAGGCACAATGATTGATGGTTCTATTGTTCACATTAACACCATATTCTGTACAGGGTTGCACAAAGTTGTTTCTTCTCCAGGAGCAAGGTTTTGAGCTTAACATTTCCCCACCTATACTTACAGGTTTGATAAAAATCAGATTACAATATCATATGTTAGCTATAGTGTTGTTTAGATGTACCAGTACCACAGTAATATTTTTACATTTGAGAAGAATTTTTGTTAGGGGGCATGAAAAAAAAAGGATTTGCGCCAAGCGCGCAAATTTGTTTGTGGCATTTTACGCTAAAATTGTCAAATGTTGTCTAATTTAGTAAGAAAATGTGCACGATGCGCGAAAAAAAATTGCCTTTATATGCTAAAATTGTCGATTTCTTTCTAATTTTAACTAAATAGAAATTTTCTTTTTTTTGGGGGGGGGGGGGGGGTGGGGGCACAAAAATATCTTTTGGGGAAATGCCCCCCCCCCCTTGCCCCTGTAGCGTCGCCACTGGGGGAAAAGCAATATAACAATAAACACGTTAGTATACCTGCAACCACAGCTCATAACCCAAAGGTGCATTTTTTCTCTTCATCTTTTTTCACCCTTTTCCCCAAGACTTTTTTCTTTTTCCACTTGGCATTATGTCCCCAATTCTGCTCATTATTTCCCGGGAGCATTATTTCAACCTCTGTTTCAGTTCGCAACAATTTCAAGCATTTATCTATAAATGAAGATGTTTTAAGATTATATCTCACAGACTGTTAAGAATAAATCGCTTGATATTAGAGCCATGCTATAACACCATAAAAGATTTAAATGGTAGGTCTATACCATTACGTATTATAGATATAATAAGAGAGATTATTAAAGAATGAAATTGAAAACTAAAATAACTGAATCTCGTCGTGAGTGACATTTTCGGTCAAATTGAGTTATTAGTTATTTCTGAAACGATAGGCAAAAACCACACATTTTAAGCCATTTTTTAAAGTCTTGAAACAGGAATAAATTAATTTTTAATCAAATAATTAAGCTTATTGACAAACGATTTCTTGCAAAACGACCAATTTGCATACCCACGACGATCTTAAATCGCTAGCTAGACGGGCAGTTATCCCTGGGGTTGTATACGGGGACTTCTTATCCATGCCGTCTCGTCCCAAAAGCATTGGACCAGGTGTTTTGCAATTGAGGTGAAGGTTGTTGCCTCTTAGGTTATGTGCTTGAGTAGAACCTGTGCTTTTAAAATGAATCCATCAGGCGTAATGCGTGGCACCCGGATCAGGTGAATTGTCATAATGGGAGTTTATATGAATTAACTGGA
Organism: Ophiura sarsii; assembly: GCA_035610835.1. Lineage (NCBI taxonomy): Eukaryota > Metazoa > Echinodermata > Ophiuroidea > Amphilepidida > Ophiuridae > Ophiura > Ophiura sarsii. The sequence continues at coordinate 59,367,826 of CM069442.1, forward strand.
TCAGGTTTCAGGTAAAGAGTCTTCGAGAAAATGAAATCCCTATTCAGACATTCAGCGACCTTGCAATATGCAATTCTTTGTCGGGGTAAAGTACTTCTCTTTGAAAACCACTCGTAAATTTAAAAATGAGTATTAATATTGTAACGCCTATAAAAGACACCATGTAAAATATCCGCCTGAAATAGAAAAAGAGATTGACACATTTAATTCGCGCAGATGATTATATCCATGGAAATATGGAGTACCTCTGCAGGCGCAGCGCGTACCGCGGCATGTGAGCCAGGGGGGGGGGGGGGGGGGGGGGGGGGGCAGAAGTATGTCGTCCCGACAGTGGCGTAAATTTTCGTAAAAGGTTGCCCCAATTTTTCCCCCAGTCAGTCACCTCGTGAATTTCACGTAAGTGTGGGGGGGGGGGGTAGCGTCAAAAAAGTTCGAATTTAGCATCCCGGTATTTGGAGCCGGGGGGGGGGGGGGGGGGGGGGGGGAGGGCAACTAACCTCTGCCGTAACATACTAAAATTAGCGCCTATCGATTTTAGTACACGATTTGTACTGTAAATTGCGTTTCATCGAAAATTTAACTTGCCATACATCATTTTGAGTAAATAAGTATTGGACATACAAATGGTCAGATTTATCGGAACCTGAAATGAGATGCAAAAAATAATTAATTAATTCGATTCACAGTTATCTTCTGCGCATTTTGACACCTCTTTTGTTGCGCTACAAAGTTGTTTGGCGGATTTATGGGCACTTGAGTGGCTTAAGGTCGAATTTCAAAAGTTGCAAAAGCTCCTATTCAACCCCAATTATAGAAGGGAACTCACACGTCACAAGCATCACACACAGACAAAATCAAGACAAAAGACAAAAGACACCAATTTGTTCTGTTTACTTAACCATGACATTTATTGCAGTATTGATGTATGCCTCCCATCTCTGACCCTTTTGTTTTGTTATTGACAATTAATGCTGATGTTCATCACAATCGATTTATCCAACACGTGACAAACAAATCATTTATAAAATGCGGGCAAAAATAATGCTGATCTTATTCGTCACAGTACAACGCTCTTGCTTGAATAGGGGCTTTTTCAACTTTTGAAATTGACCTTAAGCCACTCAAGTGCCCATAAAACCTCCAAACAACGTCGTAGCGCAACAAAAGAGGTGTCAAAATGCGCAGAAGATAAATGTAAATCGTATTAATTAGTTATTTTTGTGCATACTATTTCAGGTTCCGATAAATCTGACCATACTTTATTGACGCAGTTAATATCATAATCATGAATTTATTTCATACTGCTATTACATCACTTTATGTTCTTAATATTCCATAAGATGAACTGATATACATGTATGTAGTGACACACAAAACGCTCATACAATGTGCGGGACATTTAATCGATATAGAATCATAAACAAATTGATTAAATCTTCATAAAGCTGTAGACGGACTTATATAAGCTTAATACAATTAGTTTTAATTACTAAAGCAAATTTATTCATGACGTATTGTATAAACCAGGTGATAAATCCAGGCATATAAATTAGTACGCCTATCGCTATATTGAGATGTTTTTATGATAACAATGTGTGACTATACAAATATATGACAAAGTTAAAAAAATTAACATTGACAACGTAAACGGAAGAAAATATAGGATACCATGACTTAATAATGCAATGCATAAGTACCCTCAATTTTCGTTTTAAATCTTTGTCTGAAAATGGAAATGTATTTGATCCCCTCGCAATGTTGTTATTCAAATTTAGAATATATCAGATTTTGTATTTGCCTCTTAAAATTGAATCGATGGTAACACTGTTTCAGCATGATTTTTTAATTGAATTAAAAAAATGTAAAAGCTTTAAATGCTTTTTATCTCCAATATCAGAATATGTAGGTCAAGTTCTTCTGCCCTGCAAGTAAATAACATGAGACTATTCCGAGAAACTGAAGGAGCATTTTAATGGTCCAACACGTCTGAGGCCGGACAACCATGCGCTCATATTTGCTCTAATATGCCTATGTGTGATTGCACTTTTCAGTGTAGTTTAAGAACTAACTCCATTATAAACATTATAATGATTTTTTTTTGTAATGAGTTGGTAATGAAGTGCATATTGTATAAGATAATCAATCTTCTTTATTATCTTCATTTAAACCAGACTTATCAATATAAATAATCCAATTAACGGATCATCAACATATCATAGTACAATACCCTTTATCAGATTATTGTAACCACTCATCCTATGCAATATTAAGGTAATGGTACAATGCATATGGATGATGGGAACCTGTTTTTGTAAGATACTTCATTGTGTGCCTTGCAGATGTATATGCAATATATATATTTACAAAACAGTCTATACTGCTCTGAGTATCAACACTAGTGATTTAAAAATTTACTGGTTTCTTTGTTTTTCACATACATACGGTATCTCTTATAAAGTTGTGAACACAAATTAAGCTTTTGTAAACTATTTCACATCACTTTATTAGCATCATAACACATACAATATTGATGCACAATAAAGGGAAAACATGTAAATGCCAGATCAGTTCCCCATTTAGGTAGACGAACGCGGCTCAGGGATCTGGGGGAAATATACTGAACACAACAATGAAAAAACCCTCCAACAGACATGTTTTATCCGTATTAAAGGGACCTGCGCTATGAATAATGTCAAAGTGGTCGATCAACCTTTCAATTAATATCAAATTGGTATCTTATATGCATATTCGATTCTTAATAACACTGAAAAACATCCACAGCGAGCTCAAAACTTAGAACTGCTTCCAAATTTTCTTTCATTCAAGAGACTGTGGAATGTGGCTATTTATGCAAAGGCATTCACATATAGTCGTGAAAACCTGGTGTAGCAGATCAGCCATAGAAACGGATGGTAACAGGTGATTTTTGTTATGGCGACAAGATGTTGGTAGAGGATTCCAATATTTATAGTTTAAGATTGTAGGATATCCAATATTTATAGTTTTAGATCCACCAACCCCTGAGTGTTTTGGTATATAATTATGTATCAATATCATTTCAAAGGTGTCAAATATAAAATACGTATACTGTACGTATTTTATATTTGTACGTATCCTGTCATTGTCAGTGTAATTGCGATTTATTCCGTTGAGGGCGCTACCGGAATAAATCTAATCTGGATCTTAAACTGCACTATACCTGCAGATTAAGACGAATTGTAAACTGCATATATAATGCAGTTTAACAAGGAGACCAGGTTGTTCCGAAATTTATAAACTTCAGACCTTTTAACTTCCGCATACTTTTAGAATCTGAGAGAGTCTCATTCCGTTTTTGAATAAAGCTGACTTCAATACATTTTCTCACGTTAGCTTCGTCGATTCTAAACGATTTAATCACCATCAGGGAAAGGTGTTATAACATCCCTGTAATCAACACCACACATACTTGTCGAGGGGTATGTGCAGGTAAGGGTTCTACTAAGGATACAGATCGATAGAATAAGATCTGTCTGAGACGGAGAAATGTTGTTTTGTCAGCCGACTAGAGGGTAAGAGAACGTTGTCCAATTCCCAATAAATGGTGTTGATCTACCGTATTAGACGAATGTGAATCTTTAAAAATAATTTCAGTGAAGTCGTCTGTGACCGGTGCACATATTTTAGCCCTCGCTTCGAACATTATTAAGACAATTAGACCACTAACTTTTACATTTTAATACAGATAAATGTTGGCCTATTCACATGATTTTTGCAGAACTTATGGCTAGCGACATTTTATACCAAAATACACATTTGTCTTGTTAGTTGATTACAATCATCAGACCATTACAAAAGAACCGTCGTCATTTCCTAACAATAGGGAGCTTTCGATTTGGACGACGGACGCTTCTACGACAAGATGACACCTCGAGTCATGTGCGCCCGCGTCGACTTAGCAATCCGTCGGTCGTCCAATTTCTGGGACCTGCGATCTTTAAGCTTTCGATTTGCGCGACGGACGCTTGTACGACGGTAAAACACAAAACGTTACCGTCGTCCCCACGTCGGTTGTTAGTCCCTTTACGCGTTGTAGCATTTATAGGACCAACGGATGACAAAATTGACGCATTCGCACATGACTCAAAGTGTCATTCTACCGTCTTAGATTCATCCGTCGGGCAAATCGAAAGCTCCCTAATAATTAGCCGAAGACAGGTCTTAGAAATAGGACGACTGACGGATAGCTAAGTCGACGCATGCGCACATGCATCTTAAGCGTCCGTCGTCCAAATCGAAAGCTCCCTAATGTAATTCGAAGAACAGAAACAAAAGACTTCAGGTCGGCCGTGAAACATTACCTTAAACACGGGTATGCGTTTACAAGTAGGTTGGTTCATTACCGGTTTGTGTTACTACTTCTGACAAAAACTATCGATTCAATAAAGTCTTTGGTGCGAGGTTTATTATTTGAACGAAAGTTACATCTGAAAATGTTATATTCAGATGCATGTAGTTCGGGTTTGAAAGTATAATCTCTATTACCATGATTAAATATCATGAAAACTACATGTTCCACATTGATCAATATACGAAATGTGAGAAAGTTTGATGCTGAATGAACACAATTTCATTACAAGTATGTTGGAAATGCGAATGGATCAAATATTCGTGATTTCAAAGGAAACCCGGACACTATTACGCTCAATTCACTAGACATGCTAGAGAGCCATGCACACCCGCTGGCTCATTAAAGTAACGTACTTGTGTAATAATATCAGAGTTGCAATTAGGGAAAATCATCGGACCGGCGGTATAAAAGGAGAGGAGTATAACTGATTTCACATTTGATCGGGGTTAAGTTGGGGTATTAAGAATTATCTACGTTGGTTATCTGTTTGAGTAGTCCAATGTTTTTATTTCAATATATCAATTTTATGTAATTCGTATTTATTATTTGCACAGCACCGCGCTCCGCGAGGGGGCACATCCCCTCTCGGAGCGCGGTGCTGTGCATGCCGCTTTGGTGACACTTTTGCAAATATTAAAAATAATGGGCCCCTGGATCGTCCCTGGATGAGTATTTATGTCAACGATCAGGTCACAGGGCCTCCCTTGTGGACATCCATTGAAAGATTAAATATAAACGAGAATTGATTAGTAACTCTTTAGCCTATATGCATTCAATTTGTCAAGTATCCGTAACATACACTACGTTATACATGGAGGTGTGTAGCACTGTCGCAACATCTTGGCCATCAGGAAGATATCCTATACGATAACACATCAACCTACTTCATTATGGGAAACCCACGCAATGCCACTGACGTGAAAAGGTGTATCGGGGCCAAGCAAAGGAATTGTTTTGCGTTTTAGAAGTCAATATTGGTAGGAATGTCGTTCTATTGTTCTCTATAACCACGCGCGTGCTGCTGCATTGGCCCGATTACGTCACCTACCGCACTTACCGCATGCATATGTGGGCACGATGTTACTTTGTGCCCGCATATGCGCTAGGGAGTTAGCTCAGTTGATAGGGGCACAGACTGGGGTGCGGATGGTCCCGGGATTGAATCCCGGTGGGTGCTCGGCGATTTTTCGGGTTAACAAAATTGTACTTTTTTCCCCTCCCCCCGATTCACGCAAACACATAGCCGTGGGAGTTAGGGTTAAGGTCTTAGATGTGCGTAAGGGTCTTGGCGAACTGAAAGTTAACTTTAAACAAATTATGTTTAAGAGGCTATTTCAAGACTAAAAGGTTGGATTTTGCGCACTCTGCGAGTGTAGTTTAGCTATTGACGGCTATGATTGTAACTGCTCACAAAAAGTATCGAAACACTTAGAAATGATCCAATACATAACGGCTCGAAAGTGTATGCATTAATCGAAGCAAATAACCAAGTGCATAATTTTGTTCTGCGTATTTTGACACCTCGATCGTTGAGATACGATGTTGCGGACCGGAATTATTGTCATTTCAATGATCGTGGGTCCAGTTTCAAAAGTGACACTCATCCCTATTGAAAAGCACGAATCTGATCATTCTAAACAGTAATGCAAACCTCTTTCTCTAGGATGATTGTCACTTTTGAAACTGGACCTACGACCATTGAAATGACAATAACTCCGCTCCGCAACATCGTATCTTATCGATCGAGGTGTCAAAATACGCAGAACAAAATTATGCACTTGGTTATTTGCTTCGATTAATGCATATCCTTTCGAGCCGTTATATATTGGATCATTTCTAAGTGTTTCGATACTTTTGTGAGCAGTATATATATATGTCGTATATCAAATTACAGCAAATACAATCAAGTATGTTTCGGATTTCAGGTGCCAACATACGGGAAAGTAATTGAACAAAGTGTCAAGGCAAGTCACAAATGAGATTTTATGGTTCAAAGACGCTACAAGGAATCAATATTTTGAATCCAAATTTTGTATAGTAATTAATCTTGAATAATTACATGAAAAAACATATCACCATCATCATAATCATAGGAGTAACCATTCGATGGGTCTCATCCACTGCTGCTTATAAACCTGTCAGAGATATTCGATATTAGTCTCAAAGTGATTAATTTTTGAGTAAACAATCAAATTGTTCATGTTATTAATACCAATACCGACACTACTTTTATCTACTACATGTATCTCAGGGATCAAAGCATTTAAGAAATAGGTATTTAATTTGAGTGATTACAATAACACTCTGCCAGTGTTATGAGTATGCTGCTCATCTTATACAATGGCATAGGTGTTAAACATATTATAAAATGCCCAGCGGTACTGGAGCTTGCTACTTTGATCTGAAAGCTAGAAGACCTGCTATGACAGGTATAACGTTACAAGCAATCATGTTAAAGTGTGTTATCATATGTTTTAGATATATTTTGGGTTTTTTGGTTCACAGAGGTGTCGGAAGCACATCATTAATACTTTATCTTAACTCCAGAATACGTTCGGAAATTAGTTTGTCATATACCGAATTCATATTGATTGTGCTACATATCAACATAAAGCTGAACTACGTAACAGTGCAAGAGTGATTCATTATGTTTCAGACTGTTTCTTGACTATCATGGGGAATTCCAGGCATTCGGAAAATGTATTTAATTTTCTTTAATTTCTATATAATTTGAAGGCGTCAGCAGAGGGAGTCGAAACCAAATGAGTGTAAAAATACCATTATTTTTCGCGCAGTACGCGCGCATATGTCCAGCAATATCATTTTTAGAAGTACGTTTAAAACCAAAGTGTACCTTTATCTACATTCGAGTAGCTAGGCCAAGTTATGACCTTTGTTTCGCCCCGACCACAGAAATCCTGCATACGCCACTGTCAAACACGCACGTTTAACAGGTTCATCTAATTCCATTGTTTGCATTTGATGTACTATGCACGGGCAGACGGGCAGTAACTACACCTAACACATAAAGTCCCTGAACAGGTGCTTTGCGGTTAGCTAATTCAAAATAGATAATCGGTACCAAAAATCTGAGATATACATTGAATGAGCAAATATCTTCTCCGCAGTTTGATACCTCAACAAAATCGAATGGATACTTTTAAAGTTATGGCGATTTCAATGACCGCGCATGCAACAGAAAAGTTGCACTAGGTATAGGAAATCATTGATTTGTGTGTGATTACGCACTGAAAAAACTCACAGCTAATCAGCTAAGACTTGTATTCTTCACAGCCAGATACACCCTTTGTCCCGCACATTGCGGTTATCACTCCAGACCCATTCATCTGTCTCGTTCAGATAGCATACAGGTATGACAGTAAACACACAAATCAATGATTCCTATACCTAGTGCAACTTTTCTGTTGCATGCGCGGTCATTGAAATCGCCATAACTTTAAAAGAATCCATTCGATTTTGTTGAATGAGGTGTATCAAACTGCGGAAAAGAAATTTGCTCATTTAATGTATATCTCAAGATTTTTTTTACCGATTATATATTTTGAATTAGCGAACCTCAAAGCACCTGGTCAGGGACTTTATGTGCTAGGTGTATGTAGATTACACATAACGATATGAACACAATAACCTATATATTTTATAATTCTGGTATTTTGTCAAGTCAAATATGCAAGAATACATGCGGAAGTGAATAAAGTGTTATCCGGACCAACTGAAAAATCGTGCTGTAGCACATTCAAGTCAAATTATTATTTGGTCTGTGTAACACAGAGGCACCTGGCACCCACAGCTTTAAGCATTACTCGTGTGGGATATAATTAACGTCATGTTTACCTCTGAAACATCCTGTTATTATAACGCGTTGAATCTCCTTCTTCTTACTGTGTCCACGAACCACATAGATTGTGTTTCAGACAGAGCCGGATACAATTCTTATCAAAATCATCATTCTCTGTAAGGATATCCGCTTTACATGATAGATGATGTCTCCTATGGCGTTGAGCCATTTGGAAAGGCGGATAATCCATTTTTGGTATTATATTTCAAAACAAAATAGTGATTTTTACATTTTTGCACAAAAATAACTTTTTTTTGGGGGGGGGGGCGGCCTTAAAATGTTTAGTTTTGAAAATATTGACCAAAAAGTGCCAAAAATGTGATTTTTGAGATAAAAAACAAATTGTTGGCACTTTTTGGTCAATATTTTCAAACTAAAAAAGTGTTAGCCAAAAAAAAAATGCAATATATAGATAACTGACTTTAGATGATTTTGTTGGAATTTTGGAATTTTTGATATAAAACTTATTTTGTTAGGTTGTCTGAACGTGTTTGGCGCCAAAAAAGTGATTTTTGGGCAAAAATGTAAAAATCACTATTTTTAGTGAAATTTGATACCAAAAATGGATTCTCTGACTTATTTCATTAATAAAACTTTTATGTACATCACATTTATAGTTTAAAAGTTACGGTGCTTGATAAACAGGGTTGACACTTCCTTTAAGTTTAAGTACTTGGACTCGAGTATTATGGAGTGTTTTACGCTATATGGTCATACCAGGTAAAACTCTGTGTTGTTGCATTAGTTTTTCAAATATCATTAATGAAAATGTGATGTATAGGCCTATAGCTTTCAAATGATATCAAATTTGTACCAATCACTTGTTCCCGTGCTTGGCCACTTGCTTGAATATGACGAGGCATCAATCTGAACACTGGAAAAAATAGATGAAAGAGATGTCAGTGGATGCGAGAACAACAGAGCGATAGCTGTTATCCCACATGCCAGCAAAATTCTACTGCACATCCTGAATGAAAGATTGAGACTTCGTCTAGAAAGAGAGCTTCCTCCAGAACAGGCTGGTTTTCGAAGAGGTTGTGGCACTAGAGACCATATAGCTAATATTCGCCACATCATTGAAAAATGCAAGGAATACAAGCGAAAGGCATACCTCTGCTTTATAGATAATGCAAAAGCCTTTGACTGCGTGAGATATGGTCCTCTTTGGATACCATCTAGTTCAACTATATACTAAAAAGCCTCTATGACGGCCAATTGGCTTGTGTAGGGAGACAGCGACTGGTTCACCCTCGGCCAAGGTGTGCGCCAAGGATGCATCCTCTCACCTACTCTGTTCAATTTGTATGCCGAGCACATCATGAGACATGTCTTGATGGATGGACTGGCGGCATATCAGTAGGTGGCTGGCAGCTTCACAACTTATGATATGCAGATGACACCACACTATTAGCCACAAACCAGGAAGAGTTAGGCAAATTACTGAAGAAGGTCAAAAATGAAAGTGAGAGCTGGGGCCTACGTCACAATGTTGCCAAAACAAAGTTCATGGTCATCGGTGATGATGGACACATTACCCTTCTTCTAGGTGACGGTCAAAAAGTAGATCAGATCCAACAGATCAATTTCCTCGGATCTCTCATCACTCAACAGCTTAAGAAGCAGAATGTCAGACAGAAATCAGGCGTCATTTGGCTATGGCTAGATCTGCAATGACACAGCCCTCAAAAATATGTGCTGACAGAGGCATCACTATATCATCCAAAGTAACGTCTGGTCAAATCACTCGTTTTCCCTATTTCAACCTACGGCTGTGAATCCTGGACACTGACAACTGCAAGTTGCAACAAAATCAATGCATTTGAAATGTGGTGTTGGCGCTGGATCACCTGGTCATGAAGAGAACCAATGCAAGTGTGCTTCAGGTTGTTGGTGTGAAGACAAGGCTACTTGGGCTGATCAATTCCCAAACTCTCTCTTATTTCGGTCATATTGCCAGACGCCAAGGAAACTGTCTAGAGAAGGTGATCATGCAGGGCAAGATTGAGGGTGCACGCGGACCAGACCGGCCAAGGTCAAGATGGTTAGACAGAATAAACACTCTGGTTGGGCATCCTACTTCGGTCATTTATCGATTGGCTGCTGACCGACGGAAGTGGCGTGTCATCAACAATGTCACGAGCTGTCAGTCATGACAGAAAAACGTACCAACCATCAAGCTGAAAGTGCCAAAATCATCATTATTTTAGGCTTAAAAGTCAATCGAAGATCACTGTAGCTCCCAATGTACACACTTCACTGAACAGACGACAGAGTTGTTCTTTGATTGGGGCCTCCCCATATTCTCAAGCAAATGTCTGAGCACTTAAACAAGTTATTGCAATGAACCTGGTATCGTTGGAAAGAAAGTTCAGCTTTTTGTTGATAACACAATATGAATATCACAATCTACATCCGACAAATTGTCGTTTAAAAAACTTCCGAATGTATTCAGGAATTCAGGAATTTAGTATTAATGATGTGCTTCCGATACATCTGTGAACCCAAAATAGCAAAATATATCTAAAATATAAGTAAATAATTATCAATCTAAAAGTATCAAATTAAATCAGCATTAGGCATCTCTTTATAAACAGGTGAATTGCCTGAAATCAGCGATTGTCTTTAAATCTGATAAAAGAGTTTTCTATTCTAAATAGTAGTGTTCACGCTGTACGATACATGGTTCAAAGTTTATTATTTCAGTTAAACCCCAAATCAATCATAGTTGTATATATCGTGTCAAGATATTAAAGATTCCATTTGGGTATTTATGCAAATATCACTGCTCTAACGTGGAAAAATAATTGGAATGTCATACTTGCTCACAGAAGGATTGGACCTGTAGCAGTGACAGACTTTGACTTCGCAGACGATATTGCCTTGCTGTCTGAAGAATTACACCAGGCACAAGATCTGCTTCAGAGGGTCGAGACATCAGTGGCTAAAGTTGGATTGTCTATGAATGCAAAAAAGACAAAGTTCATGGCATACAACCAAACAAGTGTGGTGGAAATCAGAACAAATGATGGAACCAAACTAGATGAAGTAAACGATTTCAAATACCTAGGTGCCTGGATGTCAAGCACTGAAACAGATATCAAGCAACGCAAGGCAGCAGCTTGGAGAGCCTGTGGGAAGCTGAACAAGATCTGGAAATCCACCCTACCAAGAAAATTCAAACTTCGCCTGTTCGCCGCAACTGTTGAATCTGTGTTACTTAATGGCTGTGAGGCATGGACCACCACCCCTAAGCTAGCAAAGCAACTTGACGGCTGTTATACTCGTATGCTGAGGGCTGTCCTCAACATTCACTGGAAGCAACATACAACTAACATAGAGCTGTATGGAGACCTCCCCAAAATCACCCAAAAGATCAGGGAGAGAAGGACAAGATTCTCAGGCCACTGCTCTAGGAGTCAAGAATGTGTGTCAAAGCTGGTTCACTGGATACCGAAGCATGAGAGAAGAAAACCTGGAAGACCTGCCCTAACTTACATCGATGTGCTAAAACAGGACACTGGTTTGGATGTCGGAGGCTTAAAGACAGCAATGCAGGACAGGAAAGTGTGGAGAGCCATTGTAGATCGAGAACACAACTCGAATTAAGCAACTTGCTCACCGGCACCTAACCTCATTGAATCACAGCAATCGATATTACGGGCTTAATTCCAACTCAATATCATTACTAGGCGAACAGTTGAAGTAATCGATTGGCTTACATTATATATGATGAACATTTCACTCCATGAACGTGTTCGATAACGGCAGTGGACTAAAGTGTACTTTAGGTCCCAGCTTATGGACTGTACTAGTATCGTCCAATACTGGAACACTGACTTTGTACCAGTATCAAACGATACTGGTTGTTCCAGTATCGGACGATACTGGTACATACAAAATGTTCCAGTATCGTTCGATAGTATCGTTCAATACTGGGACAAATCACACTGGTAGCATGTGTAACAGTATCGCCCCACGTCCCAGTATCGCTCAATACTGGAACACAATTTGGTGTTCCAGTATCGACCGTATTGATCGATACTGGAACAGTAAAATTGTACCAGCATCGAGCGATACTGGCAAACTTTATGTTCCAGCATTTGAACGATACTGGCATACCAGTATCTGGGACCTATTTTCGTGTAACACATACTGAGTAATATATGTTATAAAGTACCAAAGGAGTAGCACACTTCATATAAAATCGACTTACATTACACCTGCTCATGAGCTTTCTGTTATATAAATATCACAATCGGTAATGATGAACCTCCAATACCACCTTTTTGTTTGTGTTAATACTATCACTGATATCACGCTCATTTCTAGCCGTTAACCTCGGGCAGTATGGTATGTTCAAGCTATCTCTTTATATCGTAAAAGACCTATAGTTTCAAAATGTTCCCAAACATAATAGCATCAGACAGTGTATACGTAAAATTGCATTAAAAATTGTAGAGTTTTCAACAACAATAATAAAAACAAAACAAGAGAATTACAATATTACACATACAATCACCCCTACACACGTATGTATTCATGCTTTTGTGACTTGCCGACTCGATAACTGCAATAGTTTACTTTATGCTCTCCCTGATACGCAAATCTCAAAACTTCAACGGATTCAAAACTCTGCTGCTCGACTTGTTACGCTGTCTAAGATTCGCTGTCACATTTCCCCTGTCCTTCGTGACTTACATTGGCTACCGATCAGATCTCGCATTATCTACAAGATTCTTCTGATAACATTTAAATGTACTCGAGCTCTTGCTCCTATGTATCTGCAAGATCTTATTCAACAATACGAGCCCACTCGCAATCTTCGTTCTGGCTCAAAATATCTTCTTGCGCATGTGTCTTCACCTTCTACTTCATATGGTCGCCGTTCTTTTCAAGATGCTTCTGCTGAACTTTGGAACAATTTACCATATCATGTTAAATCCGCCAAAACTCTTGAACAGTTCAAATCATTGCTAAAAACTTACCTATTTAATGTTAATGTTTAATTTTGTTTTGTTTTGTCTTTTGTTACTCATGTGTGTTTTGTTTGTTTGTTTGTTGTTTGTGATAGCGCATAGGGACTTAATTGTGTTATGCGCTCAATAAGTATGGTTTTATTATTATTATTATTATTATATGATAGTTCAATCGATATGAATCTGCCTCTAGCTGATTTATCTGGTTAGATCTCAAATGACCATAACCATACCCTTCGTATAATCTTAAGAGACAGTTATCTATTACAGCTATCAATTTACCAATCTGTTAGTAGAGCATAACCTTTTAGCGAGTTGTATAAACCTCATGTTTTCATAAATCTTCGTTATGTAACATTACATCATGCAGCCACATCTGAATTGTGTATTTACGGTTGTGCGTTTCTCTACAAATTTGTATTTTGGCTGACGTACTTCTTAACCATCATGACATACGTAATAAGACGTTTCCAATGGTATTATTAGTTTTAGGGTAGTAATTTTATTTACAATAGAGGTTTCGCGTGCAGAATTAACGCCCTACCACAATGTGAAACAGAATCCATAGCGATCTCAAACCTGAAAACTGCTTCCCATATTGTTAAAAGAAACTTGGCAAATAATGCAGTTAAAAGTTAAAAATATACATTTTTGGTTAACTCCTCCCTGTTTACGCAATACGGAAGCACTTTATATCAATGTTTTTGTTTCCAGAATAACACGAGGTGCATTTTACAGCATAATGCATCACTTAAAATGAAACAGTCTGAAACATATCATGAATACATATGTGCATATGCTAACACTATTCACCATTACCTGTAACATTATACCTATCAGTACCTCTGAGGTTTGATAATATGTTTAACACCTTCCATGCACGTTTCCCGTAATAGGATGGACTAGGCATGCCTCTTGCCTCGCTCGGTGTAAGATGAACAGCATATTGATAACACACTGGTTGAGTGTCATTATAATCAATCATCTAATTATCTTGTAACCTGTTTTATAACATATGCCTTATCAGGCATGAGAATAGAGTTTTTGAAAATAGCAAGAAAGTGGTGAAAATTCCTGAAAGAGCGCGTGAAATTGGGCAAAAAAGCAAAAAACAGGCTGAAATTAAATAAAACTGCGTAAATTTTGACAACAAAATAGCAAAAAAACAGGAATTTCTGCTTTTTCCTGAAGATTCTCATGCCTGCTTATGCTGTAGTGGTAGAAATGTATTGTGTCAACTATTTTCATTGAAAAGCTTATGTAATTAAACAAAATAACATTGGTTTAAATCTCAGTAATGTTCATCGTGAGAGTCGCAAAACGTACACCGATCACGGAAGACTTCACTTAAGTTCTTTTTTAACGATTCCCCTCTAACAGATGAATGTTCAACGAGTCCAGATGAATCAACACCATATAATTACATGGAGATGAACAACGTCCTCTAACCATATAGTCGGCTGACAAAATAACGACTCTATCGTCGCAGCCTTTGCACTTTTCTATCCACACAGTATATCTCTAATAGTATTTGCCAGACTCCCCGACAAGTATGCATGGTGTCGATCACATGAATGTTATAACACCTTATCCCCGATAACGATCGAGGTTAACTTCAGGTTATAGGTATTTGATAGATTTGATTAAAAAACGGAAGGTATTTTACAGCTAACATATGGTTGAGTGTTTATAACTTTCAGAAAGGGATATCAAATTCTAAATTATAACAGTTTATAATACGGAATTTCCCAACGTCAGAGGAGTTTCGGGGTTGACTTCCGAAACTAGAATGTGTAACGATGTAAAGAAATTACCATACCATCCTCATGCGGTCATACTTTGCAACTACCCGTCAAGCTCAAAAATTGTAGAGGAAAGTATGTATGGAAAGGTATAATACCACCAGAGGTAACAATGGTAGAAAGGTATAAATACCCCCAGAGTTAACAATGTTAAGATGGTATAAAAACCCCAAGAGGTAACAATGCTAGGATGGCATAAATATCAAGAGGTAACAATGCTAGGATGGTATAAATACCCCCCAGAGGTAACAATGTTAAGATGGTATAAATACCCCAGAGGTAACAATGCTAGGATGGCATAAATACCAGAGGTAACAATGCCAGGATGGTATGAATACCCCCAGAGGTAACAATGCTAGGATGGCATAAATATCCCAGAGGTAACAATGCTAGGATGGTATAAATACCCCAGAGGTAACAATGCTAGGATGGCATAAATACCAGAGGTAACAATGCCAGGATGGTATAAATACCCCCAGCGGTAACAATGCTAGGATGGTATAAATACCCCAGAGGTAACAATGCTAGGATGGTATAAATACCCCAGAGGTAACAATGCTAGGATGGTATAAATACCCCAGAGGTAACAATGCTAGAATGGTATAAATACCCCAGAGGTAACAATGTTAGGATGGTATAAATACCCCAGAGGTAACAATGTTAGGATGGTATAAATACCCCAGAGGTAACAATGCTAGGATGGTATAAATACCCCAGAGGTAACAATGCTAGGATGGTATAAATACCCCAGAGGTAACAATGCTAGGATGGCATAAATACCCAGAGGTAACAATGCTAGGATGGTATAAATACCCCCAGAGGTAACAATGCTAGGATGGTATAAATACCCCAGAGGTAACAATGTTAGGAAATACCCCAGAGGTAATAATTATAACAATGATCTTGACATGTTGATTAATGTTACAAGAATTCAAGGTCCACGTATTATCAACTAGGACATACATGTATGTGTTCGTGATATGTCTTCAGACTATTTCATTATGTTAATGATGTATTTTTGTAACATACACGAGAGACAATAACAAACAAAATCACCTGTTGCGTTCATTCCACTATTTCATTTAAGTTAAACATACAAGGATAAGCGTCATATCCTATGTATTACATTCTCCCCCAAAGCCATCAGCTATTTGTCATTCAAGTTAGATCCTGTTTCATTATTTTAGCACATGAATAATGGTATTTCGACATATCACGACACACTGAAATAATAGGCCAATTCTATTTTTAATCTAAGTATGTCTTTTCAAAGCATGTCCGGTTGAATAAATCCATATTAAGGCTACAGGACAATTATGGCTGACAAGGTTTACACTACGGACACAACCTTAGTTTATTTCATTTCATCTTTACAAACTAACCAATACTATTTACCACTCCTGTATCAAGAAGATAGTTTGAAACCGCTGGTATTTCTCGATATTACGTTTTAATGATATTAATGTTTGGGGATAGCTATCATTTGTACCTCTTTGACGGTTTTATACAAAAGTGTAAACTACCTTAAAAAGTGACTACGTGGTATCAATATTGATAAACCTCAATTGAACTTTCTTGTCACCTTAAGAGGAAGGCACCTAACCAGTCGTTTCTACAGCTGAACCGTAATCTGATATTAGAAAGTATATTATATACCTATTTATACTTAGCCATAGCCTATTTAATATGCAATCTCAGACATATGGAGAGGTGGGGCAGTTGGTAGGTTTAAGCTCGCTATGGATGCTGTTATGCATTGTGGTTATGAATGGTATTACCTTGACCTACGATCGGTGATCGAATCGTGATCGTTGCGTTTTGAACCTCCATCATGTAATATTTTACCCATAACTGGAATTGTTGGTGTTGTGGAGTGCGACAGCCCAAATATAACTATTTGACTAATACTGATTAAAAGCTGGTTATTGGCCTTGATATAACTTCATGTAGTAAGCAAAGCTGAATTTATTTTAGCTACTTATAAGGAAGTTAAACACAAATTTAAAAAAATCGGAATTAAACAGTAATACCTGAACAAATCGCCAATTTTATGACGCTCAATTTTGTTTCATTGAATTCTTCAAGACCAGCAAATCTATTTCATAAAAATATGTGTTCATCGGCCATACATTTACCATTACCAAAATTAGGGTAGGGATTTTATTTCACAGGGGCATGATTCTGGATAGATGACTATGTTGTGATGTTAGATGAATGACTTCACAAATTTAAAAGTCATATTGGGAAAATAGTTGTATTAAAGCTTTTTCACAAGCCCATTGAATTGTTTTACCGCACTGTACACATCATTCATAGTTTTATTATCAACATTTCTATATTCGCTCATCAACTTAAAAAGTACAATCAAACATATGCAGATTATAGAAAATATTAGTAGCTTTCTGGCCTATGTGTTGGGCCAGTCAAAAACTACTTCAATCTCTCATAATAGTCTAACGTTATTTCTTTGCCTGGCTGATGGAATTATGTTATTTCCTATATAAATGGAAGTTCATCGTACGACTATTCTTACACCGAAGTATACAGAGTTAGGCATGTCTCCCTTTGATCACGCCTATTTGCAAAACGTAATTTGTAATTTCGGTTAATATTCAATAGAAACAAGTGGAGATAACAGATATGTAAAACGTAATTGTAACATAAAAGTGAAACTAACAGATCATCAAAGGAGTGTCTTAGGTGTCTTTAATGTTTCCATGAAAACAGTAAAAACTGAAACGGTATAATGTTTTCCTTGAGCAAAATAAGTAATGTCTAAGTAACCAAAACAATTTAGTTGGTATTTTATTTCTGCTTTTATTTAAACAATTGGGTTAGGCCAGTGTTGTCGTGTTTTCTGGTAGTGAATGGACAAAACAATAATAAAATGAAAAATATTTCAAATAAGATTTAAAATGTTATAATATTTTTGTTACAGTCTGAATTGAATTGAATTTATTTGGTACTCAAACATACATTGCACATATATACATTATAATACAGCATAAGATACACAAAGAAAATGACATACAAAATATTGCACTTTTGAAACATCAATAAGGACATACAAATAACATTATGGGACAAGAGTACCAAGGATAGCCCAAGAAAGCCATAGAAATATATAGCTTATTTCCATTGGGGTCCTCAACATAAAAATAGAGACTGAAGGGAAATAGGGAAGAAAACAAAAAGTACAATGACTAATGGAAACAATAAACAATCAAATGTGAGAGTGGCTAGCAAGATGCTTCCTGACTAATTGTTTAAATGTATTGGAATTTGAAGTGGCTTTGATGTTGTTTGGAAGAGAATTCCAGGGATGGATGGCCGTGTTGCAAAAGGTGAAACTGGAATGGGTTTTGGAGTGAGGAACAATAAAGTTGAATGGGCTACCCCTGGTACTGTAATTATGAAATGAGGATACTCGTGTAAAATTTGACTTAAAATACTCAGGTGACGTATTGTTAAAAATTTTAAAAACATGGTTAAGTTTTAATTGGGCAACTCTGTCCTGGATGTTGAGCATTCTGACTTTATTAAGCTCATCTTGCCCAATGTGAGTGCGTGGGCCAACACCTAAGATAAAACGGACAGTTTTGTTCTGGATAACCTGTAATTGTTTTTTGAATTTTTGAGAAAGTCCAGAGTACCAAGAAGAGCAGGCATAATCAAAATAACACATAATTAAAGCTGAGGACAGTGTCTTGCGGGCTTTCATATTCAAACAGTCCTGATGTCGATACAAGAATTTAAGTCTCCCATTGGCATCAATAAGCATCAAAATATGTATAATGTATCATAAACATTTATAGATATCACGTGACTCACGTGTAATTAAGGAAAAGCTCATGCGATAATTGATACGAAACGTATTTAAAAAGCTGTTAAATACTTTACGTATCGAATTTAAAATTTGCAAGGATCAGATGATAATGCTCTGTCAAAAACAATAAATATATGTAATTAACAGCAGCTTTATGAAGGTAATAGCAGGTGCTTATTATGCAAGGACACACATAATACTGTGTTAAAATCCAATCGAAATGTGTTCAAATCCTGCATATGAATAATGGCTAAATATCAAATATCAGATTTTGCTTGATTAAAAAAAATGAGAACAATTCCATGCCAAATTTCAGAAATGGATTCCTATGATTTACCAAAATAGTGATCTGTTCACCAAAAGGAGCAAAGGGTGAACCTGATTCTTGACATTTCCTCTTTTTCAATGTACACCCCCGCAATTCGTTACGTTATCGTCCCCACTGCTTACCAATACGGCCGTTTTCTGCCCCCTCCCCACACACCATTTCCAACTTTACTAAAAATGTGTTATGCTTGATTATAACAAAGATGCGACATTGATAATTTTGTAGCGCTGATGGGTAGAGTTTTTCCTTTCAGCGCTAATAGTGGAAATCCTGATGCGCCATCAATCAATGATTAAAGTTATGAGACCTCGATGGCAAGGTCACTGATCGTCTTAACAGGAATTTACTTCTCTTTCCTTGTAGACTCGTCTACTGAAATCAGATCCTGCTAATTCTTGCAACCAACCAACAAACTACCATTATGGCAAATCCCCACATTTGTTGTGACACGCATTACGCCCACATGGATTTATCACGAGCACAGGTCTGTATAATGTTTCAGAGATATGACCTTTGCAGCTATAGCAAAGACAATAACCTTACCCTTACCTGCGAAAACCGAGGCTTAAAGGGGCATTGAGAGATTGCCGAGAAAAATGAAATTTGTACGTAGGAACCATGAAGTGCAATGATTTATTGAAAAACAGTTGATTAATGGCGCTAGATTGAAATTTGGTTGAATCAAGTTATGTGGTGAGTGATGCTGATCAAATTACCAAATCGTGCAATTTTACATGACAGACGGCGAATTAAAGTAAACGGTTTCAAATGGTAGATGGTATATGCCTAAGTATTACGTAGGTGTAAAAAACCTGATTTCTATAACATTTGAGGGCACATTCCCATAAGTGTCCTCAGTGCCCCTTTAATGCCATTGATACACGCATGAAGTCCAAATATTGATCCGAAGGTAATAAGTATCTCACTAGGAAACGATTTGGAATAGGTTAGGACGTTTTTAAAGTTTTAAATGTCATTCTATGATAAAACTATATTCAATAGATGTAATGGCACACCATTACAATCCCTACTGATGTTACAATATCATGAATCTTACATCAAGCGTTGCATTGTTTGACACACTTCAATTACGAATGAACTCATAACACTATTACCCTCATTCATTTGCTTGTATAATATCTGCAAACTCAAACCTATTTTGATGGAGCCTGAACTAAGACACTTGTCCATGCTTCTGTGACCTCAAGGCTGGACTCTTGCAACAGCCTTCTGTATGGACTGCCTCAGAACATAATTTTTTGACAAGCTTCAGAACTGTGCAGCCAGATTTGTAACAAAAGTGCGAGGGTTTGTTCACATGTCGCCTGTTCTTCGCACCTTATACTGGCTGTCGATCAGAAAGAGAATTTTATTTAAAATCCTCCTGCTGACGCACAAAGCCAACAACGGATCTGCTCCACGGAATATCACGTACTAACTCGTAATCCACAAACCTAACCTGTCAGATTCCTTAGATCGTCTGCTGCTGAGAACCTTCTGCTAAACCCGCGCCTCCTTATAGAACATAAGAACTGTCACGTATGGTGATCGCGCATTCTTAGTAGCTGCACCAAGGGACTGGAACAAACTGCTATCTAGACTTATATCTATGACAAAAACTGGAACAACTGCTCTAACTAATATGTTTGATAAGGAGCATGCCGAATATAAAGATATCCTTGATAATAGAATGTTATGGGACTATATAAAAAATCAAACACGAACATTTACCATTTCATATTGTTCATGTAAAATCAAGAAAGGCATTATTAATGATCTAGAAGAAGAAAAAAATGATATTAGAATAGAGTTAACTCAAAATGACTCCAAAGAAAATCATATTAAATATGCTCGAGCAAAACTAAATTTAGAACTGGCCTGGCAAAATGTTACGAATGGAGCAAAAATAAAATCGAATAAGGTGGATACAGGAAGGGGAAAAGAATACTAAATATTTCTTAAATTTAGAGAAAAGGAATGTGGTGTCTAAAACAATAACGAGCTTAAAAAGAAAAGATGGAAGCATCATAACAGATGATGACGAATTACTTAAAGAACAGGTATAATATTACAAACAATTATATAAGAAAGACAAAGATATTGATCCAACAGTGTATCATAACATTAAATCTACATTTAATGTGAACAAACTGAATGATGGAGAAAAAATCAATGTGAAGGAAAACTTACGGTTGATGAATGCGAAAATGCTATGAAAGAAATGCAAAATAATAAAAGTCCTGGGTATGATGGACTTACAGTAGAGTTATACAAACATTTCTGGCCAAAGATAAAACATCTAGTAGTTCGTTCTTAAATGAAGGTTTTGTAGGGGTTTTGAAGGGGATAATGGCTTCGAGCCATAGGAAGGGAATTAATTACATTAATAAATAAGGGAAAAGATCTACAAAGAGAAAATCTGTCCAATTGGACACCTATTACTCTGATAAATGTTGATTATAAAATAGCAACAAATTTCTTTTTTTTTGCATCTCTCGCAGATTTGTCGCAAATTGTAGAACGTATTAAGATGTTAAGTACATATTATTATAATAACAGATACTCATTCCGTGCAATATATTAAGGAGCCTCAGAAATCCTTAGAGGCATGATCACTTTATATCATTACAAATTAAACATTCAAGCAATTCTTGTGTCGTCTGTTTCCTGTTGCTGATATCTCTGATTGAATAATGTGACGTTTTAAATCAATGCCTTGAAGCACATGTTGCTTCTAATTAAACGTAGTTTGTATGTATGAGGGGTTCCTGGAGGGTTCGTTAGTATCATCCAATACTTTACAACTCGGTGTTGTTACTTTAGAAAAGTATGATTTCATTAATATCAGTATTGTTACAAGCACTTGTGCGGCACTCAGCGACATGTGCAAGACAAGAACAAAATACAAATGCTAGCAAATTAACCCTTAACCCTAACCC
Source organism: Ophiura sarsii (assembly GCA_035610835.1). Classification (NCBI taxonomy): domain Eukaryota; kingdom Metazoa; phylum Echinodermata; class Ophiuroidea; order Amphilepidida; family Ophiuridae; genus Ophiura; species Ophiura sarsii. Next base: position 59,389,946 of record CM069442.1, read on the forward strand.
TACTTCACCACACGGCAACAACACGGCCAGCCTTTTTATAATCCGGCGTGCAAATTTTAGGGCTACAAAATGGACCCAGGCTATATTACGAGGCGAATATACTGAGCCGAGTAGCATTGGCAGCCGTGGTGTAATGGAATGGAGATTAGCTTTGGTGCAGGAGGTCCGCGGTTCAAATCCCTGGGGGGGGGGGGGGGGGGGTCGGGGTGACCTTTTACTAAAAAAACTGTTGCCGTGTGGTGTTATAGAGTTAGGGTTAATGGTCATTCCTTTAATCCGAATTAATCCATTTATCGTAAACAACTGACGTAGGTTACGAACTAAACAATTTGATATTTACAACGTGAATCATTAGCGCCCCGTTTACTTCGTTTAGAAACATGCCCAGTTAGTATGGACTGTGTGTATCACGTGCGAGGTCAAATAGCGCTGTACTGTCAATCACTCAGCTCAAACCAAACTAAATAAAACGATATTCACAATTAACGCTCACGTATATTTCAAGGACACTTTAGGCGACATTTCCAGGTAATATGTTTTTATAAATGTACGGCGTGGATATAATATTATTACAAGTTGACGAAAGACTTTGAATATCATTAGAAAACTACATCTAAACGAAGACTAAATTAAAGACTGCACAGACACAATATCAACACTCATGTCAAAGCCCGTACACTTTCGAATAACCATACTGAATCTTAAGCAGGGTAACTCATTAGGAGTTACAACCATTTAGTAGATTTTCTTATCTGAAGCTACATTTCAATAGAAATTTTCAGTGAAAATTGGCAAAATGTTAATGTAAACGAACTTGCTTTGTCACGAATAACTTGGGGCGTTAGACTGTAGTGTCTATTTTCTCGCCAATTACCGTGGTAATTACCCGCCAAAATAACCATTTTCAATCCTTTTTTTTTAAACACTTAAATCGTATTTTTACACAATTTCCTAAGTTCGAAATTTTGCTTGTTTGTTTGTTATAACATTTACGTATTTATATTTGTCTTGTTTTTCCGAGCCCATTCATATCTTTATTAAAATCATAAATAAATTATCATAATTTGTATCCAAATATGTCTAGAAAACGGAATTGACTTGGCTTTGGAATGTATAATCATAAACGATTCCGTTTCATTCCATGATGACATACAGATATTTTGGTTTGTAGACAGTAATGTCTGGTTATGCCGCGATAATTTGCCAATTTCGCCTTCCTGCACTCGAGACATGTAATTATGTCTTCAAAGATGGTTATCATAACTCACAGATAGTGCATAACTCCACGTACACGTGTCTCATCCGAGAAAAAAAGATATATGGATGATTTCATTCTTTCCAGCTCTTCTTAAATGTCCGATATGGAAGATTTCTTATTTGCAAATGATTAAACAGTATTCAAACTATCCAATGACACAAAGCTCATTTTCATACATCGTCTGAATGTTAAACTTGCTGCTGTTATGTTTTATGTCAGTTTCGGTCATCAAACAGGCAGAGAGGATTATAAGCACATTTAACCTCTAGACATAGACAAGGATTATTAGATATCCAACTTCTATTTCGCCGTGATCTATTTTGCAGAAAATAATAAAATATGAAAATCAATTTATTTAATCAAAAATGGGTGATAGGTTTATGACCTCAATACTAAGACATTCAATAGTGCCAAAATTGCTACCACCATCGTCTGCAAAATTATAGCACAGGTATACAAAACCCGAATAAATTCCGATGAAACATCATGGTAACTTATCTTAAACTGATCAAAGTGTCAGCATTTGAAATTCTATTAAGGAGGATAGCGTGGCATATAATGATCAAAAAGGTTAAGAGTAACCCGGAGAGATGGCGTCCATTAACGTCCATTCCTTCAGTTGAAACGTATATCACCCGGGAAAACCAAGAAATGTCGTGTAACACAGCTGGTAAATATTTTCGTGCTTTGTCATACAGGGTGAGTAAAAACAAACCTGTACTCAACTACGGGATTTTATTTCTAAAGATTCAAATGATTAAAAAGTTACACACTCTGCTTTTAAACTATTCAATGACGAAAGCCCATTTACGTAAATTGTCCAAATGTTAACCTTGTTGCTGCTATGTTTTATGTCAGTTTCGCTCACAAAAGAGCAAAAAGGATTATAGGCACATTGAACCTCTATAGACATGTCTATATCTAGAGGTTCAATGTGCCTCTAGATATAGACATGTGTTATTAGATATCTAACTTCCATTTCGCCGTGACATAGGCCTATTTTGCAGAGAATAGTAGATATTAAAATCAATTTATTTAATTAAAAATAGGTGATGGGTTTATGACCTCAATACTAAGACACTCAATAGTGCCAATATTGCTTCCACCACCGTCTGCAAAATTATAGCACAGGACATAAAACCCGAATAAATGCCGATGAAACATCATGGTAACTTATCTTAAACTGATCAAAGTTTCAGCATTTGAAGCCCTGTAAGCGACAGATTGGTATAATATCAAGGTAATATTTCACAAATAAACTGAAATTTAAAAAGCCTTAAAGTATGTCCTTAGGTGAAATTTGTGTTCATGATATGTTGTATGAAGTATTTAACTGTAATAATAATAATAATAATAATAATAATAATGGCATTTATAATGCGCCGTCAATCTAGGTAAAACTGTAAACATTATATTATTTAGTCCATATCGATCAATACCCGAATGAATCCGACTTGAACTTTGATATGTAACTATCAAAAACCTTGTTGAGAATAGTTTTAGCTTGTGAGGCGGTTCCTTAATATATAAATTTGCATCAGAAATTAATAAGTTTTATAACACGTAATATTGGGAGCTGCTAACATATGCTTAAAAATATATCGTCGGGCGGTCTGTGTTAAATGAGTAAGCCCCGCCGTATCCATGTGAGTTTTGTAAGTCACTTTATATTGAATAAACTCAACTCCGAAATTGCACAATATTAATGTATTTCTTATTGTTTTCACTTCCAGAGCTTTGTGCACAACTATACGTCGTATTAAGAATCTCTCTACAAAGAGTTTTAAGTCTGCACCCACAACGATCTATGTACCGTGAAACCGTGTTGGATTTCAAAATAATATCGTCCCAAATGCTTACCAATACGGCCGTTTTCTGCCACACTCCCCCACTATTTCCAACTTCACTAAAAAGTTCAATGTGTTATGCTTGTTCATAACAAAGATGCGACATTGATAATTTTGTAGCGCTGATTGGTAGAGTTTGTCCTTTCAGCGCCAATAGTGGAAATCCTGATGCGCCATCAATCAATTATTATAAGATTTGAGACCACGATGGCAAGGTCACTGATCGTCTGAACAGGGATACTTCTCTTTCCTTGCACGTCAAATAAAGGCGTCGATGCAGACCAGGCCAGGAAGCGGCTGTACATGGCCATGGAGTTTAATGACTGTAATCAGATCCTGCTAATTCTTGCAACCAAACAACAAACTAACCATTGTGGCAAATCCCCCGATCCGTTGTGAGACGCATTACGCCCATGGATTTATCATGAGCATGGTTCTGTATAATGTTTCAGGGATATGACCTTTGCAGTTATGGCCATGTGTTTTGAACTCACCACCCAAAAAGGGTGTTGGGTTGCATTTTTGGTGACAAATCATCCATATCTCTCTATTAACTTAACAACTAAATGTGGTAGAGCTATGGTTTAGGTGTCATCCGAAAGCCCTTTTTATCTAGCTACAATGTGTGAATACATCAGGTATTTTTATAACTGTTTGGCTGAGATATGATTGATTATATTTCAAAAGTCGGGAGTGATGGTGGTGGTGGTGGCGGCGGCGGCGGCGGCGGTGGCGGTGGTGGTGGCGGCGGCGGTGGCGGTGGCGGTGGCGGTGGCGGTGGCGGTGGCGGTGGCGGTGGCGGTGGTGGTGGCGGTGGCGCTGTGTAAAATTTCTATGGGGAATATAGAAAAGTACCCAATTCTAAGTTCAATTTACAATAACTCATCTATGTATGGTACAAACATGATTTTATAGATTGTTTTATATTCTATAAGTTTCTGTTTCTACAAAAATGGCAACTATTATGTAGCATTTGTAATCATGAATCGATTTCATTGTCCTTGGTTTTCTCCCTATTCGCTACACAGTGAACTTGCCCTAATTCATCGGTTTTACATACATTACTATAACAAAAAAAAGAATTCAACCGATGATAGCACAATCATACATTTTTGGAAAGCTCTCAAAAAGGGGAATTCAAAAATGGCGTTTAAATCAGGATAGGGTGCATACCCCAAAAATATATGTGTTAACTCTAATAAATGTGAAATGTAAACGTTTGTGCTCATTCATTTCCCGATATAGTATATTTCAGAAAGTTACCCTTGACAACCTTGAGGGGTAATTGTATGAGGAACTAATATGCACAATCATAATTGGTATAGGTATACAAATATTATTGAGCTTTAATCAAAATATGAAGAAGAACAAAATCGATATTTTTGAACATTCTTAATCACAACATGTTAGCATTAGGTCATATCCAAATTCCAATATCATATTTGAATTTCTAGTGAGATTTCCTCTCAGAAAATGTAATACTTGTTATGGGGTTTTCGCCGTTCGAAATCAGTGTACTATAGGCCGTGAGTGACCGATTCCAGTTCTATATACTATAGCAAAGACTATAACCTTCCCCTTAATTGAGAAATCCGATGCTTAATACCATTGAGATAGCATTATAGATGAGAGGTCCAAATATTAATCCGCAGGTAATAAGTATCACACTATGAAACGATTTGGAATAGGTTAGGACGTTTTTAAGTTTTGAATTTCATTCTTTGATAAAACTCTTCTATATTCATAAGATGAAATGGCACACCATTACAATCCCTACTGATGTTATAATATCATGAATCTTACATCAAGCGTTGCATTGTTTGACGCACTTATATTACGTATAAACTCTTAACAATACCCTCATTCAGGAAGCAGGATATGCATAACATTGCGGGGTAAAACAATGGGTCAAATGTTATACAGTTTTAGGAAAACGTTTCTCAACAGGTAGTTGAGAGGTGGGGATGTCAGCATATCGTTGTCAGATGCAAAACATGTCAAAATTAAGTTTGTTTACAAATAAGTTGAACGATATTATGCACAGGTTAGTTAAGTCTCTCAAATTAGATTTACTGAAGCCGGTTTGAAAAAAATATGAACATTTCCAGACAAATTTCCAAATCTGAGCAGACTTGTGAACTGCACTATATTTCACTACTCATTGAAAGAAATAAATGAGTGTTTTGGAGCCTCAGAAATCCTCACAGGCATTTTCATGTGTATCATTACAAATTAAACATTTAAGCAACTATTGTTTCGTCTGTTTCCTGTTTCTGATACCTCTGATTAAATAATCTGACTGTATAAATCAATGCCTTGAAGCACATGTTGCTCGTAATTAAATAACGATTGTACTGATGAGGGGTTTTCCGAAATATCGCTTTGGAGAAATCAAAAGCATCATAACAAGAATACACCATAGATTTGTTCCCTTATGCCGAAAGGGAGTGACATCTGACAGCAAAATTACACAATTCAATCTTTTTTCTCTCGCAGATTTGTCGCAAATTGTAGTACATGTACATATTATACTAATAACAGATACTCATTACGTGCAATATATTAAGGAGCCTCAGAAATCCTTAGAGGCATGTTCACTTACATTACAAATTAAACATTCAAGCAATTCTTGTGTCGTCTGTTTCCTGTTGCTGATATCTCTTATTGAATAATGTGACGTTTTAAATCAATGCCTTGAAGCACATGTTGCTTCTAATTAAACGTAGTTTTTATCTATGAGGGGTTCCTGGAGGGTTCGTTAGTATCATCCAATACTTTACAACTCGGTGGTTGTTACTTTAAAAAAGTAAGATTTCATCAACATCAGTATTGTTATCTTAACTAGCACTTGTGCGATACTCAGCGACGTGTGCAAGACAAGATTAAAATACAAATGCTAGCAAATTAACCCATAACGATCAATCGGTTAATCCGAATTAATCCATTAATCGTATACAACTGATAGGATACGAAGTTTAATAATTTTATATTAACAACGTCAGTCATTAGTGCTTCCGTTTACTTCGTTTGGATAACATACCTAGTTGATATGGACTGTGTGTATCACGTGCGAGGTAAAATAGCGTTTTACTGTCAATCACTCAGCACAAACCAAACTAAATAAAACGATATTCACAATTAACGCTCACGTATATTTCACCCGGAGGGGGGGGGGGGGGGGGGGGGGGGGGTACTCGGATTTGGTTTGGTCGGGGGTGTGCCGCTGGAGATTCAAAACCCCTACCCATTTCTAAGGGTGATTTTGGAAAAATCGGTACCCATTTTTAGGGGTTTTGCTTCATTTTAGACCAAATTTTCGCGAAAATAGACCTAATTTTGGCACATTTTCGCGAAAATAGACAAACAGGACCCATGTCTAAGGATTTTTCAGTTGAAAAGCCTACTCATGGCTAAGGATGTCTCATGAAAAAACGACCCACTGGAGCGGCACGTCCCCGTATACCTTACATACGTGAGTACCACCGGGATATTTCAAGGACACGTTAGGCGACATTTCCAGGTAAAATGGGTTTTTTTATAAATGTACGGCGTATATACCAGTTGACGAAAGAATTTAAATATCATTAGAAAACTACACCTAAACGAAGAATAAATTAAAGGCTGCACAGACACAATATCAACACTCATGTCAAAGCCAGTACACTTTCAAATAACCATACTGCATCTTAAGCAGATGTTGTTGCTGTTAATATGACATTTAAAAGTACTATAAGCAAAGATGATGACACCAAGGATATTCAAATATAACATCCTATCACTGCACGTTATGCTGCGTACCTAAGGTATTTAAAAATTCAATCGGTTTTACTTTCTATCAGTCTCATCACGTGTGACAAGTATATTCGAATCAGGAACAGGATCGTTCATTGACAACATTCAATGGTAGTTTTGGTTAGTTATAGTACTTTTCTCGAGAAAGGAGCAAAGGATAAAAATGCACCTAAACGGTCTTATCTGGTCTAGCTATGGTTGTAGAGGTATCTAAGTAGGTTTAAACATATTTTCTGACCAAGGTAACTCATTATGATTAAATTCAAGTTACAACCATTTAGTAAATTTTCTTATCTGAAGCTAAATTTCAATAGACATTTTCATTGAAAATTGGCAAAATGTTAAAAGTAGAGTCATTTTCTTGGATTCCGTGACCATTTTCTTCCTACCTTAGTTTCTTAGTGAATTTGTCAACTAGAACCATTTTAAAAGAAAATGAGCCCCCATGCATTTCTCAAAAGTGACGGGAACGTTCTTTTATAGCGCAAATTCCAAAATGGCCGCCATACAGGGGCCCAAAAATTCAAATGGCTTTAATTAAGCTAAAAAGCACACCAAATTGTTCGGCTGAGCACAAGGATTCAGAAAAAGTATAGTTTGCTATACTTCCGATGTTTGGTTAACGAGTTATCGGGTAAAATGTAAAAAGGTCGTTGACCTTTACGTATGGGGTCAAAATTTAAACTTGCTCCGATTTTGAAAAATGATATCTCAAATTGTTCGTCTGATTGCAAGGATTCCAGAAATTATAGTTTTTACCACCTAGAGTGTCTGTTGTACCTTATAAAGGGGTCAAAAGGTCAGATTCTATATAGGTCAGTATACCTTGACCTTTTGACCTACACAAAATATTCCCGGTGGTAAAAAAACAACTATTTCTGGAATCCTTGTGATCATACTAACAATATGAGATATTGTTTTTCAAAATCGGAGAAATTTATATTTTGACCCCATATGTAAAGGTCAACGACCTTTTTACGTTTTACCCGATAACTCGTTAACCAAACATCGGAAGTATAGCAAACTATACTTTTTCGGAATCCTTGTGCTCAGCCGAACAATTTGGTGTGCTTTTTAGCTTAGTTAAAGCCATTTGAATTTTTGGGCCCCTGTATGGCGGCCATTTTGGAATTGCGCTATAAAAGAACGTTCCCGTCACTTTTGAGAAATGCATGGGGGCTCATTTTCTTTTAAAATGGTTCTAGTTGACAAATTCACTAAGAAACTAAGGTAGGAAGAAAATGGTCACGGAATCCAAGAAAATGACTCTACTATAATGTAAACGAACTTGCTTTGTCACGAATAGTTTGGGGCGTTACACTGTAGTGTCTATTTTCTCGCCAATTACCGTGGTAATTACGCGCCAAAATAACCATTTTCAATCTCTTTTTTTGTTTTGGTAAACACTTAAATGGTATTTTTACACAATTTCCTAATTTCGAAATTTTGTTTGTTTGTTATAACGGTTACGTATTTATATTTGTCTTGTTTTTCCGAGCTCATTCATATCTTTATTGAAATCATAAATAAATTATCATAAATGTTATCCAAATAGGTCTAGAAAACTTAATTGACTTGGCATTGGAATGTATAATCATAAACGATTCCGTTTCATTCCATGATGACATGCAGATATTTTGGTTTGCAGATAGTAATGTCTCGTTATGCGGCGATAATTTGCCAATTTCGCCTTCCTTCACTCGAGACATGTTATAATGAGGGTTCTTCAAAGATGGTTATCATAACTCCACGTACTTACTCGATTTATTGTACATTGGCTTGCCAAGCATTTTCTCTAATAATACAGAGCTGACAGCTATAATAACAATTAATAAAAATAGGTATTACTAATTATGTGTTGTTATGTAGATTGAGATAATTTACTACAAAGCGTACAAGTATGTGAACCTCGATAATTAGTATACGATAATTTGTTTAGGTATCGACTATTCATTTGCTAATCAATCCTTAACCCTAACCCCCGAGGCAGGCACCTTTTCCAACGATTTTTTTTCGCGGCAAAATAGCGAGGGGAAAAACTGCGCCCACTCCCCCGGGCTTGAACCCCGGACCTCTGGGTTAAGAAGCAGACGATCTACCGTTAGACCACCGGGGGGGGGGGGGAACCATACATGGCGGAGTATATTCCGCCTTGTATATACCCTGGGGCCATTATTTCATCGAAAAACTGCCAAGCCGGGTGACTACAAGCACACCGCATCGTAGTAATTCGTAGTACTCAAGAGTGTTAGTGTTAACGGCTAACAAATTGCTTCACGTAACCTTGAATCATTGTAGTCAATACCCCTCACCAGAATGGGCGTCCATGCGTATTTAACACATTGAGAGATTTATTGTAAAATCATAGACACATATTTATACGCAGCGATGGAAATACCCACATAACTTTCCACCCGGGGTTGACTAGGTAGGAACTACACAGTTTGTGGACTTAGAATATTATTTGCTAACCCTAACTTTTACAAAAGGGAATAAATCAGTTGAAAAAGTGGTCCTAGTCAAGTGGGAAACGATCCATGGACCTCTGCATTGTAAGGCACATAACTCAACCACTAGACTAGCGATGGGTGAACTGGCCAAGATATGATTTTAATCCATCTTATTATTACGGAATAAAGCAACTATTACTACTATTATGATCAGTACACGCAATATATAATATTAATAGAGCTGCGACACACATGATCGTCAACCCGGGTTGACAGTCATGTGGGTATTTCCATTACTGCATATTGCTACATATTAAATGGATTTACCGAGAAAGATATCTTTTGTCATTATAGTTTTGCATTGCTCGGGAGTTGTACTACACACGATTAAATCATAACACGTTGAAGACGACATACAGCCAGGAGCCACTATTGTTATCTTTGCTATCAAACTGGGATTCATAACAAGTTTGAAGGGCCTCATCAATATCGATACAGATAGCTTCTTAAAGACATCTGGTAGTTATCTGCTTAATCTTCACACAGGAAAGGAGTCGACTATCACGTACGAATCAATAAAACTGATGGCGCAAGAAAACCCAAATCTGCGTCATACACTTTACCCTTAACACTAGTATTATATTGGGACGCCATCGACTGTTAAATAAAATATTCGCCTGCGAAGTGTTTCAAGATGAGTGAAATCAAGTAGAAAATTGCGCTCGACACCGTTTCATATTCTTGATTGCGATATGTTTTGATAATGATGGTAGGTTCTGATACTGTAATGACCTGGAATTATTGAGTACCGTATAAATATTGTACATACTGTTGGAAATAACCCTCCAGTGTTTATGAATAACAAATGCACAATGTTATTAAAACGCAATAATGAAATGACTTTTCAACCAGACGACCGTTTCTGGCATAGATAATTTAGTTACCCGAGCAAAAGATATATCTCATCGTAATTTATCAGGTATTGTCACGCTAAGTTTGCCTGGATTTTACGCCTCTAGATTCTTACGTTGTTTTATTTAAAATGTAAAGATATGTTTAAAATATTCCATTTCAACTTTTTCAACTTTTCTACGAAAACATATTTTCAACTAGACATGTCTTGAAGTGCACCCCGAAATCACGCAGCAGTAACCAGTACAAATCGATAAATGTTGGAGGGCAGTAACCAGTATTAACCGACTCAGTATATATCCTGTGTAACAGATTAGTTTTATTCCGTCTAGCGCCCTCAACGGAATAAAGCGCAACAAAACTAACAAAATGGTTTAAGAATCTAGGCCATCCACTATTTAGCGTTAAAGCTAGTTGCCATCCTTACATGAACATAATTACAGAGGTGTCAAAATTGTGTTTCTATGCCGGGAAGTAACCTGTAGAACTGGTTACTGTTATTTATTAGTATACACAGGATATATACTGAGTGACTTATTACTGGTTACTACCCTCCAACAATGATCAGTTTGTACTGGTTACTGCAGAGTTAATTGGGCGCAAATTACATAGGATATTATTATCATAGTTATAGGATAGGTAAACTGGAAAATGCACCTGAAAGAATGGTGTTTATTGACATATAATAGGATTTTTGAAAGAATTGTACCTTTCTTAGCAATCAAAAACTGAGTGTGAAGAATAATGTTAAGAGAAAATATTTATCAATAGCGATAAGTATATATAAGTAATGTCAAACGAACAACGACTCACTAAAAGCCTACTTTCATAAGTTATTTCACAACATTTGCGGCCAATTGACCTTTCAAATGCGTCTTATTTTTGTATCGCCCACAAAGTTAAAGATTGCTCCTAATGTTATAAAAGGTACTGCAGTTCTCGCGCGCATCTAATATATCTATACAGCGATGCGATGTCTTTGGCTTCGACTGATTAGACTTATGATTTCACTGAAAACGTATACCGAGAAAGATATCTTATGAACTTTTAAATTCACGATCCAATAATAATATATTCTCCTCGTTTAAGAAATGGATCGAAACTGTCAATCCGATTGTCATCGTTATTCCTAATCAAATGAAAAATATCAGAAATAATTGAAGGTTGTGTAGTTACAATATAGGCCTAAAGCAATACAACAATGCATAAGATGCAATATACTGAACATTCTAGGTACATTGTGGCTAATATGGTTTATACAGGACTACATTTGTATAATGTATGGTAATTAGGTCTTCTCAGAATTATAAATAGTGTCTCATCCGAGAACAAAAGATATAATGGATGATTTCATTCTTTCCAAATCTTCTTAAATGTCCGATATGGAAGATTTCTTATCTTCAAATGATTAAACAGTATTCAAACTATTCAATGACACAAAGCTCATTTTCATACATCGTCTGAATGAATTTGCTGCTGTTATGTTTTATGTCAGTTTCGGTCATCAAACAGGCAAAGAGGATTATAAGCACATTTAACCTCTAGACATTAGACATGGATTATTAGATATCTAAATTCCATTTCGCCGTGATCTATTTTGCAGAAAATAGTAGATATGAAAATCAATTTATTTAATCAAAAATAGGTGATGGGTTTATGACCTCAATACTAAGACATTCAAAGGTGCCAAAATTGCTTCCACCATCGTCTGCAAAATTATAGCACAGGTATACAAAACCCGAATAAATGCCGATGCAACATCATGGTAACTTATTTTAAAGTGTCAGCATTTGAAATCCTATCCGGGAATAGCGTGGCATATAATGATCAAAAAGGTTAAGAGTAACCCGGAGAGATGTCGTCCATTAACGTCCATTCCTTCAGTTAAAACGTATAACACCCGGGAAAAATCAAGAAATGTCGTGTAACACAGCTGGTATATATTTTCGTGCTTTATACAGGGTGAGTAAAAACAAACCTGTACTCAACTACAGGATTTTATTTCTAAAGATTCAAATGATTAAAAAGTTACACACTCTGCTTTCAAACTATTCAATGAAGAAAAGCCCATTTACGTAAATTGTCCACATGTTAACCTTGTTGCTGTTCTGCTATATTTTATGTAAGTTTCGCTCACCAAAGAAGCAAAAAGGATTATAGGCACATTGAACCTCTAGCTAATAGACATGTCTTATTAGATATCTAAATTCCATTTCGTCGTGACATATAGGCCTATTTTGCAGAAAATTGTAGATATTAAAATCAATATATTTAATTAAAAATAGGTGATGGGTTTATGACCTCAATACTATAGACACTCAATAGTGCCAATATTGCTTCCACCACCGTCTGCAAAATTATAGCACAGGTATACAAAACCCGAATAAATGCCGATGAAACATCATGGTACCTTATCTTAAACTGATCAAAGTTTCAGCATTTGAAGCCCTGTAAGCGACAGATTGGTATGATGTCAAGGTAATATTTTACAAATAAATTGAAATGTTAAAAGCCTTAAAGTATGTCCTTAGGTGAAAATTTGTGTTCATGATATGTTGTATAACGTATTTAACTGTAAACATTATATTATATAGTCCATATCGATCAATACCCGAATGATGCGACTTGAACCTTGATATGTAACTATCAAAAACCTTTTTAAGAATAGTTTTAGCTTATGAGGCGGTTCCTTACTATATATAATTTTGCATCAGAAATTAATCAGTTTTAGAGCACGTAATATTGCGAGCTGCTAACATATGCTTGAAATATATCGTCGGGCGGTCTGCGTTAAATGAGTAAGCCTCGCCGTATCCATGTGAGTTTCGTAAGTCTCTTTATATTGAATAAACTCCGAAATTGCAGAATATTATTGTATTTCTTTTAGTTATTTTCACTTCCAGGGCTTCGTCCACAACTATATTAAGAATCTCTCTACAAAGAGTTGTAAGTCCTCTCTGCACCCACAACGATCTATTTACCGTGAAACCGTGTTGGATTTCAAAATAATAATATTTTGTAGCGCTGATTGGTAGAGTTTTTCCTTTCAGCGCCAATAGTTGAAATCCTGATGCGCCATCAATCAATGATTATAAGATATAAAACCACGATGGCAAGGTCACTGATCGTCTGAACAGGGATTTACTTCTCTTTCCTTGTAGACTTGTCTACTGTTATCAGATCCTGCTAATTCTTGCAACCAACCAACAAACTATCATTATGGCAAATCCCCGATCCGTTGTGACAAGCATTACGCCCATGGATTTATCATGAGTACGGTTCTGTATAATGTTTCAGGGATATGACCTTTGCAGTTATGGCATGTGTTTTGAACTAGGTGTTGCATTTTTGGTGACGAATCATCCATCGCTCTCTATTAACTCAACAACTAAACGCGATAGAGCTATGGTTTAGGTGTCACCCGAAAGACCCGTTATCTAGCTACAATGTGTGAATAAATCAGGTATTTCTATAACTGTTTGGCTGAGATGTGATTGATTATATTTCGAAAGTAAGGAGTGGTGATGGTGGCGGCGGCAGCTGTGGCTGTGGCGCTGTGTACAATCTCTGTGGGGAATATAGAAAATGTTCCCAATTCTAAGTTCAATTTACAATAACTCCTCATCCATGTATGGTACAAACATGATTTTGCTCTCATTTTATAGATTGTTTTATATTCTCTACAAAATTGTCAACTATTATGTAGCATTTGTAATCATAAATCAATTTCATTGTCATTGGTTTTCTCCCTATTCGCTACACAGTGAATTTGCCCTAATTCATCGGTTTTACATACATGACTATAACAAAAAAAAGTATTCAACCGATGATAGCACACTTATACATTTTTGGAAATCTCTCAAATAGGGGAATTCAAACATGGCGTTTAAATCAGGATAGGGTGCATATTTATTTACTCAAATAAATGTGAAATTTAAACGTTTGTGCTCATTCACTTCCGGATATAGTATATTTCAACAAGTTACCCTTGACAACCATCATGTTTTGATGGGTAATTGCATGAGGAACTAATATGCACAATAAAATCATGGTTTGCGATAGGTATACAAATATTATTGAGCTTTAATCAAAATATGAAGAAGAAGAAGAAGAAAAAAATCGATATTTTTTGAACATTCTTAATCACAACATGTTCGCATTAGGTCATATCTAAATTCCAATATCATATTTGAATTTCTAGTGAGATTTCCTCTCGGAAAATATATACTTTTATGGGGTAGAACAAGTAGTTATTGCGATGTACTAATTCGAATCTCAGATGGTGTAAAATGTAAACATCTGGACATGCAACGGGAAGGGTGGCGAGTTTAATACACATGGCCTTATACTATAGCAAAGACTATAACCTTCCCCTTACCTGCGAAACCGATGCTTAATGCCATTGAGACAGCATTATAGATGAGAGGTCCATATATTAATCCGCAGGTAATAAGTATCACACTAGGAAACGATTTGGAATAGGATAGGATGTTTTTAAGTTTGGAATTTCATTCTTTGATAAAATTCTTCTATATTCATAAGATGTAATGGCACACCATTACAATCCCTACTGATGTTACAATATCATGAATCTTACATCAAGCGTTGCATTGTTTAACACACTTAGATTACGTATGAAATTTTAATACTACCCTCATTCAGGAAGCAGGATATGCATAACATATGGGGTAAAACAATGGGTCAAATGTTATTCAGTTTTGTGAAATAAATTTAGTTTCTTAACAGGTAGTTGAGTGGTGGGGATGTCAGCATATCGTCGAGATGCAAAACATGTTAAAATTAAGTTTGTTTATCAATAAATTGAACGATTATATGCATAGTTTAGTTAAGTGTCTCAAATTAGATTTACCGAAGCCGGTTTGAAAAAATATGAACATTTCCACACATATTTCCAAATCTGAGCAGACTTGTGAACTGCACTATATTTCACTACTCATTGCCAGAAATAAAGTAGTGTTTGGAGCCTCAGAAATCCTCACAGGCATTTTCATGTGTATCATTACAAATTAAACATTTAAGCAATTATTGTGTCGTCTGCTTCCTGTTTCTGATACCTCTGATTCAATAATCTGACGGTATAAATCAATCCCTTGAAGCACATGTTGCTCGTAATTAAATAACAATTGTACTGATACAAAGCTCATTTTCATACATTGGAGAAATCAAAAGCATCATAACAAGAATACACCATAGATTTGCTCCCTTTTGCCGAAAGGGAGTGACATCTGCCAGCAAAATTATATTTTCTCTCGCAGATTTGTCGCAAATTGTAGAACATGTACATATTATACTAATAACAGATACTCATTCCGTGCAATATATTAAGGAGCCTCAGAAATCCTTCGAGGCATGTTCACTTATATCATTACAAATTAAACATTCAAGCAATTCTTGTGTCGTCTGTTTCCTGTTGCTCATAGCTGTGATTGTATAATGTGACGTTTTAAATCAATGCCTTAAAGCACATGTTGCTTCTAATTAAACGTAGTTTGTATGTATGAGGGGTTCCTGGAGGGTTCGTTAGTATCATCCAATACTTTACAACTCGGTGGTTGTTACTTTAAAAAAGTAAGATTTCATCAACATCAATATTGTTATCTTAACTAGCACTTGTGCGATACTCAGCGACGTGTGCAAGACAAGATTAAAATACAAATGCTAGCAAATTAACCCATAACGATCATTTGGTTAATCCGAATTAATCCATTAATCGTAAATAACTGATGTAGGTTACGAAGTTTGATAATTTGATATTTACAACGTCAGTTATTAGTACTTCCGTGTACTTCGTTTAGATAACATAACCATTTGGTATGGACTGTGTGTATCACGTGCGGGGTACTTCCGTGTAGTTCGTTTAGATAACATGGACTGTGTGTATCACGTGCGAGGTACTTTCGCTCCAACTCTTCAGAGTATGTTGGCTAAGCTCTCTCGATGTATCAATGACCTCCAGATATTATTTTCTTCTTATTTTTTGATGTTATTCTCTATGTTTGGGTGTTTACCCTATTCCTGTCCCACGCCACTTTCATTGGCTTTTTTACTAGCCCAATTGTGTTTACTTGTATTTTTGATTATTTTCTGAGTTGCAGTGAACCAATTGATTGGCCCATCAGAGCTCTCTGTTGAGAGTTACCCGTATGATTTGTAATCACTCAGTTCATTAACTTTGTTAATGTCCGTTGGGCTATTGTTCACATTAGCTCTTTATATACAAAAAAAGGTCAAATAGCGTTGTACTGTCAATCACTCAGAACAAACCAAACTAAATAAAACGATATTCACAATTAACGCTCACGTATATTTCAAGGACACTTTAGGCGACATTTCCAGGTAAAATGTTTTTTTATAAATGTACGGCGTTGATATATTTCCAGTTGACGAAAGAATTTAAATATCATTAGAAAACTACACCTTAACAAAGAATAAATTAAATGCTGCACAGAAACAATATCAACACTCATGTCACGTCAAAGCCCAAAGCCAGTACACTTTCAAATAACCATACTGAATCCTAAGCAGGTGTTGTTGCTGTTAATATGACATTTAAAAGTTATATAAGCAAAGATAATGACACCAATGATATTCAAATATAACAAGGTATCACTGCACATCATGTTGCGTAAATTCAATCGGTTTTACTTTCTATCAGTCTTATCGTCACGTGTGACAAGTATATTCTAATCAGGAACAGAATTGTTCATTGACAACATTCAATGGTAGTTTTGGTTAGTTATATTACTTTTCTCGAGAAAGGAGCAAAGGATAAAAATGCACCTAAACGGTCTTATCTGATCTAGCTATGGTTGTAGAGGTATCCGAGTAGGTCTAAACTTATTTTCTGACCAGGGTAACTCGTTATGATTTAATTGAAGTTACAACCATTTAGTAGATTTTCTTATCTGAAGCTAAATTTCAATAGAAATTTTCATTGAAAATTAATTTGGTGGCAAAATGTTAATGTAAACGAACTTGCTTTGTCATAAATACGAGGGACATTCAATAAATACCTGCAACCATTGAAAATCTCTGAGCCGTGACACGTGTCAGTTAAATAAACTCATGATACTTAAATTGTTAGTCTTACTCTTTTCTCACAGAAAATCTCAAACACGTAGGTCATTTCTATCATTACATTTCAGCACTGTGAATACCGTGATCTCAGGGCACTGGTTAGGGAATTAAATGTTACAATGGCGGGAAATTTGAAAGACAAGATTATTGGCATGCATTAAGATACGTGTGTTAACAGTGTTAATATTGGCGCTTGATTTATAATGCTGTTTTTGTCAATTTTCAGTGCCCAGAGACCATGATGTTTATAGTACTGAAATTACATGATCAAAATGACCCACATGTTTGAAATTTTCCGTGAGAAAGGAGTAAGACTTACAGTTTAAGTATCAAAAGTTTATTTATTGACACATGTCACGGTTCAGAGATTTTCAATGGGTGCAGGTATTTATTGAATGCCCCTCGTCGCTTGGGGTGTTGCATTCGAGTGTCTATACCGTGGTAATAACGTGCCAAAATAACCATTTACAATCCCTTTTTTTGTAAACACTTAAATCGTATTTTTACACACTTTACTAAGTTCGACAACACTTTGTTTGTTATAACAGCTACGTATTTCTATTTGTCTTGTTTTTCCGAGCCCATTCATATCTTTATTGAAATAATAAATAGCATTAATTTGATCCAAATATGTCTAGAAAACTTAATTGACTTGGCTTTGGAATGATTAATCATAAACGATTCCATTTCATTCCATGATGACATACAGATATTTTGGTCTGTAGACAGTAATGTCTCGTTATGCGGCGATAATTTGCCAATTTCGCCTTCCTGCACTCGAGACATGTTATTATGAGGGTTCTTAAAAGATGGTTATCATAACTCCACGTACTTACTCGATTTCTTGTTCATTGGCTTGCCAAGCATTTTCTCTAATAATACAGAGCTGACAGCTATCATAACAATTCATAAAAATAGGCATAACTAATTATGTATCGTTATTAAACATGTAGATTGAGGTAATTTACCACAAAGCGTACCTCGATAAATACTATTCAATAATTTGTTTAGGTATCGATAATTCATTTGCTAATCAATACTTAACGGCTAACAAATTGCTTCACATAACCTTGAATCATTGCAGTCAATAACCCTTACCAGAATGGGCGTCCATGCGTATTCAAACATTGAGAGTTAATGTAAAGTCATAAACACATTGGTTATTATTCTAACAAGGGTTTCTCGACGTTAATGTGTTTTTGGTCACAAGAACATGATTACAGATTTGCAATGTCACTATAATGTTCAACTTTCTGCGTTGAATTTATATTTATACACATCAAATTGATTTACCGAGAAAAGATTTGAAACATTTTGTCACTATAGTGCTTGTTGCGTGACTCGGGAATTGCACTGCACACGATTATATCATAAAACGTAGCAGACGACATGCAGCCAGGAGTCACTATTGTTATCTTTGCTATTAAACTGCGATTTATAACAATTTTGAAGGACCTCATCAATATCGATACAGATAGCCTCTCAAATTCATCTGTTGGTTATCTGATTTACAATTCACACAAGAAAGGAGTCGACTATCACGTACGAATCAATAAAACTGGTGGCGCAAGAAAACCAAATCTGCGTCATACACTTAACCCTTAAACACTAGTATTATATTGGGACGCCATCGACTGTTTAATAAAATATTCGCCTGCGAAGTGTTTCAAGATGAGTTCAATCAAGTAGAAAATTGCGCTCGACACCGTTTCTTATTCTTGATTGCGATATGTTTTGATAATGATGGTAGATTCTGATACTGAAATGACCTGGAAATATAGAGCATCGTATTAATATTGTACATGCTATTGGAAATAACCCTCCAGTGTTTATGAATAACAAATGCACAATGTTATTAAAATGCAATAATGAAATGACTTTTTCAACCAGACGACCGTTTCTGGCATAGATAATGCAACACTATGTCGATATAACATCTAGTCACCCGAGGAAAAGATATATCTCATCGTAATTTATTAAGTATTTTCGCGCTATGTTTCCTGATTTTGCGCCTCTAGCTTATTACGTTGTTGTATTTAAAATGTGAAGATGTGTTTAAAAATATTCCATTTCAACTTGTTCTACCTTTCTATGAAAAACATGTTTTCAACTAGAACTGTCATGGAGTGCATCCAATTCACGCAGCAGTAACCAGTACAAACTGATAAATGTTGAAGTGAAGTAACCAGTGATAACTGACTCAATATATATACATATATATATATATTGTGTAACAGATTAGCTTTATTCCGTCTAGCGCCCTCAACGGAATAAAGCGCAATAAAACTAACAAAATGGTTAAAATCTAGGCCATCCACTATTTAGCGTTAAAGCTAGTTGCAATCCTTACATGAACATAATTTCAGAGGTGTCAACATTGTGTTTCTATGCCGAGCAGTAACATGTAGAACTGGTTACTGTTATATACTACTAGTATTTTACACAGGATATAATTATGAGTGAATTACTGAGTGAATTATTACTGGTTACTACCCTCCAACAGTTATCAGTTTGTATTGGTTACTGCTGAGTGAATTGGGCGCAAATTGCATCTATAGGATAGGTAAACTGGAAATGCACTTGGTAGAATGGTGTTTATTGACAGGTAATAAGATTTTTGAAAGAATTGTACCTTTCTTAGCAATCAAAAACTGAGTGTGAAGAATAATGTTAAGAGAAAATGTTTATCAATAGCGATAAGTATATACAAGCAATGTCAAACGAACAACGACTCACTAAAAGCCTACTTTCAGAAGTTGTTTCACAACATCTGCGTCCCATTGACCTTTCAAATGCGTTTAGCGGCGGATATCTGTATTTTTGTATCGCCCACAAAGTTACAGATTGCTCCTAATGTTATAAAAGGTACTGCAGTTCTCGCGCATATCTGGTATATCTATACAGCGATTTGATGCCATTGGCTTCGACTATATAAACACTGATTAGACTTATGATTTCACTGAAAACGTCCACCGAGAAAGATATCTTATGAACTTTTAAATTCACGACCCAATAATAATTTATTTTCCTTTAAGAAATGGATCGAAACTGTCAATCTTATCGTCATCGCTATTCCTTATCAGTTGAAAAATATCAGAAATAATTCAAGGTTGTGTATTTACAATATAAAGCAATACAATAATGCATAAGATGCAATATACTGAACAATCCAGGTACATTGTAGCCATTATGGTTCCAGACGGACCGACTACATTTGTATGATGTACGGTAATTAGGTCTTCTTAGGGTTATAAATAGTGTCTCATCCGAGAAAAAAAGATATAATAGATGATTTCATATCTTTCCAGATCTTCTTAAATGTCCGATATGGAAGATTTCTTGTCTTCAAATGATTAAAAAGTCACACACTCTGCTTGCAAACTATTCAATGACAAAAATTACATTTACATACATTGTCCTCATCAAAGGAGGAAAGAGGATCATAAGCACATTGAACATCTAGCCATGAATATGGATTATATTGGATCTAACTTCCATTTTGCCGTGACCTATTTTGCAGAAAATAGTAGATATGAAAATCAATATATTTAATCAAATATAGGTGATGGGTTTATGACCTCAATACTATAAGACATTCAATAGTGCCAAAATTACTTCCACCATCGTCTGCAACATTATACAGGGTGTATCAGAATGAACTGTACCGAGGCAATATGATTTATTACGATATGAATTCGATTGATATTATTCAAACTGTTCTCACATATATTTCGAGCAAACGCCCAGCTTTCATAAGAATTTTAAATTTTGAAAATCGGACATTTCTGATGGAAAATACAGACTTTCTGGTAAAGATGGTAGATTTCAATTTTGGTCGAAATGATCAATTTAAAAAATCTGTGAAATTACTAACCCTACCTGTGATTACCATCCGTCCATAGGACAGTGTTTATTTTTGGTCGCCATCTCTCAACTTTTCACATCTTGTATAACTATTTAATATTTGCATACTTTTGTGGGTGAAATTTGGAGATAAATTTTGATTTTTAATCCGCAAATAAACCGGGATTTGTTCTGCTTGAGTGGTTTTAACTTTCCTTTCTTTGGCAGGAGATTTTAATATTGCTTATGTGGTGTGTGCTACATTGTTTGAAATATTGGGGGTAGTGGTAGAGAGGATTGATTGAAATTGAAAACACGTTTTTCATCGATTTTCGATTATGTCTTGCCACACGAGAACAAAAAGAGATATCTCAATGAAATTAACATATAATATAAGAAACATGTTCACCTTTATATTGCAGGTGTTTAAATTTAAAGCAATAATCATTTTGTATTTTTAATGTATTTTAGAAACACGGTACAGTTCTTTCTGATACACCCTGTAGCACAGGTATACAAAACCCGAATAAATGCTTATGAAACACCATGGTAACTTATCTTGAACTGATGTAAGGTTTCAGCATTTGAAACCCTATTAAGGAGGATATCATGCATATAATGATAAAAAGGTTAAGAGTAACCCGGAGTGATGTCATCCATTAACGTGAAAAGACAAATCAGGGGGAAATTGCTTCAGTTGAAACGTTAAGTATAACACCCGGGAAAATCAAGAAATGTCGTGTAACACAGCTGGTATATTTCGTGCTTTGTCATACTGTATATCTAACCCATCTATGCTGTAAGCAATATTGCACTGTAAATGATCCATTACGGGCTTTGTCATTATATCTAACCCATCTATGCTGTAAGCAGTATTGCCATATATCTAACTCATCTATGCTGTAAGCAGTATTGCACTGTAAATGATACATTACGGACTGTGACATCTTAAAGCAGCCATTGGGGTTCACCGATCGCTTTGCTTGACTTTTGCGAGGCACATTGGCAAGGTGACTACAGTTCATTGGTATTTGCCCTGTGTGCGACAGATTGGTATGAAATTGACCCTAACCCTACACTGCAAAAAGGTTGCTTAAAATACGTTGCTAAAAGTACTTTTATCATCCGTTGGTTGACGTGTTGATTAAAATTCATTCAATATATGTAGAAAGTTAGGCGTTGTATAAAAGTAAAAAATCCCCAGCGTTGAGCTGTTGAGCAATTCGTCGAAAACAATGTCCTTAAAATGTTGGTGGAAACTGTTTCTGTTGCTAAAATATGTTGCGTAAAAATATTTCACTTTGGCAACTGTTGCATGAGCATTGAGGACAATCACGCAACAGTTGATGCAAGTTACGCACATGTGAATTTTAGGCAACTGTTGTCCAAAAAAGCCAATTTCGTGAGCTGTTGCATATTTGAACAACTGTTGAGTGAATATAATTACATAACTTTTGAGTACCTAGAATTGTTCAACTGTTGGTGAAAACATGTTATCCAACGGTGTTGGGCAAATTTTACTTAACAGTTGAGCGGTTGCATACTTGAACAACGTTGTGTAAAATGTTGAGTAAATATTTAAGCAACCTTTTTGCAGCGCAGGACCACAATTAGATTTATTCTGTCCTGGCATCCACAACGGAATAAATCGCCAACACTGACAAAATAGTTTAGAATTTCGTTCCTTGTTTGACATATATTTGTTTATGAATATCATTTCAACGGTGTTATAGCGACGTCACTAGCGATGAATATTGAATAGTCGATTTTTATAGCCAAAAAATACACGACATGGACATAATACTGAATAGTTCATATCATGTGATCTATTTTCCACCAAAAGCATCACATAAATATGTTTATGTATTATATAATATGGACTATTTATACCTTCATACCCAGATAACAAGAATACGTTTGGCAAACGTTCACAGTCAAAACGACCAATGATAAGAGATTCAGATATTATATATATAGGCCTAGTTAAATAACATGTTAAAATAAATTACAGATTCACTACCGAAAGGGAATAGTGTATGTATGCCGCATCACCTATAATTCCCATTTCAAGTCACCGGTTCACTACCGGGAGGTAGTGATGTATGTAGCTCTGCTGCATCGACCAGAATTCACATTATTTGCCTACCCCGTGATGCTATACAAAAATGCTCAATATCACAAATTAAATACCCAACACATGGCTACATTTGATAAATTAAGCAACAGTTGCTATACAAAAATGCTCAATATATAATGAAAACAATTCACAAATTAAACAACAGTCACAAAATGCCCAACAAATGGTTAATTAATAATACCCAACTGTTGGGTAATTAAAATTGTGCAACTGCTGAGTAACTGGAATTGTTCAACTGTTGGTGAAAACATGTTGGTGTTGGGTAAATTTTACGCTACTGTTGAGCGGTTGCATACTTCAACAACGTTGTGTAAAATGTTGAGTAAATATTTAAGCAACCTTTTTGCAGTGTACAATATACCACAATATACCACGACAGAGTTTGTTCGTATTACCCGGCGTGGAAGTTTTCACGCCGGTGTGATGGGTGATGGGTTTATGACCTCAATACTTAGACACTCAATAGTGCCAACTGCTTCCACCATCGTCTGCAAAATTATAGAAAATGTATACAAAAACCGAATAAATGCCGATGAAACATCATGGTAACTTATCTTAAACTGATCAAAGTGTCAGCATTTGGAACCTTGTATGCGACAGATTGGTAATAGGCCTATATCAAGGTAATAATTACTTTATAAATAAACTGAAATTTAAAATGCCTTGAAATATGTCCTCAGGTGAAAATTGAGGTCAAGATCAAAATTTTAAGACAATGATATGTTGTATAACGTATTTAACCGTAAAAATGATATATGTCATATCGATCAATATCAGAATTAATGCGACTTGAACTTTGGTATGTAACTTAATATCAAAAACCTCATTGAGAATAGTTTCAGCTTGTGAGGCGGAACCTTACTATATATAATTTTGCATCAGAAATATGCTAACATATGCTTTAAAATATATCGTCGGCCGATCTGCGTTAAATGAGTAAGGCCTGCCGTATCCATATGAGTTTCGTAAGTCTCTTTATCTATATACTAATTTTCGGAACATGGCTTTATTAGATAGTTCAATATCATTTTACACTCGCGTCCCTCTTCAACTGAAAAAGCGTGGTAATTGCGCTTCTAATACACGAGCTAATTAGATAGTTCAATGCCCGTTTTTTCCCGTTTTCAGACATGCGCAGAAAGGATCACATGTAAAAATTCGAAATGTTGAATTTCTTTTACTCTGGTAGCTACTGTTCGGACACAAATTGTGGTTTTCGGAATGAGTGATGACATATGGTCTTCACCCAAAATATTTTCTTCAGTGATATAGCTACATTTTTGTATATGCGGCTGTTTGTTATTCTTAAAGAACGCATAGTAATAAGCATTTATACGGGATTATACGTCCAACAAATTAAAATATTTTACGACATTTTCTAAATGTAAACAAAAACTCTTACGCAGATCTTGAAGTGACACTTTCACATTAATAACATAGATGAACGCGGAGTTTGCTAACGATAAAGAAACTGGCGGTACCATACCAACCGTTGTTATTGCTGCGCGACCGCGTTTAACATGGCACACGCGATTCGGCGGACACGTAGTGACGCAGACAAAGTGTGTACGCGTTTGTGGCGCAAACTGTACATTGTAAACGGGGCATGCAGTGAAAGCAGGCAGTCCGTACGGTTGCTCCGCGGTGCATACCGTACAGTACAATAAAATGTAACGAGAGCAAGACACAAACAAAACATTAATCATAAAGCCAAGACCTTTATTTTAAAAAAGAAACTGGGAGCAAGGCGCAAACCGTATCCAGGATAACATATTTAAAGTGACTGCAGTGGCTGAAGGAAAATACATTTGATGGAGTCACTCATGCAGTTGTAACTCCATGGCTGGTCATGGTCGACCCCCACCCCCACACACACCCCTCCCCCACACACACCCCTTTTATTTTCTTTGTGCAACTTATTATACAGCGGTACGGCTTACTGTATACGATGAGGTCTGAATCTTAATTTGAGGTGCTGCGGCTTATTCGCCGTGCGGCTTATATAGCACGTAAATTACGGGATTGTCACATCATACCCTAAGGTCTAAGCCCCATCCCCCGCACTTCCCTTACTTGATAATATGGATATAGTAAGGCGGCCTCACTAAGGCCACATGGGTATCTGGATAAACGGAACGTGCGGTATTGCCCCATCATACCCTAAAGCCACCTCCTCCTCCCCGCACCTCTCTTACTTGATAATCTGGATATAAGAGCACATGGGCATCTGGATAAACGGAACGTGTAGTATATTATCATGATTATCATAGAGTGTCTGGATAAGTAAGGGCACCAGTGGTATCTGGATTACGGGTTCACTATAAAACGTAGATAGTCTCACATTGCCTGGATATACTATGCGCAGGTGTGCCACCTGTGATAACTGGATTTAAAGGGTGTATTAGGTAGTATCTCGAAAGGCCTTATTTAGAACACAACAAACATGACAAAGGGACTACATACGTTTATGCCCCACATGCCTATTGGAGGAATAATGTATTTAAGTAAATAGGCCAAACAAAACCCGGATGGCACACATATTAATATTTTAAAGGAGGAAAACGGGGTGGCGGGGCAATAAAAGAATCGGGGAGACATTTTAAAGCTAATTTTAAGTTACTTAAAATTTTGACATTAAAATACAACTTTTGTATTATTTGGGGTACAAAATGGGTAGGGACATGAGCTGACAGGGGGTAACTGGGGGAGGGGATATTAAGGCAATCCAGATACTCTGAATATTTTAAGTATTTCTACACCTGAATAACCATTCAGGTGTCCTTATTAATCCACGTAGGCCCTAATAGTCCCATACACAGTTATCACGGGTGCCCTTAATATTCGATTCAAGATAAACCACAGTCCATGGAAACTGTTGTCTATGGAGGTCCTATATTGGATCACTAATACACAATCTTGATTATTAAAGTACATGGGGTGGTACCTGAATAATCAAGGGCACCATGTGTTATACATGCATGGCATACATGGATTTATTAAGGGCACATGGTATATATGGATCATTAAGGGCACTGTGGTAGAAATGTCAGTATTAAGGGCACCTAGGATACATGGAGTATCAACGACATACTCTTGCTGTTTTACAATACCCTCATCTTTATACGTTTTGATGTGACTAACCACACGCTATTATAGCTTCGGCACCTACTATACCTGCGCTTTCCATTATAAACTGGATATAATACGGGTACATTGGTATGGATATAATGCCGGCAAATGCGGTACCTGAGTTATTAAGGCCATCTGTGAGGGGTAGGGCTTAGGCCTATGGGCAACCGGTGTATTAAGAACACTTCTGATCTCGAAAGAACTACAAAAATCAGATTGTTCAAAGCCTGCGTAGAAAGCATTTTGTTGTACGGCTCTGAAACATGGACCATCAGCAGGAAGATTGAAGACAGAATCAACGGATGTTATACTCAACTGTTACGTAGAATATTTGACATCAGTTGGAGAGATCACATCCCAAACAGCCGCGTGGTATATGGCGATATCCCCCCCTATAACATCAATAATCAGGCAGCGCCGTGTATGTTTCGCTGGCCACTGCATGCGAACAACCAACCAGCCTATCTCCCGTCTAATTTTCTGGACCCCTCCTGGTGGGAAAGCTAACAGAGGCAGAAGACACCTTCAGTATCCTGATACCGTCAAGAATGATATGGGTTTAGATCCTCCAGATCCGCCAACTAATGAATGACAGGAAAGTCTGGGCCCAGTATGTTGCGACTGCTTCCTCCATTTCGTCCACGGACGACCAATGATGATGATGATGATGATGATGAAGAACACGTGGAGTACTTGGATTAGGAACATGGGTAGGCCTATCTGTATTATTTAAGAGCACATTGGGCCTAGGCGCATGGTGTATTAAGGGTACCATGTCACTTACATTATATCAAGGGCACTTTAGGTACCTGCCCTGGGTACCTGAATAAGGACATACTCTTGATATTTATATAAACATTTATAACGCTTTGATATTACTCCCCTCTGCCTATTGTGTATCTTATAGATAATTACTGCCCTCTATCTTCGGCACCCGCGAATAATTTAAGTTACTTGAATCATACAGTAAGGCACCTGGGTATCTCGATATAACGGCACACTGCAGTACCTGGATTATGTGGTATCCGGTGCCATTAAGGGCACCTGTGGTAACTGGATTAGGGGTATGGCTTAGGCCTGTGGGGTCTCTGGATATAATGGGACAACGGGTACCTGCATTTCAGGTCACATGGGAGGCCTCCATATGTATCTGGAAAGACAGAGGTAGGCCTACCTACTTTAAGGCACATGAATACCTGGATTATCAAAAGCACCTGCGATATTCGGATTATTTAGGGCCCGTATGGATTATGTATTATACATGTAGGACATGTTCTTGATATTGTATCAAATTTACTTATGCTTTGTTTACTTACCTCCCCGTGAAATCTTCTAGCGGGTCCGCGCGAAGCGCGGATGCCCGCTAGTATTGAATAAACTCTTATCCGAAAGTGCAGAATATCATTGTATTTCTTATGGTATTCACTTCCAGTGCTTCGTGCTCAACTATATTAAGAATCTCTATATTACGTGTGTTGCTGCCAAAGATATATAAGTCCTCTCTGCACCCACACAACGATCTATTTACCGTGAAACCGTGTTGGATTTCAAATTAATGGACACGTACGCGTATTTCGCTCTTAAAAAGACTTGTATCTGCATAAAACCTAGGGATTTGTGTTCACCCAATGTTCTTAAAGCGTACTATTTATTTGAAATACGCAACGTGTAAACAACCGTAAATCGAGATATCAATCTCATAAGAGTAGCGATGTTTGTGTTTATGTGAAGAGCAAACTGCTCATCTTTTTTTGTACAAGTTTACAATGATGAAGGGGTTCTTTAATTATACCTCGACAGTTTGTAGATGCCTTAATGAAATTAAAAGTTCATTATCAAACTGTTGTAATGACTTGAGGATTCTATTATCACCATGTACGTATCCATTTCAATATATTTACTTAACGATTTTATTGTCATGATTAAAGTTCATGATTTGGAATCCATTACAATTACAAGGATTATATTATCATGATTAAGATTCAATCAATCATTATGGTAAGGATTCCGTTATCCTGACTAAAGATCACGGATTCCAGTAGCAAATACCCGATTACATGGCGATGAAATGAAATTTGAAAGAAGATTTTTTCAATAGATAACGTTTAATAGAACCCTGAAACGTAATATTTCATGGGAAAAGGGTTGAAGAGATGGCGCTAGGTATAAATTCTGTTGATGCCATATATGTGCCGAATTCCACTGATAATTTCGATGTGATCTACATCGAAATTACCAGATCGTGAAATATTACATGATGTACTGCGAATTAAGGTAAACGGTTTCAGATGGTAGTTGGTATACACATATGCCTAACTATTACTTTGGAGCAAAAAACCCAATTTCCAAGAAAATTGAGGGCGCACTCCCATACGTATCTCTCAATGCCACTTTAACACTTTAACAACACGGCGGTCGTCAGCAGACGACATTTCCAATTTATAACAAAATGTTTCAAAAATGTCAACATAATTGAATCTCATCACCATATTTCGCCATGAAAAATGCCATGAAAATGCATTAAAATAAGTACAAACATACCTAGTATTGGTTCAGTAATTCTTGAGACAGACTTTGAAAGATGGGAAAGGTTTCTGAAAAATCTGAAACAAATTACTTAACTGTCTGTTGTGACCTTCATTTACGTGACGATACAATCACTTAAAGAGATTTAACCTAATCCATGTGGCAGTGGCACCCGTCTTTATCAATACAATGTAACTTTTAAAAGAAAAAACATTTGATATGTGTCGATATTAGTTTTAAATTATTGACAAAAAAGTGCCAGAAATGTGATTTATTTATTTGTCTTTTGGTCAATAATTCAAAAATAAATCAGATATTCAAAACAAAAAAACACCACTCCTAGAGAATTTTATTAGGATTATAATAAATCTAGAACGACAGCATTTGACAAAATGCATTTTCAGTTATCTTGACAAAACCTTAAATGGGTGTTTTTTGTGTTTTTATAATTTCTCCAAAATGGTCAATTTCATTTTCATGGTTGCATTCATTGAACCCTTTTCTTCAAGAAAATGTATACTTTTATATAGATTAAATGAATAATGAAGGAGTTACAGCAGTTTTACGGAGGCTATGCTGAGAGTTAACCCCCCTTTAACATGCATTGATTTCGGACGCAGCTTGAAATGTTAAGCAGTTATAAAATAAATATATTGTTGGTAATGATTGGTAGTGACCTGACAAGTGTGGCATTTTGAATCAAGGATTCCAATATACAATTTTCCCGTTAATATTGTTTGCATTGTTAGCAGCAATAAAGTAAGCATAGTGATTTAAAAACATCAAATTGCATTTGTGAGCAAACATTTCAAGACGGTTTAATACAGTAATCCTTATTCATTATTATGGTTGTCATTGTCGACATCCATTTAGAGACTTACTGGAGACTTACACTTGTATCCCTCGCAGGGCTGGTTGCTTTATTCTCACCGATAACTTCACTCCGCATTTGACGTATTTTTATTGAACAATCGTTACTAAAAAATTAAATTATTGTCAACCCTAAAAACATGAAATTTATCAAGCGCTGTAACCATTGATCTATTAATATGATGTGTATAAAAGTATACAATTTTTGAAAGGAAATGGGTCGGAGAAACCATTTGTGGTATCAAATTTCACTAGAAATACTGTTTTGTTAAATTTTGACACAAACAAAACTCACTTTTTGCCTCACATCACAATTTGCTGCAAACGTAGCAAATATAGTTTTTGGGAAAAAATGCTGAAATTCCACCAAAATCATCTAAATACAATTTCCTAGGAAGAGACTATTCATTTTGACATACAAAATATTTAGGTTTTTTTATATTGACCAAAAAGTGCCAAAAATGTAATTTGTTACCTCCAAAATCACTGTATTCTCCTACAGATTATAGAATGCACGTCTGTTTTTGGTGGGTATTTGAACACTGTTTGAACACTGTTTTAACACTGTTTTTAACACTGTTTTAGGCCTGCAATCAGAACATCTACCTTTAAAAAGGTAGATGTTCTGATTGCAGGCCCGATTTTTAACTTAATGTTTTCTATTTTACATGAAAGGTCATCCTTAAAATTGTCACATTCCAAAGTTTGAATTGCATAACTTCAATGGTTCTAATTTTAGAAATACAAGGTCACAACAATTTTGCCCATTGAGTAGTACACAAACTGGCTGGTGGTTAACCATCTTTGGCAGTAATTCACCACATTTAACCCTATAATTTCCAAATGGACCATTTCTGGCCCCTAAGATTTTGCAGACATAATGAGAAAAATATGGGAATTCTTCTGATATCAAAATATCATGATGTGAAAATATAAATCATAGCCAAAAAAAAGGTGATCAGAACATACACCTTTAAAAAAATGTCACATTATTAAGAGATCTTTATATAATGTGATGTAAAATGCCCCCTCAATAATACAATCTCCGTAACATGTGCTTTAAGGCATTGATCTATATTCAATCAGAGATATCAGCAACAGGAAGCAGACGACACAAGAATTGCTTAAATGTTTAATTTGTAATGATATAAATGACCATGCCTGTGCGGATTTATGAGGCTCAAAAACACTCATTTATTTATTGCAACGAGTATTGAAATAGTTGACAAGTCTGCCCATTGATTGAATTTGATAATTCGCTGTCAGATTGTAATCCATTTTTACAGAATGGAAAATCTGTGTGGTAATGTAGATTTTTAAATGGGTTTCAATAAATCTAATTTGAGTGACTTGAATAACTAGGCTATGCAGAGTTTTATTCAAATTAATGGTTAAAATTTGCACTTTAACGGTATTATCTGGTCTAGCTAAAATTGCAGAGGTATCATAGTAAGTTGTTGTGATTTTTTTCTCGAGAAAGGAGCAAAGGATAAAGATAAAAATGTATACCTAAAATAATGGTGTAACCTGGTCGGTCTAGCTATGGTTGTAGTGGTATATAGCTAAGTAGGTCAAAAGTTATCTTCTAACGAGGGTAACTCACATTGATTTAATTCAATTTACTGCAATTGGTATTGGTTTTAATCTGAAGCTAAATATTTCAATATAATAAGGTCATTTTTTCATTCGAGGGGGCACAATTTCATTTTCATTGAAAAATGTGAATGTAAACGAACTTGCTGTTTCACGATTAGCCTGAGGTAGTACACGGTTGTGTCTATTATCAGGCCAATCTCACATCATGGTAGTTACGTGCCAAATTAAACCAATCTAAATCCTTTGTTGTGTAAAACTCAGACCCTTAAATAAAATTTTGACGCAATTCACTAATTTCGAAACATATGTTTGTTTATTAAAACTGTTACGTTTTTCTATGTGTTTTGTTTTCCCTAGCCAATCATGAAATGTTATCATAATACGTCTAGAGAACTCAAACTTGGCTTGGAATGATTAATCATAATTTATGATAAATGCAAATATTTTTGTCGTAGACAATAATATCTCGTTATGCCGGATAATTTGCCAATTTTACCTTCATGCACTCTGGAGATGTTATTAAAGAGGGTACTTCAAAGATAGTTATCATAACTCCACCGTACTTTCAACTCGATGTATTGTACATTTGCTTCCCAAAAATGTGCTCTAATAATCCAGAGCTAACAAATAAAATAGCAATTCATATAGTCATTGCTATTGACTGCCGCAATCAAAGGATGTAGATTGGGTACTACACCACATGGTGTTCAGATGTGTGAATCTTGATAATTAGTACTCGGCAATTTGTTTCAGTTTTGATTATTCATTGGCTTATCAAAACTTAATGACTTCATTTGAAATATAATTTTGGGTTTATCCTTGCTGTAAGCAGAGATCATCAAAAGTAGGGATGATCGTTTGAATTGAAATAATGTACAAAACGTTTACTATGTCTGTCTCGCTCGCACCTGTACGGCTTGTATATTTGGAAAGCCCCCTAAGAAATATGGAAACTGATAGCCTGTTGCGAAAACAACTTGTCTGTATACTGGATGTAGTCACTAGTATAATATTAAACTAACTTTCGAAAAACGCGTCGGTGGAAATTCAACACTTTTCCTAACAATATTTAAAAAGAATTGTATATGGTCATGTGTTTTAAGCTCGCCTCCTTTCGCGTTACACACGGATTTTGGCTTTCGCGACATGATTTTAACTTTACACATTTATATTTGCTTGTATACCCCCCTGAGGTAGTAAAAGTATACATTTTCTGAAGGGAAATTGCACGAGGAAACCGAATATGCCATTAAAATTATAGTACGACCAAGAACTAAAATGGTTTGATCGGAAATGTTCGGGAAAATATCAGAGTGTTTTAATTTTTAATTTGAGATCGATATATTTTTTATACCTACCCCTATTATTATTTACTTTACATATTTGAATTCCTCATGAAATTACCCATTAGATGATATATAATTGTCAAACTTACTACGTCGGTATGGTAATTATACCGGCTAGTGAATATCTCCAATTTTTATTTTATATATTTTTAGAATTTTCAGAAATATTTGTTTAAGGATGAACCCTTCCCTGATATAAACGGCATTTCTGAATACCTCTAGTTACAAGCTTTCCAAAAATGTATACTTTTGCTATCATAGGTTGAAAACTTTTTCTGTTATAGTCATTTTTATAAATCCGGTAAATTGAGGCTGATTATTCATGTTGACTGTGTAGCGAATAGGAAGAAAGCTGATAATCATGGTCTTATCCATAATTAATTAGTTGTTACAAATAGTTGACAAGTCTGTTGAACCACATACTTAAAGACTACTAAATATCCTTTAAAATGGGACCAGAATGGTGTTTGTAACATTAGGCGATGACTAGTTATTGTAAAAAGAACAAAGATTATCGCCATTATTGGATTATCCCCATTGAGTTTGTACAGGCGGCACCCCTTCCAGAAACACCCCTTCCAGCACCACCCCTGGTCTCCAAACATCAAACAGCTGTATCTCCCCTTCTATATTAGCTATACCAATGCCATTTTGCCGGCAGATAGCTTGTTATTAGGGCTTTAAAATGATACCAAATTTGTTGAGATAGCTTTTGTGGTTTTGAAAATATTTGAGGAAAATGACAGCATAAAACTACAAAATGTAACGGCACCACCCTATTGGGAGGCGAGTTCATAACGCGTGACCATATATACAACTGTTTCACTTAGTGATTTTTTAGTCCTAAACTCGAGCCCTAGAGCACTTGAGACAATCAGTTAAGGTTTAAAATCGATACTAGTTTTTGGGAGTGAGAGTGTTGAATTATATATTACTGTTGAGGAGTTATTTCATGACAGCGCTTGAGACTACGCGGCATTTTATGATGGTTCCTTTTGATCGATTTATATCCGAGACACACACATAGCTTCAATTGAAAATATCGGCTTAGCCGCTCCTTTAATTTAAATGTCACTGGTGTAAGACAGCATAGAATTAACCAGCACAAAATCCTTTATTGACAGATTAAAGGATATATACAGCTTTATTTCGTAAGGGGGTCTTGACACTAGACTAACTTATGAATGTCTTACACAAAGGATATACCAAATGTTGGCACGCAATAACCTTTACTAGAACGAGCGTCCATGCGTATTTAAAACATGGTTTCAATGTAAAATGAGAAAACACATCAGCTATAATTATAACCAGGTGTTTAAAAAAATTAAATGCCCTTTAGCAATTTTAGCAATTTTTACTTGCTAATGGGCATTTAAAAATGCCCTTTTCAGCAAGGACCACAGGAAAGCAGTTACTGGCCCCACTCGCAGACTATCACGAATGATGTAGCAGCATAAATGAAACCATTAATTATAACTAGAAATGATAATATTGCGCAAACAACCAAAATCTGTGAAACACAATTTAAAATTGGAGCGCTATCGACTTTTTAATAAAATATTCGCCTGCGAAGTGTTTAAAGATGAGTGCAATCAGGTGTAAAATTGCGCTCGACACCGTTTCTTTTTCTTATGACGGTGATCTGCTGATACTGGAATTACTTGGAAATATTGAGTACCGTATTAATATTGTACATGCTATGGGAATCACCCTCCAGTGCTTATTAAAAACACATGCACTATGTTATTATAATGCAATTTTATGTTGGTAAATTTAATCGCCCGGGGAAAAGATGATTTATTTGGTATTTTTGCGCTCTGCTTGGTTCAATTTAAGTATATCGTTACACAATATAAACAAGGTCAGTAGATATATTCAATATTTCAATTGATTTTTCAACAAAAAGGAAAATGATAAGTTAAAAACGAGCTGTTGATAACCGCTCATCCATATAATAATAACTGTTTGGTAAAATGTAATAACACGATCTTTCACGAAGGCACAAAATTAAATTAAATGGACACCAATAAACCAAAAGGACATTTTGATATTTATCGATAGGATTACAAAACGGATTGTTAGCACAATTTTCATTTATCTTTTAAATTTTTATAATTACAGCGATTTGAAGCCTTTGGCTGACTTTCAATACTTAATTATAACTGTGATTTCGCTGAACATTGAAAATATGTCGTCTGAATTTTTGTTTAAATTACGATTTAATAGTATATTCACAATGGCTCTTAATGGGTCGTCTGTCGCCATACATTATACTTTATCAAATAAGAGGAACGTACAGACATTTGTTTCATAAAATATAATATCAAAAATGATTTAGGGTTGTGTATTGATTGGCTATTGTCTAATGCAATATACAGTTAAGCCCACAATTATTCATACCCTTTGGAAAATATGAGTTTTTTGCGTTTTTCTCATATCTATACCAGCTGGAGTGTTGGAACTTCCGCTTTACACTTAAGACAATTAGTTTGCAAGTACAAATCAATATATTTGGGCTCAACATTTTTTGCTTAACAATAGGATTGAACAAGAATTATGTTTTTATGCCTGTCCAAAATTATTCATACCCCATACCAAGTCTAAGGATTGAGGCCACTTTTTGTGATAATACACATGTTTTTGACATTCCAAACATTCTTTATATTGTGTGATAAGCTTTTATAATTGTTATGTTATTATTCCATGATGTGCATACAATGTTATTGCATTACAAATGTGTCCTATTGAATGTACAGTGAGGGATATTATAGGACAACACTCTAGCTCTTTGACAGCATGGCGAAGAAGATCAAATAACTTTTTTTATGCATATTGTGAATGCTCACAAAAAGGGGAAAGACTACAGAGCTATTTCGAAACAATTTTAAGTGCAAGAATCCACCACACAAAGCATAATTAGGAAGAACAAGACGTTCAACTCACTAAAAAACATTGAAGGATGCAGTCGGAAGCCAGCGGTGTCCTCTTGTTTGGCAAGAAAGGTATTGCGAAAGGCCAACAACAATCCACAGATCACCATCAATGCTCTCATGAACAACCCTGGCAATTATTGGACCAAGATATCATGGCAGACACTCCAGCATATATGGCACATGAGAGGTCTCCATGGAGGCCGACCAAGAAAGACTCTACTCCTTAAAAGAGAGACAGAAAAACTTGTCTTGCATCTTAAGCAACCCCAACACTGAAGACCAAAAACTTGGATCTTTGTCCAGAAGTGCTCTTGCAAATGCTAGATGAGTTTCTCATTGTCTCTTTTCAGGAGTAGAGTCTTTCTTGGTCGGAGTCCATGGAGAACTCTTGTGTACTATGTCTGCTGAAGTGTCTGCCTTAATATCTTGGTCCAAGACTCACCAAGGTTGTTCAGGAGAGCATTGACGGTGATATGTGGATTGTTGTTGGCCTTTCACCATACTTTTCTTGTCAAACAAGGGGACACTGTTGGCTTCCGACCGTGTTCTTCAAGGTTTTTAACTGATTTGAAGTGATTTTAACTGTCTTGGTCTTCCTAATTATGCTTTTTATGGTGGAATTTGGCATTTGAAATTGCTTCGAAATAGCTTTGTAGCCTTTCCCCTCTTTGTGAGCATTCACAATGCACAAAAAAGGTCCTCACTGAGTTATTTGATCCCCTTCGCCATGCTGTCAAAGAGCTAGAGTGTTGTCCTATGATATCCCTCACTGTACATTGAATAGGACACATTTGTAATGCATCCACATTGTATGGAATAATTGCATAACAATATAAAAGCCTATCACAAAATATAAAGAATGTTTGGAATGTCAAAAACATGTGTATTATCACAAAAAGTGGCCTCAATCCTGAGACTTGGTATGGGGTATGAATAATTTTGGACAGGCATAAAAACACAATTCTTGTTCAATTCTATTGTTATGCAAAAAATGTTGAGCCCAAATATATTGATTTGTACTTGCAAACTAATTGTCTTTAGTGTAAAGCAAAAGTTCCACCACTCCAGCTGGTATAGATATGAGAAAAACGCAAAAAACACATATTTGTCAAGGGGTATGAATAATTGTGGGCTTAACTGTATATATAATAAAAATGCAATATACTGAAGGTGTGAGGCCAATTAACATTGTGACTGCTACGGTAACCAGGTCTTTTCAGGATTGTACAGCTAACGATGTGTCAGAAAGTGGTACATCACTGAAGAAGAGAGGATAATGCTCTCGCATTCTTCAGATTTTCCAGATTTCAAAGATGTATGATTTCTTATCTACAAATTGTAGTCCACTTAATTGAAGGTTTTTTTCCATAATCCGAAATAAAGTAATTTACATTTTATATGTCTTTTTTTATGGAATCAATTTCAAACTTGCCCGCAACGGACCACGGGCCCTTTTTATATAAGTGTATGTGCGTTGTTTCGCAAAAAGATTTGAATAGCAAACCACTGTTCAAAAACTGTTCAAAAACTGTTCATATACGAGCGAGTTGACAAATCGTATCAGCTTTTCATTTAACGCGTTGTTTTCCGTTAATGGTGATTGGCTAGCAACAACACATTTAGGGGTTCGATAAGGTTTCGGAGTTGTTTATCTTGAATCGACAACGGTAAGACGGGTTTATTTTCCGAGGCAAAGCTGCCCGAGCAAAATAAACCCGTCTTACCGTTTTCGATTCAAGATAAACAACGACGAAGACCTTGTTAAACCCCGTTCAACAACGACCAAACATATTTACATCATTCATATGTGAAAAGCGTTTTGGATAATTGATGAAAACAAGTAAAAAAACGTGTCTTAATAGGCTTAATTTGACATAAAAAATAGCTACTCAATAGCTCCTTGCAATCAGACGAACAATTTGAGATATTGTTTTTCAAAATCGGAGCAAGCTTAAATTTTGACCCCATATGCAAAGGTCAACGACCTTTTTACGTTTTACCCGATAACTCGTTAACCAAGTAGGGCAAACTATACTTTTTCGGAATCCTTGTGCTCAGCCGAACAATTTGGTGTGCTTTTCAGCTTAATTAAAGTCATTTGAATTTTTGGGCCCCTGTATGGCGGCCATTTTGGATTTTCGCCTCTAGCGAAAAACCCCGGGATTTTTGCGAGGGGCATCAAAGCTTATTTTTTTCTTTATGGTTCATAGATGTCAAATCAATCGTCAAACCTTACTAGCCAGAGAATGGTCACGGAATTGCCATTCTAGACCCTACTAATATATCTGAACCTTTGCTGTAAGCAATATTGCGCTGAAAACGGCAATATAAAAGCGGCCTACGGGGTTTGATTGATTAACATGACTTTTGTGTAGCTTTATTTCGAGGTTAACGTTCATTGCCATAATAGCTGATGTCGTTTATGACACTGATTAATGAAATTCAGGCAAGTTGTGACAGAATACACTGAATTTATAATAACAATAGCAAAGTCACTATCTTTTTAGTATGGCTTCAGAACTAAACGTTCATGTTTTTATGAAGGGAGAATAGAGTATACTAAAGTCAAAGTCAGGGTCAAAAATCCACAGAAAAGAAGATACACGACATACGGTATCGTATTTATAATAAAGTTGCCAGACATATAGACATATTAAACCCTAATATCACACTTAAATCCCTTAGGTCCACTCTGACCAGCCATATCTCAAGGTTGAGATTTCTCCATCTTAACTCTATTTCATCTGTCACCAAATGAACAGGCCTAAGTAAGGTATAGTTCACCGTGGGTGAACTGGCCAGAGTGGACCTTTGCCTTCATTATCAAAAGATCGTTTACAAATGAAAAATAAATGATTTCCAATTTGTGAATGACGGTTTGACATTTTGGTGAGTTCTTCAAATCATGCTAGTTTAAGCTTGTGAGGCGGTGATCTAAAATGTTAATTTTACTTGTATCTATATAAATGTGTGTCGGCTAACTCACGGTCTCCGCGGCAACAGTTATTCTACATCTCTGTTCTTGCATGCAACCCTGGGATTTAAGTTCATCCAACGTTACTGGAACCTACATTTTACAAGCAGTAAATAAATTATTAAAGGGTGTCAATGTTTGTGTTTATGCGAAGAGAAAACGGTTTGTCTTTTTGATTTTTGATAAAGTTATCTATGATAATACGTCACCCCCAATTTATTCATATGTGACTGGATCCCTTGGGAACTACATGCCTATTGGTCAGAAAGATGGAAACATCATTTTTGCACTAATCAAAGACATTGTTAGAATAACTATATCCCTCGTATAAATTGGAGTGAAGTATTTACGGTCAATTTTTAAAATTATGTGCTCAGAGGCAATGGAAATAGCTTGAAGATTCTATTATTACGATTTAAAAATCAATTTTAATAATCTAACGGTTATATTTTCAAAATAATCGCGCACGGAGTTCATGATTAGAACTTTATTCATGAACAGGATTCCATCATCCTTACCAGGAATGTAATATCCTGTGTTAGGATTCCAAGATTTCATTATAAAGATTATCGTGATTAGATTCTACAGTAACATTATCATAATGAAGATTCTGTTATTATGACTGTGGATCATGGATTCTATTGTAATAATGTCATAATAAGGATTCCATTGTAACGGTTAAGATTCTATTATCATGACCGGATTCCATCATTAGAATTACATAATAATAATAATAATAATGATAATAATAAAATACATTTATTAAGCACTAACAGAAGTCACTAGCGCTTTACATAGCATAGCACACATCAACAAGTATAAGCACACACAAAATCCAAAAAAATACATATAAAAAGATACAACATATTTAGATCAGGCAGTTCACTCAAGTTCATACCAAATGCAATATGCAAAATATTTATAATCACTATACAAGGGTTCCGTTTTACGTATAATCGGCCATACACGACGTCACAAATATGCTACAGTCTATGAGACCAACAATAATATCTCGTTATGCCGGATAATTTGCCAATGTTACCTTCATGCGCTCGAGAGATGTTATTAAAGAGGGTACTTCAAAGATGGTTATCATAACTCCATCGTACTTTATTAACTCGATGTATTGTACATTTGTTTCCCAAGAATTTGCTCTAATAATCCAGAGCTAACAAATATAATTACAATTCATATAGTATACAAATATTTAATGCCTGAGCGTGTGATAGTACAAAATATATCACAAGGTCAAATTTGAATTTTTCTATTGCACGAGGCGAAGCCGAGTGTAATGGAATAATCCAAATTGGACCGAGTGATATAGCTTTACTATAACACAAACAAAAGGCATTCAATATTCAATTCCATTGTAACGGTTAAGATTCTATTATCATGACCGGATTCCATCATTAGAATTACATAATAATAATAATAATAATAATGATAATAATAAAATACATTTATTAAGCACTTAAACAGAAGTCACTAGCGCTTTACATAGCATAGCACACATCAACAAGTATAAGCACAAACAAAATCCAAAAAAATACATATAAAAAGATACAACATATTTAGATCAGGCAGTTCACTCAAGTTCATACCAAATGCAATATGCAAAATATTTATAATCACTATACAATATAAGGGTTCCGTTTTACGTATAATCGGCCATACACGACGTCACAAATATGCTACAGTCTATGAGACAAACGTATTATAGCAAAATATATATATTTTATTCTCATTCTGATTTAGTATATTGGTTATTTTTACTTTTATCATAAAAATAATTTATTGCAATCAAATGTTGTAACGCTTATTGTATCACATTTGATTTATACAACTTTGATATGTTTTAATCTGTTTACATTATGTTAGGAAGCGTGATAGGTAAACCGGCAACACTTCGCGGGCGCGGTATTTCAAACATCATTTCCTTTACCCGTCATCAGTCCGTCACATATATAGTAAAGATGTGTACTCACTCCTCTATACTGCCAAACGTTAGGACACGTTAATTCATGGTTAATTTAGGGCGTTGTCTATTTAATAGGGCAACGAGTAGAGTTACTTAATCTTAGAAACTCAAGATCGGAGCGTGTACGTCAGTTTAGGTTTTAATAATTCTTCAATTACGCTGGATGTAAGCTTCACGTAAGTGATATGATTCTATGAATAAATAATATGAAATACTGTATATAGAACGTTAATAGCTTTGTTATATTGTATGATTTGCTAGCGTATTCCGTCACAACCCTCTGCCAAGCGAGTGAGTAATTCCCCTAAGGAGGCTCACCAATATGGAGCTGACCTGGGCAGCTGATAAGGCCTTAAATATCAATAAGATCATACAGTAACTGCTTCAATTTCTTCTTTGTCACATATTCACTTTCTTCGAAAACAATATAAACTGCCATGACCTTCATGGACGTAATACACTTTATAGGAAATTTCATTTTATAATTGCCGATATTGGCCAATACCCTGTCATGAAATACATTTATCTAGCATGACTTCAAGGAAATGTTATATTTATTGCCTGTCATAAGGCCTAAGCTGCTTCCATTGCTCCGTCCAAGGACGACCGATGATGATGATAAATCATATCCTCTGCCCCTTTATTTTTATCAATCTATAATCTAGACACTCAATACACCAGTTCACCTATCACATATTGAGATTTGGCTAGGGATATGAAGGCGGTCTGTGCGTATATTACGCCTGAATAGTGACTTACTATAATCCAAAACGAATGCAACTTGTCTCTGTGGATTTCATGACTTTTGTTCCGAGATTGATATAAGATCAGACTGGGCCTTGTTAAATTAGATTGTAAAAAGTATCTGTTAACGCAATTATAATGCATATGACATTGAAAAGCTTACGCATGCACATGAGAAGATTGCTATGTTTACAGGACGAATGTCCTATGATATCCAGAGGGATTACACAGTCCTACATAAGGTACATTTTATATTTCAATTATGAATAGTACATTAATAATCAAATCATTCTATCTTCATCTTCTAAATATGGTTGATATAATATGTATATCCGATCAACTTAAATTAAATCTACAGCTGATCCTTACGTGTGTAAGTACTACATATCATCTTACACAGTTGAACTTCAATAGGAAACTGATCCTTCAATTCGCTCACATAATTGACGGCTCGGAATCCCAACCTCCAGACAGCCTTATAAAAAGGTGAGAGTCGAAATGTAATACATATATGGACAATGAACCTATGTTTAACACTTATCACGCGCAGGGGCCTGCAGACGACATTCCCAATGTTTCCAAAATGTTTCAAATATGTCAACATTATATAATTTCATTACCATATTTGGAATCCCCATGATAAATGCATTAAAAAAAGCACACACATGCCTTATATTGGTTCAGTAATCCTTGAGATAGACCCTCAAAGTTGAGAAAGGTTTATAAAAAATGTCTGTTTTGTATATGGTGAAACTAATAGCAACGTGGAAAGTGTGAACTGCATCAGTGACAACTTATTATTTCGATTCTCAACAATTAGGTCAAATAATGCAACAAATGAAAATAAGAATTAAATTGAGGTGTTATATATCCTACGGCTCATCGTGATCTGTCGATGTTCATAAATCAACATATTAAAATAACGGACGTTGCCTGAAGTGAGATGTCCATATGCTTCCCATGAGATGGGTTTTCTGAAGATTATACCGTGGTAACGTGTGAACAATCCCGAGGTACATCGGACCAATTTGAAAATGCCCATAGCAATACTGTTGGGAGGTACTGATTTGGTTTATTATGGCAAACTTAGATTTTCTGTATCGATTGATAATGGTAAGTAAAGCGTCATATTTAACATGCATATCAACTTCAGACTGGAGTTTGTAGCAGTTATAAAATAATCTAACGCAAATTACTACGCCGGTAGTTTTAGTTGACAATTATTCCATGTTCATTCTATTTGATAAATAATGCATAGTGACTTAAAACCTTCAAATTGCTTTCCTGAGTAGGCCATTCAAAACATAACAGTTTTCATTACTCTTTGTACAGTTGTCATTATTGGAATCCATTTTAGAGACTTATTGAAGGCTTACACTCGTACCGCTTCGTAGGGCTGGATTGTTTTATTCTCACAAATACATTGATGGATATGTATTGAACAATTCCTGCCCAATCATTAACCGTGCATAATCAAGTGCAAAGGATCACTACTAAAGTATACTCAAGGAATATCAGATTTCATTATTGTAATGCTTACAACAAAATTAAATGGGAAAGCGAAAGAACAGAATTCATTTGTGACTCTGCTGAGAATTACACCGGTTTTCAAAGCACTCATATTTGACCCTCTATTTATACATGTATGGATACACCCCACGTGTATGTTTACACTACTGTACTGAACCCTGATACCGTCGGGAGACATAGAACCGTGATCTCCGTTAATTAAACACTTGTAATATATAACACGAAAGACATGGGAACATGTCTGCTGAAGTTTATAGAATGGACATCGGTATAGGGTAGACATTTCAATACTGAAAATTAAGGCTGTCATTGTCGACATCCATTTTAGAAATTAAGCGGTGGCTTACACTCGTATCCTTAAACGGTTTAAGTTAAACCCTAACCGTAATCAATTTAACTAGACTATGACATTGTCGACATCCATTTTAGAAACTTAACGG
The DNA here is from genome assembly GCA_035610835.1 of Ophiura sarsii. Lineage (NCBI taxonomy): Eukaryota > Metazoa > Echinodermata > Ophiuroidea > Amphilepidida > Ophiuridae > Ophiura > Ophiura sarsii. The sequence goes on from CM069442.1 coordinate 59,433,349, forward strand.
TGGCTTACACTAGTATCCTTAAACCCTAATCGTAATCAATTTAACTAGACTACGGTATGTCATTGTCGACATCCATTTTAGAAACTTAACGGTGGCTTACACTCGTATCCTTAAACCCTAGTCGTAATCAATTTAACTAGACTATGACATTGTCGACATCCATTTTAGAAACTAAACGGTGGCTTACACTCGTATCCTTAAACCCTAACCATAATCAATTTAACTAGACTATGACATTGTCGACATCCATTTTAGAAACTTCACGGTGGCTTACACTCGTATCCTTAAACCCTAATCGTAATCAATTTAACTAGACTATGACATTGTCGACATCCATTTTAGAAACTTAACGGTGGCTTACACTCGTATCCTTAAACCCTAACCGTAATCAATTTAACTAGACTAGGTGTAAAGAATTTCATCTAATAAATTAAATTATGTTCAAGCAATACCAGATTTTCAATATTGCGATACTTATAATATGATTAAATGTAAATGTAAAAGTAAAGTGCAGTCTTCAGATATGACTCTCTAGAGAAGTAACACCCGTTTTTCAAAGCACGTATATTCGACCCGGTTTATGAATCCAGCTGATATTATCCTTGCAATACCCTTTCCCCTCGGGAAACAGATAGTTGTTTGAGAAGCGTGATCGTCGTTAATTAAAAACTTGTAATAACTCAAATGACATAGAATGGAAATCGGTATTATGTTGGTATGTCAATATTAACAACGTTATTAAGAAGTTTTTATGACACATCGATATGTGTCTCGTATATTTACTGAACTTGACGATAGACAATAAATTGACCATGTGCGATAACCATGACAATCGTATGAATACAAATATCTTTTTGCGATTTCAACACTTGTGATTGCAGTTTTCATTTTATTTCCAAATATCCCAATGGTAAATGAATTGTGGATAACCTTAAATACCCATGGAGATAACTGAATTTTATCTACCGCCATCTCAAATGGCTTACACTGAGAATACCGCTCTTCTTTTCGACGTGTTCATACTATCATCAACATTCGATTCATATTCAATATCTGACATAGTATTTAGCAGTGAAGTAGACGAACAAAGCTCTGCTACTTCTATACTGAAGAAACATCTTTACAATGTTTGTTATCTCGACAGATTTTCTCCCAAAAATATGACGTTCAGGTTCAGCTTATTTATTTAGTGCGATAAAAGCATCCAAACTGAACAGTGAAAATTCATCAGCCGCCGCCCCCTTCACTGACCCACCAAATACTCACTGAACACACCGTCGAAACCTGGTGTTTATTGTAGTGATCGCCATTGAGATACCATCGCGGGAGAACGAAGTTCGACTGAGGGCGCTTGCGTGTTAGCACAGCTCTCAGTTCGTAAATCCTATGTCACTTGTCTTATAGCACGCTATATTCAGCTTAATAGAGAAGGGTGGGATTTTCGTGTTACGGTGCAACGCCAGATGGTTACGGACAATATGGGACTGCGTTATTTTAAATAATTATAGAAGCCTGGTCAAGGCTACGGAACGTAAGGAGGGTTGAGTGATCAAAAACGTAGCAATGACAAATTATATGTCATTTTAGTCTTATTCTCATGGAAAATGTCTGATGGGATATCGGATCAGTTTGTGTAAGTGTATAATAAAGCCAGCAACACATGATTAATTAACTAATTTGGCGCGTTTTGATACGGTGTGGAATTTGTGGGAAAACAGATAATCAGGTTCAATGATCCTCAAAGCTATACGTAAATGCATGATTTCCATAAACGTTAATTCTTGAAATAACTATACAGGGTCACGCAGTTACTAGTAGCTTATACTAGTGATGGAGCTCTAGTAATACTTACCCATGCAACCGTTGTATTCATACCGATGAAGTATATAGGGTGCCCTCATTTCATTTTAATAACCGAATTGATTTTTCGAACAGATTTCCTTATTTCCATTCATATCAAATTATTGATATTTTGTTTCGTAATCGGGTAATTAGTCAATATTAGCCAAATATCATTGCCTAGTGATAACCCCAACTTCTATCCTAAGCAACATTTTTACCACTTCATACAGGTATATATTGTAGTGCGGGAGTTTCCGGTACTAAAACAAACCACAAAACAATAACTACAAAAACGAATTAAATCTATTATAAGCGCTATCAATTTTAGTTTCCCCAGTTTCAATCGTTTTGATGGACCTTTTGTTGTATAAAGAACATAAAACTACATAAAACAACCACCTAAAACTAAAAATAATATTTCCTTAACGTTATGAAACAGTTGCAAAGACATGCGATCTTGATCTTGAAGATGGAATCACACTAGCACTAGCACATATAAAACTGTCAGGATTTGCGAGTGACCCGTGCACCGTATGCACTGATAGCATGTAGCACGTGTCCATTCGTTTATCGGTGTTGAGAACAATAGTGATCTGATCTTAACCCTAACCCCCCTGAGTGCTAAAAAATGCTAATCCAAAGTCCCTCTCACAACGCATGCGCCGTCGGTTTTCGATGACGTAGTCAACCGAGCATATATAATGAGTGCAGTATACTGCACGAATGTGTAGCTGAGGGCCGTGGCTTAGTGGTTGAGAGGTGGGGCTTGAAAACGGAGGGTCCTCGGATCGAATCCCGGCAGTTTCCCGGAGATTTAGTTGGTATTTTTTCCTCGAAAATTGTGATCCCGGTCAAAAATCCTAAACCGGGGTTAGGGTTATTAAAACGTGAAAGTATCTGATATCGATAACAAATTTTCGACAGGTATAACTTGCGATAATGGATGCTCACTATATGTGTATTGTGTAGTTATATTTCTTTGAGGAATTAGGGTGGGTATCATTTATATCATCTAAAATTATCGTTAAATTACTTTAATATTATGTATATCAATCTTTAAACATCAGCAGTGTGTATTTTGTTCACTCCAATTATAACGCAAAACTTTTTTGCTTAGAGGTAATTCGTGGTAAGTAAAACAAACATTAAACAGTTTCGGATTGCTAGTAAAGGAGGTCCCAACATACAAGATTTGTAGCTTACAAGCTTTGTCGCTACTATTATGTGTCCCACTTGAGAGATGGATGTTAGACAGAATTAAACCTATTGAAATGACTGTAAAATGGTGTAGCCAACGAGAGGATGCGAAGGAGTCTAATGCCTCTACAAGTATTGATTCTGTCTGTTGATGTTTGTACCGTGGTATACAATACTGCATCCGCACAACATATGTGTTGTAACAACATTAAACTAGTTGGCAAGATCCTGGCAGGTGTTTATAACGCAACATGATACTTAAACATGTATTGGCACGATTAGCATAGTTGCATCTGTTCTGCCTATTGTATAATACTTAAATACAATATAATTGGTGTATCTAGTACGTACATCGTATCATCAGTGCTTCCTACCAAAATATCTTGATTGATATCTAGACAGTATGATTTAAGCTTCTATCAAAACACTACTATAATCACCATTAGCCAACATTTTCATTCCATCGATCATTTGCATGGTTTTGCATTCCTCTGAAAAATGAGTAGCTTATTCGAAGTAAATCATGGAGTATGGTTAAATAATTTGTTGAGGCAATCAGTAACTTGTCACATATCCATATTTGTATGGTTTATTCTCTGTGCCAAAAGTGATGCAATGTTTTGCACCTACCATACACGACTCTTTATCAAACCAATTTATTTGTGTCGGTGTATTTCAAATACAAGGATGGGCTTATACTAATATACATAACATTTTCGTTTTCTCACTCTCGTGAATTTCTGTTATCCCCATGGAGTCTATCCATCTAACAATTTCATGAATAATGATTTCTTTATATGAACATGTGTTGTAATTTATTTATCAAAAACATGAATTTCACTCCCATGTCTTTCTATAATCCAAGGATTCCCTGGGCCCCATTCCCCTGATGATACAAAACACGAACAATGGCTAAACCGACTCGACCAAAATGTGGTTACAAGACAAAAGGGATTTTTCACATCGATTGGATTAATATTGACGAGAATAGGTTCCAACGTTCTATTATGTGTAAATCCTCCCTCGATTGACAATGTAAGCCAATGATTACCTTCGGTGAAAATGGGTTAGGCCTATACTAAAAAAGATCCATCCGTATAATATTCAGTAATGACATTGTGCCAACTGGCCAAATTCAATCTCTTTTTATCTTTTAGAATTGTCATTCCGTATGCCGTACAATCACTATACTATATAAACCAGCCAAGGAACCCATCATAGAACCGGATCATTTTCAGAGAATGCCTTTTAAGACATTAAGGTCTTTAGGTCACTGTGAATGCCTCGGCGTGCCTAACCAAGCTTTGATGGGTTGGACAAAAATATCCTATTTTATTTATCTCCCAGCTCTTTTTCTCACTTGAAATTAAATTATAGCCAATAATCATATGATAATTGTGTAATTGTTATTGTTTCATTGAACACCTGAAATGTTTAATCATCTAATAAAGATACACAAATATCTTCATAATGTCCAAACAAGCTACATTTTCTATCCATTTTCTTGTAATTTTGTCACATGACATATGTTTTATTGTTCTGCAAAGTTTTTATAAGACGGTATAACTTGTCCTTAAATATATCACACGATTGCACAGCTGGTCTGATTTCAATCATGCCAAACGACAATGTATTGTTCTCAGCCAAGGGTTTCACATATCATGAATGTTGAAGAAGGTTGTCTTTGAATTGGAATACACCTAGCACATAAAGTCCCTGACCAGGTGCTTTGAGGTTGGCTAATTCAAAATATATAATCGGTACCAACAATCTGAGATATACATTAAATGAGCACATTTCTTCTCCGCAGTTTGATACCTCGTTCAACAAAATCGAATGGATACTTTTAAAGTTATGGCATACCTAGTGCAACTTTGCTGTTGTTATGCGCGGTCATTGAAATCGCCATAACTTTAAAAGTATCCATTCGATTTTGTTGAATGAGGTATCAAACTGCGGAGAAGAAATTTGCTCATTTAATGTTTATCTCAGATTTTTGGTACCGATTATATATTTTGAATTAGCCAACCTCAAAGCACCTGGTGACTTTATGTGCTAGGTGTATGTTTGTTATCGTGCCATGTTAATGACTTGTGACATATCGACTTGATACTGGTGGTTAATGCAATACCGATAAATAAACATATACGAGTTATATTACATAGCAATGTATGAGTTATCACGCATAACATTTAACATTTAACATTTAACATTTAAATCCATTTTAGTATAAACGTTTGTGGCAGGCACATTTTGTCTGTCTCATGGATGATTTCGATGCCTATATTATATATTAATCTCATTAATTTGACTGGATTCTCGGCGTTCGTCGTATCAAGCGATAGTCAATTGTGCATGTATGCAACGAGTGTATTTCAGCTAGTAAATATGTCAAACAAAACTTGTCACCACCTGTAAGTCCCTAGCCAAATCTAAATTTGTGATGTAGCGACAAAAGGTAGCGACACTGAGTGCCCATGGCCATTTAGAGATATCGAACAATTCATTGGTATTCTAGAAGACGATGATATGCTTCACGTCGTGTAAGTGGGCCGAGAAAGGTGAAATTGAACATTGTCAAGGTTTACAATTTTCGTGGTGTTATCACTCGCGGTGCAAAAGTAATCCAAGCGTACACTGCGTCCATGGGTGCCCACGCGTCTCTGCATTGAATTGAAGCTAGCTAAAGTATAGTCACTGTGTAAAAGACTATCATTACTGAAGACTATCACTTTGCGAATTATTTCATTTAAAAAACCTTTTTTTTATCTGAAAATACTTACAAAATAAATCTCTACCACTATCTCATATTGCCAACGGCAAGGAAAGATATGACAAAATCATGTTACAAGATAATTAGATGATTGATTGTTTATGACACTTAGCCAGTGTTATCAATATGCTGTTCATCTCACACCGAGCGAGGCAAGTGGCACGCCTAGTCCATCCTATTACGGGAAACGTGCATGGAAGGTGTTAAATATATTATCAAACCTTAGAGGTACTGGAGCTTGATAATGTGATAGATACCTATAACCAGGGCTGTACATAGTATCCGCCAGCACGCCCGATGCGGGTACATTTTGCGTCGGGCGGGTAACTTGAAAAAACCCACATAATTTAAGAAGAGACATTGCCGCATTTAGAATAATTTGTCATACAATTTATCTCGATGACAGTACGTACAGGCAGGGGCGGAAATTTCTTGTTAGGTGTGGGGGGGATGATAAGTTTTGCCCCTAAAAAAATAAATTTAGCTGGTACCATCCAGGTGGTGCGCAGCACCGCACTCCGAGCTATGCTCGGACAAGGGGGAGTCTGATGGGGGATGTGCCCCCCTCAGAAGTAGAAAAAATTTCAATTTTCAAACTCATTTGGTGCGATCTGGTGTATACTTTTGACGAATATTGTATTGAAAAGCCATCGCTTCATTTTCAATAAATATTTTGTTTTTTATCAATGAACAAAAGAAGTTGAGCATTTTTTATACTGATATATTCTTGATTTTAGTATAGATGGTTTAAAAGCTCCAAGGGGGGGGGGGGGGGGGGGGGGGGGGGGGGGGGGGAGTCTGAGGGGGATGTGCCCCCTCAGAAGTAGAAAAAAATTCAATTTTCAAACTCATTTGGTGCGATCTGGTGTATACTTTTGACCAATATTGTATTAAAAGGCCATCACTTCATTTTCAATAAATATCTTGTTTTTTATCAATGCACGAAAGAAGTTGAGCATTTTTATACTGATATATTCTTGATTTTGGTATAGATGGTTTAAAAGCTCCAACAGTGGGGGGATATGCCCCCCTGAGAAGTAGAATTTTTTTCAATTTTCAAACTCATTTCGTGCGATCTGGTATACTTTTGACCAATATTTTATTGAAAAGCAATCACTTTATTTCTGATCAATATTGGCTTTTTAAATAGGCAGATTTAGGCCTATACCAGAAAGAAGTTAATTAGTTACCTCCAAAAGATGGATTCTTAACGTACATACGCGTATGTATCCTAACCACATACAATAAACTCCAAACGTTCTTATGTCCCTCCCCCTCCCTCTCTTTTTCCTTTTTTTCTTCTCCTTTTTCCCCTTTTTTCTTTCTTTTTTTCCTTCCCCCCCCCCCCTTTTTTCCTTTTTTTTTGGTAGATGTGAAAAATCAGGGGGGGGGGGGATGATTACATTGACCATCCCCCCAGGTCAAAAAGTGGGGGGGGGGGGGGGGGGGGGATAAATCCCCCCATCCCCCCCCCCCCCCCGGGATTTCCGCCCCTGCGTACAGGCTATGATTGTGTTGCCCAACGAATGTTCAAACAGCACTTCTGAGCGACATTTTGGCCCTTGTGCATAAATAAAAATATAATTTTGCTAGACCACGTGGCCGGCGCGAGTTCTGTCTTCTTAATTTATCAAAAACGAAGCCCCGGTCACCCTGAATTAGAATGTGAGGCAATTCAAACCAATAAACGGGACACTGATTCAAGAGTTCAAGGTTTTAAATAATATAAGCTTTTATTTTCATCTCGTCAGAAATCTTATGATTACTTTTTGGGTTAGTAAGTTTACATTCGGGCTGGTAACTTTTACTTGCTACCTGCCCAACTGCCTAGTTTGGGGACAAATGGAGGTACACCCCTGGGTATAACGTTACAGGTAATCAAAGTAAAATAGTGTTACGACATTATTCCTGACATGTTTCAGGCTATTTCATTTAGTGTGATGTAACTCGGTCTTCATCTCCAACGGTCTCTATCTACGGGCTTTTAACAACATTTCACCCTGTAATAAAATGTTCTTTTGACGAATCCAATAAATCGTACTTACTAGTTACGTTTCGACTCCTTACTGAGCTGGAGTCTTCATCTGACTGGCAACCTTCTGATTTGTCCTATTGGTTTTATAGGCACGATTCTCGCCGATAGAGGGCGGAGTTTCAATCAGTTGGTCGTAAATATTATTATTCAACTTGTAAGCCCCCTCGTCCTTATTCATTGTGTCTTGTCCTCGTCTGCGGATCCAAATGGCTTCTTTGAGCCATCTCGTGGTTTTATGTCCTTCTTTGTCGATGATTTTAGCCTCGTCCCAATTTATGGCATGATTTGTGGCAGCCACATGGTCCGTGATGGCCGACTTGTATATGTTCACCTACTGACGCCTTTCTCACTGCCCGTGTGTAAGACCTAGCCTCAAATTTATCAACCTCAGTTTTGTGTTCTTGAAGTCTTGTCCCGAATAAGCGACCGCTCTCTCCTATGTAAGTTTTCTTACAACCGTTGCACGGAATTTCGTATACAATTTCCGGAGTGTGGTCTGGGTCCCGCTTGTCTTTTGGATGGACTAACAATTTGCGAAGCGTCGTGTGTGGCTTCATAGCCGTGGCGAAGCCGTGTTTCTTGAACACTCTTGATGCTTTCTCTGATAAGCCCTTGACGTAGGGGATGAATAACTAAGCCCTTGGATTTGTTGGTGTCGTCTTTCTCTGTGTTGGTTTTCTTCTCCTTTTACAGTTTCTTGCAGACTCGACTTTTTGAATGGACCATTTGGGGTAGCCGCAGTTGGTTAACGCGATTTCTATTTTTTTCTCCTCTTCCCACTTGTCCTCGTCTTCTGTTATTAGACTGTCTTTTCTGTCGAGAAGTGTGCGAATGACACCCAACTTTTGATGGAGGGGGTGATGGGATGTAAATTGTAGATATTGGTCAGTATGGGTTTTCTTCCTGTAAATGCAGAGTTTTGTACTGCCATCCGGTTTCCTGATTATTAGCGTGTCTAAGAAAGGAATGCGACCCTCTTCTTCTTCCTCGTATGTGAACTTGATGTTCACCGTAGGATCAATGGTGTTGAGGTGTTCTGTTAGGTTGTCCACTTCGCCTTTCTTCACTATCTCCAAGATATCGTCCACGTATCGCTTCCATAGTCTTGGCTTACAATTTAATGGAGCAGTAGCCATGGCTTTTTGTTCGAGCCATTCCATAAACAGGTTTGCTGCAATGGGACTAAGTGGGCTCCCCATGGCGGCACCAGCGTTTTGTACATATATGATGCCCTTGAAGCTGAAGTAGGTGGTGGTGAGGCAGAACTTGATAAGTTCCATCATATCTCCGACAGAGAGAAAACAAACCAAAAAAATAAACAAACATTTCACCCTGACTAAATTACCTCCAGACTTATTTTATTTCATCAATTCGTCGCTGTTCTGACATACCGGCACATCACAACAGAAATAAGTAAAGAGATGTGCCGGTATGTCAGAACAGCGACGAATTGAACCTTTTTCATTCTGAAAATACTAATACAATAAAGCCTTTCAACTATCTAGGGAATCAATGATTTTTATTTACCTTATTGAGATAAAGCCATAGGCATGTTACATAGTATGTCATAATGATACTGAGCCAGTGTTATCAATATGCTGTTCATCTTACACCGAGGCAAGTGACACGCCTAGTCCATCCTATTAAGGGAAACTGGTGTGTAAGCTGTAAAACATATCATAAAACCCCAGGGGTACCGGTACTTATGATAGGAATTACGTTACAACATATCAAAGCCATGCACTTTTGTTTCCATCTTCAACATATATGAATGGCATGATTCAATCTATTTTATTTGTGTTCGTCATACATTATATCAAACAATGTAACCATGTAGTTTATACGAGACGGTATCAACGAAATCACCCGTTATCACTCATTCCGATATTTAGCTTACGTCATATCTTAAACAAACTATTCTCTCTAAGAACATCAGCTCTTTCTGGTCAAATCCTTTTTTTAAAAATATATAATCACAAGAAAGTTGTCTAATGCATGTATAATTATATTCCATCTAGTTTATGTATTACAACACAATAGATAACGAAGTAATTGAATGGACAATTTCAGTATGTATTTCAATATTATATGAACATTTAAGCAACAACAAAAAGGTCTGTCTTACAAACATTTGGGAAAATAGCTATGCTATATGCTTTTTTCCTCCTTTTTTCTCTTTTATATTTGTCTTTTGGTCCACTCCTCCACTGACTATGCGGACAACACATACTTATGCGCGCAGGTATAAAGATAAGATAAGGTATTTTTATATGGCATAAATAACGCAATATGAGTCGCTCCATACATTGAGGGCACACCAGCGCATTAAATTGAGTGTCATAAAAGTTATAACTGACTCAAATTCACATTACGATTCACGAATTTTGAACCACGTCTTATACGTTTAAAGTGCGCCCGGGTAAGTAAAACCCCAACAATACGTGATATGAAGAGTACCTGTAGCAAGCTTCTTAGCGAACATAAGTACTAAATGATAGAAGCCGGGTGTTGAGAATCAGTTTACAGGTATGGATGAAATACTATAGAACACCGTCTACTGTAAACTGACACATCAGCTTAGTGAAGATAGTCAATATCTTGACACCTCAAGGCTAGAACATGTTCCTAGTCGTTTCATTGGCTTAACACACATTCAAATTCATACTAAAAGCCTACTTATAATGCATAGTTTAGTCTCTTGAATGTGCAAGCTCTGAGACTTGCTCATCGGGAAGCAATTTTTAGTTTTGAGTTCGCTATGGATACTATTTGAAAACCTAACATGATGTAAATGAGCGTTAATTTGCGTACACATTTGTCTTACGTATTGTATTATTATCTTATATCTGATGTATCAGCGGAGAGTCAGACGTCTAAGTAAAGAAGTTAAATGTATAGATCTCGAAGTCAAAATACTAATTGTAGATAAACGCACTCTCAGAAAAACAAGGCATAGATATAACTATCACACAACTTGCATATATTGACACTTCTAGGTTAAATATCACGCGCTAAAAGGGTGTTTTTATAATTGATGGGGAAAACTGATAGCTGTAAGTAATAGTGATAGCTGATCCTGAATTAAAAGAATAATATATGTTATGTAAATATCTCATCATCAATAAATGACAGTTTCATTAGCTAGAGGCAGATGGATACCGAATAAAATATAATTTTCTACATCAAATGCCGTACACATTTATATTCGGTTCCATGTTGTCGCTATGAGTTTGTTTTATAGAATAGATTAACTATCGAATTTACTTGAGGTTTGATTGGTAACCCTACCATCAGATAGGTGGTGATCTCCTTCAGGGTTGTAGCACGAAAAATACAAGTGATGTTTAGGATTGAACCAATAACCTGTTTAGTTGAACTAGAGTGAATACAATATTTTACTTAAGGCATGTAAGGCGAAGGGAGAACACCCTGTTCTACGGGCCCGACCAGTACATTTATGTTTGTTTTATTAAAAATAATTCGTTATGGAGGTTAGGTGCGGATGGGCATGTATAATATTACAATTATTATTGCCACATTAAAAACGATTATTTTAACAATTTGTTTTTAATTTTGAACAATTAAAAGTTGAAAATGTTATGTTTTAAATATTTCAAAAATTGTTGACAAAATCAGCACAATCCGTTTGCCAGTATATTAGGGGTTTTTCGTCGACTTAACGTCTATAAGAAGAATGGGAGGTACAACAATTACCGTTATCATTATGCGTTTAATAGTAGAATGCGACTCGCTTGATATGCGTTTTTCATTTCATCAGTGCTATTTTATGACTCATTTCATATTTTAATGTAATAGGCATTTCTCATAATTAAAACATCTATAGCGGTATTAAAAGCACATCATTAAAATACATGTTTGAATATTAAACTAAGCTTTGTTTAATCAAGTTTTCTAACGAAGTCTAAATTTGATAACGTAGGAAAATTGCCATATACATGTATATATACACACTCATAGTGCCGTAAGATTAAACACAACCATCGAGGGAAATGTTCATATATAAACCCATCGATTACCGTAACTGTTTGCCCGGTGATGATATTGTTTACCTAAGATCACAGAGCTTCGTTTATTAAAAAACTCGTTATGGAATTGAGCCCATAATATCGATTGCCGTGATTTAACGAGGTTAGGTGCCGACGGGCATGTATAATATTAAAATTATCATTGCCACATTAGAGCAGTGATATTTACATAAATACACTAATGGAATCCTTAATATGTTTGCATGGTGCAATAAGGATTGATTTCAAGTTTATAACTCCAATATTGAACATTGCGCAAAATCCTATTGCGTGACTAACACCGGCTGATGTGAAAAGTGGGTATACGGGATTCCCATATTCGTTTGTTTATATGATATGTTGCAAATACAGTCAAAAAAAAAATGTTTGGAAGCTCTTAAAAAATGTTCTTCTCAATTTATAATTTTACATAATAATTACTTTATTCAACATCTACGCTGATTGTTTTTCGTTTTGAAGCAAATCTAAAAGCATAGTGTTTTAACCCCGTGTATATTATTTGAAGATCCCTTTAAAATCAATCTTCACTCAAATACAAGTGGTTAAATTTGACAAAATGCAACGCAGACAAAAACTAGGACTATGTGAAACTACTTGTTATTTTAGTGTCGAGTAAAATCTACAGTTTGGAAATCATATTATTGACTAAAATCTCCAACATAATTATTCCGTTATTATCATGTAATTTACGGCTATGCCTGACACAAGTGGTAGAATAGGGACATTATCTACAGCGCCTGAAAGTGACAGCATTTAACTATCGAACTAATCATCCATGACTGAATTTTCCAAATACCAGTAGGCCAATAATATTATATTGTTTGGTAGTCGACATCCCTATCTTTTTTTCCGTCAGTTCTAAAACCTCGCAACCTTATTCATAGTCAAATTACCCACTCATGCTTAACCGATGAACATATTCCTGTAATGTATCAGTGCAGTGGCGCCGGATTTGACTTACAAATAGACCAGTGTGCAATAAAGGCATTCATGTGTTGTAGCGAATGCGTGATTATGATTATGTTAAGATGACGTGAGTTCAAACGCCATTAGCCGTTGATGGGCAGAGTGTCGATTGGGAAATGGGTTGAAATTCTGTTGTTGTTGTATCGGGTTTTTTCATTATTGACATCATTGTTCGTCGGCCTATGGTGAGCGTGTCAACTCACTAAAAATGTTTTAGAGATGACCAAATATATGGACTGACCGAGGACAACTAAATTATTTATATTTTGGAACTTACGGGTGTATTGATATTAGACGATTTATTGAATCAATTTCAATAAGTAAGCTATCAAAATATTTCTTGATGTATAAATAAGTCTTATTAACGAAATCATTCTCTTTACTGCACACATTACAGAGAAATCTGGAAATGAAAGATGCAAGCATTTTAATTTTTGTTGAATTTTTGATTTTTTTTTTGCGACACGTTAATTTGCACTCATCTGTATTGATCTGCTATGTTGCAGGGGAATGGCATTGACTCCCATCTCATTTATAATAGAGGTTAGACTAATAGTCATTACATCCATACCATTAAACAACAATTTTGATATGTCAGTTTTCTAATATAGTGGAACCCAATAGTTAGCTTTAGACAATTGACATCAGAGCAAGCGACCCATTGATGTTTAGCTGTGGTGCGATTCCTATTGTTCAGCTGGTCGCTAGTGGGCGCTGCATTTGATGTCCGTTATATTCTTGCGGTAGCACTTGTGGCTGAGTGGGTAGGTTTTTAGGTACCTGTGTGCTGCTGACGACCAAATAGTAGTTTGACTGGAGTGTGCTACATCACGTTTTCTAGCAGGCGAAGACAACAATGTATTCACTATAGCATGTACGTCCAAACTGACAAGTTGATTATATATAAACATGATAGAGAAGACTGCGTCCACAATTATAACGCTTCACATTTGATTAGATGTCCCTCAAATAGTGTCCATCCCTCCTAGCACCAGAGCATCAGTATCCCAATGTATTTGGTTAAACTATTCTCATTTCATTTTGAACGCGTGATGTTAAATGCGTATTTTGGTACATTGGTCTGGCATAGTTTAGTTGTTCCATTCATTTCGTTGTCAACGTAAAGCACCTCTCAAACAAAACGCTGTCGTTTTAAATGTCGACCTAAATAAAGTTATATTCCGTATACTCTTCGATGGACAATGTTTTCTCAGTATATTGCATACGATTTTTATTAATCATGCCAAACAATTGTTACTCTCTGCTTCCATATACTAAGTGTTACGCGTTGTTATTTGTTTTAAGTTTGAGACGTGCAGATGTCTGTTCATTTAAAATCAATACATTATAGGCAAAATGTAGGAGTTAAAATATTGTAATTTAAAAAAGAAAGGTCATTTAAAAAAGAAAGGTCACGTGAAGCGAAGATATTGTAATTCAAAAATAGTAAGCGCACGTGGCGTTTTTATTCTTAGTCCTAAGCAAAACATTCGTTAAACACCTTGTAGCCAATCCGATTCCATACTTGGTTATATTGTGCAGATCAATAACACAAACATAAAATCGAAGGGAAAGGTAATGTCCAAAAGATTGCACTTGTGCTTGAAATTGTAAAATTCATCAAAGAATTTGACAAATACATACCTTATGCAAAATAGCTCTATCTGGTTTTCGAGGCCAATCGAACCCATATGGTAACTAAGAACACGATTCAACACTTACTTTGAGTCGCAGAGCACACGATTTGTCCATTTGTATTCAGTTACTCTAGCAGCACTGTCTGCTATTTAGTCGTTATCCAACTATCCAGAGGCAAAAATATCACTACAATTCATGACATCCTGTTGAATCGTGTTTAGTCTACACATCTTTTATTTGTATATGTCTATTAAATGTCAGTAAACGATCTTCAATCAACCGATAAGACTAGACAATTATTTTGTTCCCAGTACGTGGCAATTTGTTCCAAAAAAGAAAATATCTTGAGGTTGTTTGAGAACATTTATATGCTTGTAAATCTGCCTATTACACATGAAAGACACGTTTTTAGCCACCAACTAACTTTGAAATATTTGAAATAAAAGGTTAATGGGCAGTATCTGTCACGCTCCAAGTAATGGAATTCTCGTGTCTGAAATACGCCAGGGATATCATTCATTTATACACTTGTCTTTTCATTAATTGGTCATCTCTGTAATCATACCCTTATTGTTAATTGTAACTGATGTCAAGTTATACCATGACGTAAGACATTTCATTATTGACCTTTGTTGACTCTGTATATGTATAGGATATAATAAATGATATCATCTTTTATATTTATTAGATATATTTTTATCGTGTTATACTGAAAGTCTCAAAACAATCCATTAATGATTTGGCATAATGAGCAGCTATTACAGAACTTTTATACGGTAAATTGGACTTAATAAGTGTGATTTGTACCGATGAACTAATTCCTTATCAAAGCGTTATATTTATTCGTGGAACAACAAGGTATACCCCTTTCTTAAAATTTCATTGTAGGTGGATATTAGTGTCTAACGAAATCATGAACAATCTATATCAGATCCTTGAATATGAATATCAAATATTGATTTATACAATTAAACTCAAAACAACAACACGAGGCGAACATATGGCATTGAACATAATTTAACAAAACAACGACAGGAATATATCCGATTGTAACGACACAGAACAGATGTTTGCAAGGAAACATTTAGTAACAATTCGTGGAATAGGTAGAACGAAATATTTCACGAATTTAAGTTTTGTGTGTATCTTAAAAGGCATTTTATTTTCGTAACGAGTTACTGGTCTTGTTTAAATTAGTACAAAATTACACTGATACCAAAATGCGTTGTCTATCATATTTCAAGGTCAACCTTATGTTAAAAAAAACCTCCAAAAATGTTTGTCTTATGAGGAGAAGAAGTCGATGACATTTTGCCTTTGAAACGGTCACAATGCTCTTTATGATTTAAAACATGTATCGAAACAAATGAAGGCAATTTAGAGTTTTAAGTTCCCTATGGATGTTACATTATTAAGCTACCATTACGCAACACATTTGAGTGGGGGTGTGTGTGTTGAGGCTTACGAAACGCCAATTACGTATGATAATATTTCCTTATAAATGGATTATCTTGAGATACGTGAAATTCTAACTCACATGTATCCAATAGCAATAGAAACAACGTCATTTATAGAAACGAACGGGTCAGTTTCTAATCCAATCCAGATATTGTCTTAGGTCAAATCGAAAACTGCAAACCACCATAGAAACCGTGCTATATTTCCTTAGGTAATTTAGTGCTTATAATAATAACCATCAACGAGCTCTAACTATACTGACCACGGCGTTATCAATTTGAGCTGCATACATTTGAAGAGATCACACTTGAAGATAAATGAGTGGTCTCAGTTATAATAGCTGAAGGGATTTTACACGTCGATGTGATTCTTATATTTCTTATGATCAACTAGCTATCCATCAAAGACATGAATAAGTAAGTTATCGGCAACAAGCTATATGTGTCTACGAGTAGTGTCTTTAAACATAATAAGGATGCCCAAAACAATTATAGAAATCATGGAGACTGTCTCTTAGTCACCCAAATTAGGATCTCCCGCAGTGGTTGGGGGTTCACCTCCCGCAGTGGTTGGGGGTTCATCTCCCGCAGTGGTTGGGGTTCATCTCCCGCAGTGGTTGGGGGTTCATCTCCCGCAGTGGTTGGAGGTTCATCTCCCGCAGTGGTTGGGGGTTCATCTCCCGCAGTGGGTTCATCTCTCGCAGTGGTTGGGGGATCATCTCCCGCAGTGGTTGGGGGTTCATCTCCCGCAGTGGTTTGGGGGTTTATCTCCCGCAGTGGTTGGGGGTTCATCTCTCGCAGTGGTTGGGGTTCATCTCCCGTAGTGGTTGGAGGTTCATCTCTCGCAGTGGTTGGAGGTTCATCTATTGCAGTGGTTGGGGGTTCATCTCTCACAGTGGTTGGAGGTTCGATGTGAGGGGTTACAATTTTTGGAGCCATATCCTACATAATTGTCCCGTCTGATTATTGTTATTTTATATTTTTCAACATGTGTACCAAATCTGTTAGACAGTGCCTTAGTAAAGCCGTCATTGATTTTGACACACCCATATTGTTTACCGTTGACGTCAGCGTCATTATACTGTTTACACAGGTTCACAGAGGTTCCTTATGAAATATTCAAAATAGGAATTGCACACACTGCCGATTGTAGTGATTCTTACGAGGTTGTAGGTTGGTGCTCATTTATGTATTCGAATAAATATTATCACTACCTTAGGCATGTAACGTTAGGTTTGCATAGCAACCGATATTCAATCTGTGATTTGCATATAGAAATCAGACAAAATTATTTCTCCCAGATAACAAGAGCATAACTTCATAAAACATCGAATTATGAATGGATTGTTTACGGCTGCAATACATACGAGAGTTCGAATCCGCAGGGTGGCCTATATTTGTAGACCGTACATAACCGAACAAAGACCGTAAATATTTTGTTACAGGTAAAGACTTATCAGGGTTACCTCTCGGACAAGTTTTCGTCACAATTAGTTCTTATTTCTCCAGGACCAAATTATTATAAGGCAAACATATTGTAGATAATACCCTTTGTCTATAGTGTATCATCATTTGGGCAGCCCCGATTATGTGAGCGTTAAGGTCCCCTTCTCTACATTTAAGACAATGATTCGAAAAATTCCTTTTATACACTGCAACGTACATGTAATATTACTATCGTCATTGATATAACTAATCCTCCGTTTGTGTCTACATTATTTGTTATCTTTTAAGATTGTATAGTGAAAGCCACTTATAAATATACCATTACGTTTAAAAATACAAGTGATCAAAAAATAGATTGTACACGAAAACTTTTACACAATTTGTAAATTCATATAGTAGAGTTCCGATGGTGTTTAATTTGATATAGCTGGTTATGATGACTTTTGACCTCAGCGCAATAAATTATGGGATATCTTAAAGTGCGAATTAAATTATGAAATGCTCATGACGCAATGTAACAAAATTGTAATAAATAATAAAAGAGAATAAGTTGATTTCAAACCTTACGATATTGAAATTGTCTTTAAATTGAATTGTTATTGGGAGAACAATTGTGTCATTTATGCCAAGTGTATCAAATCTAATGGTTTCTAAAGAAATGGAAAAAATGAACATATGAGAAGCTGGAAGTGAACTATTGATTTTTGAAAAGAATTTAAAGAAATCAATATTATCTCGCCAAACAATTGTTTCATATCTATGATAATAAATCAGAGCAACTCTAGTCTGAAAAACAATTAGCAGTCCGACTTGTTTCTTGTTTCAAAGGGCAGGTCATACATGAGTTATCGTTGGACCGTAATGTATAATCAAATTACAGGTGGTATCTAATGGTTCACGAGTTTTGTAATCGAAGGTGACATCATCGAGTACCTGCATTCAATACCACATGGCAGCCATTGTAGACATAGCCCCTTTCATGTTATATAAGATGTATTCCAGGGACGCACCATTTGATTTTCAGGGGGGGGGGGCATGGAAGTTGGGGTCGGGCGGATTTTTTTTTTTCGCCACCGAAGTAGGCGGATTTTTTTTTTTTAGCAAAGCCGGCAAAGTTTTTTTTTTAGGTTTTAATGGTTTTCTTTACATTGAGTTGGGCCTTTTGGGTGAGTCATCTTTTCTTTTTTTTTACTCAGCAGTGGGTCATTTTTTTTTTTTTTCCTGGTTGGTGGGCAAAGTTTTTTTTTTTCCTGGATAGTGGGCAAAGTTTTTTTTTTTTAAACTTCCATGCCCCCCCCCCCCCTGAGTATCTAATGGTGCGTCCCTAAGTACAAACAACTCTATAAATGGTACCCTGTGAGCGTAAGCAGAGACTTAGACCTTTTTGAACTTAACCCTCGATAAGACACTAGACATATTCAATAATATATCCCGTTCACACTCAAACCATTTCTCTGTCAGTCTACTTGACCTGTGTAGAAGATACTTGACATACATATTCAGATAAGTGTGAAAACATCTTCAACGCAGTTACAAGCATCTGCAAATACAATTATTTATATTGCAACGAGGACAGAGGTATTTCAAAATTTCAAGGTGACTTTTATAGATTTCACGCGACGATTTATGATTGCCGCAGACAGACATTTAGAGGCTGTCTGTATCAATCAAAACTGAATACAAATTGTGGATGAATGAACTCTCACACGTCTGTGTGTGTGATGACGCGTGGCTAACGCGCATCGTGTGTTAAAGGTATATTATGTGATCTTTCCAAGGAACGCCCTCAACATCGAAAAAAAAATTGAAAGAAGATTTTCTTGCAGATTTACATTTCTGATCATAAATCGTACATACATTCCAAGTTACAGGGCGATACGATTCTTAATTACTTCAAAATCATGATTTTAGAGTGAAAATAAACTGTCGGATAACTCCGACAGTTTATATTTTTGCTCTAAATTCACTCTAAAACCATGATTTTGAGGTAATTAGGAATCGTATCGCTCTGTAACTTGGAATGTATGTATGATTTATGATCAGAAATGTAAATCTGCAAGAAAATCTACTTTCTAAAAAAAATAATAAATAGAGGGCGCTATCTGGAAAAGATCACATAATATGCCTTTAAGATAACACGTAAATCATTTCAGCATAGACATCTCATTTCAACCCATTCAAATCATCTGTTCACTTAGGGATCACGTCAAAACTCGACCGCCCGGCAACCGCCGGTTACGGCCGGTTCCGTTCGGTTCTCACAAAACGTGTCGTCTGTTATAATATACACACATAATGAGGTCAAATAGTAACACTCTGGTGATCACGACCGGTTGAAAGTGCCTCGTCACACACGTGAGCAATAACATCTTGAAGTAATGGGCTCTTTTAAGACTTAAAAGTCTCAGTTGACACCAGTACAATACAGCTATTGATTTTCGCCGGGGTTGGCTTTTTCAATCTGTTTATAGCTCAATTAACTTTTTAAAATCAATACCGAAAGTCTATGAATGTTTTTTTTTTATAGAACGATTATAGAGAGAGCTATTATGACCGCAAAGTAACAGATTGATAGTGTAAATTGGTCAGATTACAGCATTAAGTCAACCGGCGGTTGTTCAGTGTTGCATGCGCGAATATTCATATACCAGTAAAACATTTGACCTGAAAGAACCGGGCGGAACCGCCCGTAACCGGCAGTCAACGGGCGGTCGAGTTTTGACGTCTCCCCTTACTCGAAGCATGGAATTATTAGAAATTCCATGCTCGAAGGAACACAAATGGGCAGGGGTTAAAAATGCCAATGAGTGTGACATAAGAAATAAGGTAAAAACCCAAACATAAAGAGAACAACATCAACATAAATAATAGATTGAATAAATATCTAGAAGTCATGGTAATCAAGAGAACCTAAACAACCTATTTAGAAGATACTTGTGTTTTAATGGGCAAGCAAATCCCTTAACGCTGCCACACTTCAATTACTACTTGCAAATGATGGTGTGGCTTTCCAGGTATGTTCATGTATGTTCAACAAACCCGGGAACTAATCCTACTATGTGCTGCCTATAGTCATCTGTCAGGGCGTGGCTTTATCACCAGCCCAAGTGCTGACTACAGGCTTTATAGGTCACCATCTCCCCCAATCAAGCATTAACCTGCACTGGAACAATGTATGCTTTATGTAAAGTCAGACGTCGTAAGGCTTGAGGGGTATCATAATAGTAGGCATATAGCACACATAACATTCAAATAATTGAGACATGTACAAACCTGGTGTCAAATGAAAGATTGCAATGAAAGATTTATTTTCCAAAAAAAATTATGACAATCGGTCAATGCGTTCTTGTGTTACGGTGTTTTTCAAAGACCACTCAGACCACTCCTACATGTTACTCATTTTGCATAATTGAGTTAATCAAATTATTGCAACACAGCTTCTTCATGTTGTTGTGTGGCAGACTATGTGTGTGCATTGTGCTATGCCTAATAATAGACTAATATTCAACAACTCCCCCATACCTTAAGTACAGTAGCGAAGCGTTGTTGATTTGAGTTAAACAACGCTGCTATGGGCAACCATCGCGCCGATATCCGCACCACGCGGATAATGTTTTCACGCGATACGCGATCGCAGTCGCAATGTGTGTTGTTTTGGAATGACCATGCCAACTGTTTTCATCGAGTTTTGAAACTTACAGGAACTTAATTATTGGTTAGTTTGGTCATTTTAGTTTTTTTAAGTATACCGTAGGCCTGCATTAAAATATGTTCTTTTTTGCATTGTCTATTTTGGAAATGGCGTTCAAATCCTTAAGTCGTTGTTGAACGGGATTAAATCATGTTTTCAGCGTGGTGCATCACCAATCGACAACTTGCGATCTGCGCGTGCTGCGTGTTTATTTCACTCGGGCGTTGCCCTCGTGAAATAAACCACGCAGACGCGCGAACACCGTTGTCGATTGGTGATGCACAACTCTGAAACATGATTTAATCCCTTAATACATGATTTGCATGATACCTGCCTATATACACTAACAGTTTTAACTATATATATTTTTTGTATTTATAACAATTGGCAAAACAGCCAGGACAAACCCAATAGCGACATAAGCACTAAATTAAAGGGATGCCCAAACATCAAACAAACATAGACACACACAAAACAAAAAATACGCAATACAACCCCCTCCCCCACCCACCCATACTCAATGTATAGAGATGGAGGCAGAGAGCAGTTTTAAATCTATCTAACTTGAAAAAGTAGACACTTGGTGTATAATTGTGAAAAGGTATAAAACATGTAAAGTAGGTATAATTGACTCTGTCATTTTCAATGCCTTTGTAATCCATAATGCGGACGACATACCAAATTGTGATGCATTTAAAGACCGTGTTACATTACACGTACGAGCAAATGATATGGTGGAATGATACCCCAATCCTTAAAGTGTTTTAAGCGTGATATATCGTGGTACGTTTCGATTCAACTAGGATATGTTTCACATGTATATGCATGATTAATGTCATTGATCCATCGTATTATGAATAAAAGACACGCTCTAGCCGCCGTCAATTAATTCATAGACGATGTTTAATTAAGGTCAGGGAGTGCTTAGAGTAACTGTCATGCATACTTACATTGGAATACTCGTAGCTAAGATACGTAAGATATTTACTTACGATCTGGATTATGTCATTACTAAACACAAGTCTATTTTAATCACACCCTTTGAATGCTGTAAGTTTGGTATCCAAGCGATGTTTTAAACATTAATTTACAAAAGGTTCTACAGGATGGCGTGTCAATATCTTAAAGTTGGGAATTTAACATTAATCATTTGCGCATACATACTCACCCTAGCAACTTCCACGCCGCACACTATTGTTTTAATATGGTTCGAATTCGGGTATAATACAATATTTAATACGCTGTTTATTGTAATGTTTGGGAACCCCATATAGACAACAGAATATTTGTATTGATGTATGTCAGATGATAATGTGCGTTAACAGAGATGATTCGTATTAATTAGAGATGATATGGTCAAATTTGAAACACTTTCATCTTTAGAATTTGACACTTTTGTCTTTAAATAGTATTGTTATTCACAAATCTAGATAGCCAGTGTGTGAAGAGAAATATAAGATTGAAAGATAAGGTATGCACACAGAACTCATGGTGTATATCTGTATACTAACGTTAAAATAATGTATGGAGATAGATCCAAGGATGTGTACTGCTAGAGTATTTTTTATAAATTGATATATCTGTAAGATTACAGACGACCACAAATCAATAAAATGACGGTATTGTATCATGTAAAGTAGTATTTCCCATTAACACATCACATTTGCTCGCGCGGTACTTCTTTTTCAATACGTATGTATATGCTGAGACTATATTAGTCTCAGGTATATGCGATTGTTAGCTTTGCGACGTCATACTAATAATGTTCATACTGACATCCATATTGATTTGAAGACATTTAGGCATCCATATTTGCATTTTCTCGATTGGTTAAAAAACCCAGTTGAGTTCACTCGAACTCTACGTGGATAAACGTTTAGTAGAGCTCCCAGGTAATGTTTGGCTTTGTCCTGGTCTGTCTCCTTTAAGGGATAAGTTAATGATGGCATGACATTGTTAATTGACAACATCAGTTTGAATGAACATCTTTTACCGTTTATATATTTTCAAAATTATCGTTAAGTAAATATCATAATTGCACAAATCCATTTTAAACCTTTTCATTTAACCGCTTTTGTCATTTCGATCGAATGACTTCATTATGGAAAGCTCGATCATCCTTGGAACGAGAATGTCAATAAATCTTGTGAAAATGCAAGTTAGTGGTGGATCAAGACAATAATGATGACGTCATTCGATCGGGACGATGACATCTTCCAAACGAGTTTGGATTGTTTAACATGATATCTGTTACATTTTCCATCTACAAACATTCCGATGTTACGCTAGATTTCAGGATTATGTTGAAGTTATTTCGTGCAACATTTTCATAATGGAAACCAGGAGTCACTAACCGACAAATAACCCCCAAACATGCCTACACGTGGTATTGCACATGAAATGATAAAACATGTATGTAAGATAATGTGACACATTAATGAAGTCGTGACGTTGCGGCGCCAATAACCGAGTCACATATGTAGAATGTATATTGATAATATAAATAAATGCATGCAGATACATGAATAGAAAACATAACTAAATGATATGACGTGGAAATTCAAATTATTTGAAATGTTAGCTTGTCACGTACAATTTAACATGCTAAATCATTTTTCAATATATTTCCGACGTTTATAAACGTTTGTGGTATGACGGCGGCGAGTAGATAACCTTTGCGTCATATTTACTCATGAAGAACAATAACCGAGACAATTACATAGAGAAACAGTAATCAATCATACGACATCCACTGATATCGTTTTTAAACATTTCCCAACCTTAAAAACCCTAACTCCTAGGTCTTGCATTGGCAATGAGCAAGGAACTGAACCCGGTTTGCCGAACTGGCAGGCGATGTGGTCGATCCAAAACCGGAAAAAACCCCAAACCGATCTAAGCCTCTCAAAAAAGGTATATTTTAAAATTTTACGGCCAACCCCCCTGTTTCCGCCACTGGTTATAGACCTCGTGTGCCCGCTTCTGGTCGTATGATTTTGATGATGTAGTGGTGTTAGGGTTTAGTGAAGTAAGGAAGAGTTATTCTTAAGGTTGTTCCCCTGGCTAGCAAAAAATCTTGATATTCAAGTATAAGGTAGAGCTGGTTGAGTACAACAAAAAAGTCTTTTACTGGAGGTGAATCGGGTGCACGGTTCAACAGATATAACCATTTGAAGTCATTTTGAATTCTTTTATTTTGTATTGTTTTTCGGCCAACAGAGGGCAGTATATTTTCTTTTGTTTTATATTGTTTTTTTGACTCCCTAGGTAAAATGTTCATAGAAAATTTAGTTTTTTGTTTTTGCTCTACATTTTTATTGAAAACTTCTGCAGACTCCCGCAGCACAGGAAATAAGGAGAATAGTATAACCAACATATACACCAAGTGGTAATACATTTAGGAAAGTGCATGAACTTGAAAAAATTAATTAAGTGCATTAATTAGCCTCATTTTTTTTAATGACCTAAAGCTTCCTTATTTTGATGATGTAGTGGTGTTAGGGTTTAGTGAAGGAAGGAAGAGTTATTCTTAAGCCGGTTTCAAAGAACATTTAAGAATTCTTTCTGAGTTGAGCTTCATGAAGAAATGGAAATGTCAACAGTTTTACCTCGGTTTTATATCATAAAGATCCACTCAATTTAAAAAGAAAAATCTTCCTAAGAAGAATTGAAAACTTAAGAGGCACAATACTGTTGAGGATGAATGTTACGTTTTAGCATGGCAGGTAATTACCTGCCATGGTTTTATACAATAGGACCCTGTATTTTCCATGTTTATTTTCGAAAAATCAAGCATAGTGCAGTTAATATATGTCCATAACTGATTGATGCATACAGATACAATTTTTATGAAGGGCACTTTCGATACCTATGATCGTTTAAAAGTCTATGAACAAAAATGTGCTTCATAAAGCTACAATCAAGGAAAATAATAGTTGGCACACTTGATACAATTTAATACAGCTATAATTGTGCTCACAATAGAGAACCGACTTGGGACATAGCACTCTTTAACAGCACGCAGAGGTCTCCCCCTCTCTCTCATCCATCCCCACCCCCCATCAATCAATGTTGAGAGAGCAGCCAAAGCTTCTGATGACATGTGGCTCGGATCAACATTGCCTCGGGGAGAGGGGCACTTGTTTTTCCTTAATTGGGACAAAGTGTGCCAACCTTTTTTCCTTGATTGTAGCTGGAAAAGGAAGTGATAGATCTTTTCACGAAGAAAAACAATGTATACTACCGAATGTAGCCAGCTGCATATTGTAAGATTAGAATAGTACGTTATTATGATTCTACATGGATGTATAAACGATGCATACACCAGCATTCGGTTGGAAAATACCAAAATGGCTGAACGGTTCTTTTACCAAACATCCAAATATTTGTTTCACGGCTAGATTTTAGAAAAATATATCAGCGGGCTAACACTTAGCGCATATCAAACTTATTTTCAGCAAAGCAATTACGACACCGCTTATTACATGTCCTTCCTAAATTGGATGTAAAAGCGATAATTTTCAAAGGAGAGGAAAAATGATGACGCATAAAGTGGTACAAGCCATTAACCATAAAACGAGCATTTCGCGATTGACAAATGATCATGTGAAGTCGTAACAAGGCCATTTACCATTATAAAATAACTAATATCAGGGGTGACGTCAGGGTATATTCTAAACATCATAACATCGTATTCTCCAGCCCCAGTCGGTTCATTCCCTAAATAGGGGGGAATGGCATAGTACGAACAATTGCGCTTTGACGATATGCAATCGTTGACAAAAAGTCTCTTCTCGGTTTTTAATGAAACAGATGGCGAGTATTATACGAGAAATTCCTTATTGTCATCAGTAGGCCCAAGGCGATTCATTTATTAAAATGTTTCCTAAATACCCTATGTGTAAATCAGTAATTGTCACATACCAACAGTAATATAAAGGTGACGGTCTGGGCGTATCATAAAAAAGCTATAACAGTGTTTACCCAAAGGGCAATATGTTATTGATGACAAATTAATTATATCTTTCATCCTCATATATACCATACATATGTACAAAGATGGTGCACACCCATTTCATAACGAGAAATTGGACGTGACCAGACACGATATTAATGATACTATTGATTGGATATTTAATGAGTTGCTCGCAGTTTTGTCAGCTCTCTCAACAATATAAAGTTCATTATTGCATAGATATCAAATAAAAAGTGTAATGTCTATTGTCATATGTTGTAATAACCTTTAAAGTCCTGGCCAATGCTATATAATAAAATGAATGAATCAAGATTGAAATATTTCATTATCTACGTGCTATTGTGAATGGAATTTGACATACTATTAGTTTGATTTAATGAGCTGGTTCTTATGATTCTCTTGAGAAATTACTAGTAATATAGTACATTTTCCTAGTAGTAAAAAGTACGTTTGCTAGTAGTAAAAAAGTGCAAGAAGTCTTCCCGTCTGTAAATAAGTTCAAATAATCTTATTTGAAATATATTAACCAGAATAAAGCCACATTTCTATTTTTTATCTAAAGGTAAAGTCTCATGCTCTATGTTTATCGGATTAAATGGCGAATAGTCCAGAACTTTTAAAGTGAACGCTATTGTGGGTCAAAAAGCAACCAAAGGCTACAGTACAGAACTGGTGCCAATTGCATCTCCATTTCGTAGCTCTTTCTGTTGAGTCATTAAATGATGTAAGTGATGGCATCCAACCAGTCTCCTTCATACTTATTGGATAGGAATTGGATCTGTACCGTATTTATTAAATACGAGTCAGCATGTTTAGGTTAAGAACACAGCAGCCTCGATGATCTTCCCGCATCAATACTCACAGCCCTAGCGCACTTAATACTGGAGCGGTTATAGATTGAATAGCATCCACAAGAAGCTAGTGTCCTATTGTTTAAAATGTTTATTACTCCATCATTGTTTTCACGTTTAAAACTTGATAAAGGTTGAAGTTTGCTATCGCTAATTTTGCGCAATAATTCAATCTTTGTTATTTAGGACGCCAGAATTTTAAAATCTTTACTCAAACCATTTATAACCTTTTATAATTTAAATATAGACCAATGTACTTATCCATTTTAATGAATAACATTTGAGAACAACAATAGTGCATCAATTAAGATTGCCATTATTTGGTTATTCACCCGTTCTTTTATTTATTAAACCTCCTAGACTTAGACTTAAGTAGCCCGAACTCCAATTCAACCATCCTTTTCACTTTCTCAAGAGACTTTATTATTTTCTTAAGATTATAAGAGTCAATCGCAATATCTCTCCTTACAATGAGTTGTATTGTTTTGTTTAGTGGGTGTTATGAATATCACGATCGATTATTACTCAGTACTCTAATGATATAAAGAAAAGTATTCAACAGTGCTGGCTAATTGAAAGAAGAAAATAATAATAATAATAATAATAATAATAAAATAATTAAAAAAAATAATGGCAACCCATAATGCGCTAACATTCAACAAAACTGTTGCTCCAGGCGCATCGACACATCATTGCAAAACAAAAAGGGTACAAAATGCGAATGAAGGAGAACCGTCATCACTTCAACACAACAAACAAAAGTGGTAGCGTTGAACTAATGACAAATGCCCCACTCACTGATAATCTAAACAAAGCCTTAAATAATAATGATACTGAATACACAAACATTAATCAAAGAAATCACTCTCAGAATTCATAATTAAATGATGATTATGTTACCACCCGTTGCGCAAGAGAAAATCTGTATACCTCACGGATTCACAAACTTGGATGGAAGTGTTCTTTGACTAGACTACTTTTACGTAATCGCTAATTTCTTCGTAATTACTGAACCGAATCAAACGCGGTTTTCTTTAAATTATAGCCAACTAATTTACCTTTATTTTGTTGTATCAGTTGTTCTCTTCTTACTTGTATTTAGGAAGTTACGATCACCTCACGGAGCGTCACAATTTGTATTGGGACACCCTGTAGTGTATACTAAAATAAGGTTAGTTAATTTAACGTGGAAACATGAAAATCGCTTCGGTAAATTAAAAATTACTTATGAGATTCAGTTACAGATAGATATGCCAATATTATTTTGTATATCTTGTATATCAATATATATCAAAATATTAATTAATGTCATTCAACCTCGAATATTAATTCTCTGAAATATCTACATTTATTTGACGTTAGCGATAAATAATTCATTATAATATTGGTCTATGTTTACAAAGAGCAAGCGGACATCGGTATCAGTCATCGGACTTCTCCAATATCTAATATATCTAATGAGAAATCCCGAGCAGATATGGTAGTAGTAACACTACTTAATCTACTTAATCGATACCATGTATATTAGACTGGCGTAATAGGTATATTATATTATTGATGTCTCGTACATTTTTATAATTACCGGACGTTCATGCATAATAGACATAATGTACATTTTCCTAGGTCAGGGCATCCAAAGAGTACACCTGCGTCTCCACAGGTACCATGATGGCAAAACTATAGCAGACTAAGTATAAATGGAATGTGCACTGGTCTACCTACTTGAGTTACCACTTCACTAAACCAGGTCTCAAATAAGCATACAAACACATAGCTAACAAGCTCTGATCCGCACAATATAGACTTCACAATCACAGGGCCTCCTCATACACTCTGGACTGTGTAGAATGCATCCCTTAGTATACACAGCACTAAATTAAATACTATAAAACAAACATTACTAGCCTTTGCTTCGTGCCTGGCACCCCTAACCTTTGAGTCCATGGTAACATACCCATAGCCATTACCTCAGAAAAAATAGTTTTCTCTCTTTCCCCGCGGCTAACCAAGTAGTGTTTGCAAACCTTTTCCTATTAACCACCTCCTGTATGGAAACATTCACCTGTTGGAATATTGGCAGCTGGCTAAGAATGACCTGCGATACTGAATCCACCTGTTTAAGCCGCTATGGATTATGTGATTACAATGAAAATATTAGAAATACCACCCTGTTAATGCCCGAATTTGACTGTAGCCTTCAGCCGTTATTACGAGCACAGAGTTTAAACCTAGATGCGTGTACCATATTTAAGCATGAATATTGATCAATTGACGAAATAGCAGCTCAATGAGAGATCATAATGCATGCACAATTTACCTATTTGTACTTAGTTTGTAACCATAATTCCAGAATTAGTAATTTACGGTGAAGCAGCTCATCGCGAAACCGTTATAGCATTTCAACATCAAATAATTGATTAGGTTATGATGGTACTAAAAGGGTCAAACGGAGGGGTAATACAAAAACTGATACACAATGATGCTTAATAATTACGCTATGTTTTATGTATGGAAATGAGCAACTCAACTAGGTAAAATCTGAATGTTAGCATCACCAGCAGGATTCAACTAACATTAAACCCTTGGGATTTAGGTAAGCTCATTCACTAATCTACTAAACTCTGACGGATTGAATGAGTTTGAGAGTTATTTATAAACTACAAAAACTAATTCACTGGATATAACCTCATTTACTGCGTTCATCAAGCCACTTAACGACCCGTGCAATTTAAAATACATACGATAATTTTGATAGGACACTTTAAGTATAAAATAGGCGCGTTTGCAACGAGCGAACTTACAATTATAGACATTGCATAGAATATAAGGATTAACTAAAATAGTCATCCTTATTAAAATTAAACTTAACAGCAACTCAGGAATTGATATTGGACGTGTTAAAATTCTCCAAATAATTTTCTGAAACCAAAGATAATAGTTGTTTGGTTATATAAATTATGTAATTGAATATATATTTTAACTCACCCTGTATACTAGTACCTATATCCATAGGATAGCAATTATCGATGGACAGGTACACACGTGTTTGCCCGTCCTCCTTCCTATTGACCTACTTTGTGTAAGGCAATTATGACATAGAAACTTTATTACGTAAGATAATTAATGGTTGAAGCCAAATTTTCCACCTCATTTACCACTTAATAGAGTAGTTTTGCCAACAGCAAACGATTTAAAAATAGAAAGGCATTATGTCTTATCGCTGGTGTTGACTGATTGTAATACTCAGAAATTATTTCAGCTCTTTTATGTTTTGACGATCAGGCGCTTGAGGAGATGATGTTGATATGATTCTTACTAAACTGAAAGCAAGGTATCGTTAAAATAATGTGACTGTCAAGTCATCAAAATATTATTCCAATCGGTAGCGTTTGCACTTTCACCACATCATAAACCAAGACGTCATTAAAATCGAGTGTTTTTCTAAGGCGATCAAAAATAATGTCCACTTCACCGGCGGCCAATGACACATCGGAAAGCAAGTCAGTTGTTGTATTAGTTTCCCCAGACCGTGGAAATTGTTCGTACTTATAAGTCGGAAAGCCAGCGATACACATAATGATGTGGCTTTATTAAACAAAAATACAAAAATAGGCTATCTCTTTTAACTCATTTGCTACTTCAAACAAGTGATTACAGAATAATATTTGCTCAGGTCGATTAATGTTTTTATTGATATTCAAAGATATTCCAAACGAATGTACATTTGATCAGCTCCCGATTTTTTCCCTTAGTCAGCAAAGGTTTACAGAAAAGGTTGACCAAATTATTCATTTTTGTCAAAAACTCAATGTCAACAGCCATAAAGCGGAAAAGAAATGTATTTGCCTGGGTATTTGAAATTGTTCAGTCTATGCAAATTCATTCAAACTTTCTTCGTGGACTTTAAATAACAGATTGAAGATCCTTGAGTAGCGACTATATTGAAATATAACGCAGCGTATATGAACATGAATCACATCTGCTGATACCGGTCCCGTCATATTACATACTTGAATACTCACTATGACACCAGACACGCAGCGTATTAGTGTAATGTTTTTAACTGTCTTGGGTCGGCTAATTCCCGGCTAAATCTCCAAGATGCACTAGGGTAATTGAATTTAAACATTAGACACATTTGATCTGTCTGACTTGATCCATTCCTCGGTTTTTTTACTCGATCTTCATGTGGGGGTTAGTTACGCGATATAATGATATATGAATAGCCAATAGGATTAGAGGATTCGGATTTCTTAGCACTACCATTATATCATTATTCAGTCTCTGATTGGTCAGATAACCGATATTGCTCAATATAAAATGATATGAAATAGACGCACGCCGATATTTCGGTGTCAACTTAGATACACCAGCATGCGAATGCTAAGCTTCCTTACCTTTTCGGCTTTCGTCAACTTGTAGTTTGCAGAATTGTCGACTTCCCCTCCACCAAGTTGAATTGCCATAATGCACCGGCACAGAGTGTTATTCCGGAACACCATATAAGATAAGGTCGATATATAATTTTCTCCTTGATCAGTATGTTTTTCGGTTTAAGAATTTCCTAAAAATAAGGTCTTATATTCCATAGGTTCAAGAACATCTTGAATGACGCCAGACCACTAACGTGAAGAGACTCCCTAATTGAAATCTGTCCAGGTCAACAACAATCCCTCAAGACATATATACATATCCGTACATTGCATGTAAAGAAATTTACCTTGTGTGACAGAAACACCAGTCTTCCATACGACAAGGTTGGAAGTCTATTTATATCCATTGTAGTCTTATTGATTGTCTGAGAATACAAAAGCATGCAAAAAAAAGGAGCGGAACGGCGACTTGTATACATGATTGTTTATAATTCACTAGCATTTCACAGCACGCTGTATTGATTGATGGTATCATTTGCCAAATGGGGTGATATTTATAACAAAGTGCCCGAAGTTACCAGTTCAGTATTATATGTACATGCATAACCTTCTTTATTTATATTGGTTTATCTCATCTTTAGTTTATGTATATTATATTCAGGCTTTATTGGCCGTTCATACTGCAATGGTACCGGTATAATCGCCTTATTTATTATCTACGGTAACGACTGTTATGCAATTTGCTGGAGAAATATTAAGCATACCATAAAAATACGAAAATCTTCTACTATTATAACGAGTATAAGGACATTTTCAAGGCAGTTTGACTGTCAATGACCCTGCATCTACTAGATGTAATAAGATATACCAAAGGATAAACAGAAGTAACCAACCGTTGAAATATATAGATGGTAAATTTATTTTCCGGAGGATTTTGACATTAAGACACATTATAATGCAGTGCAGACCTTTATGCAAATATGTATATTATTTAAATCGATTTAGAAATATATACATGGACATAAGTATTTTCTTGGAGGCTATGTGATAAAGATCAACCAATAGCACGGATATAAAGTAGTAATGTTTAATTTTCTGATGGTGACAGTGATAACTGATTATATCAGTTTTAAAAATGATATATATCGCTCGAACACATCCTGTAGAGATATCGCCTTATTGCCGCAGACAAAATTCTACAAATGAGCAGCTTCGAATATTACCGTCCACTTCATGAATAGATATCATTCTGAAATCATTAAATATGGCAGTAACAGAACAATGAATACATGAATTGTTTTTACTATGTCTGCCTTAGGAATAAAACGACATGTTATAATGTTGATATGGACATTTAAATCCCAAAAGTGGAACTCGACCTTTTGTAGAGTGCAAGATAAACACACACACTTGGAGTCAACATATATACACAGTTTGTTAGTAGTCAAAACATTTGAAATAAAATGTTTCCTTTATTGTTTGAGGGGTGAAGATGAGTGTAGGTGTACATCGGGAATGGATTTGGTTTTAAATGCTAAGCTTTCAATTTGTTCACGAAATCGAATATATCGTGTAATCGTTGAATATCTCATTTTATTACAGCACTCTTATGCTAGTGATGTGAATTATAGATATTATGTGCAGCAGGTTTGTATTGATTAAGTAATTCATAAACATTACTGACAAGGACATTGAAGACATAAATTTCGATTAAGGGGTCCCTAATTAGTGCTTATACGACTATCTTTATTAGGCATCTTTCATCCTCAACCTTCACCCAATCATTTCAGTGTGCTCTAATAATAGTGTTAATCAAAGAATATAATAGTATTTGTTCTTCAAAACAACAACAATAGTATCATTTATTTCACGCCATCACCTTCTACAGAGTTGTGGATGTACCATACTGAGAGAAATCCACGTTGTCACAAACAGTATTATCTTGGGGATCACGTCAAAACTCGACCGCCAGGCAACCGCCGGTTACGGCCGGTTCCACCCGGTTCTCACAAAACGTGTCGTCTGTTATAATATACACACATAATGAGGTCAAATAGTTACACTCTGGTGAACACGACCGGTTGATAGTGCCTCGTCACACGCGTGAGCAATAAAATCTTGAAGCAATGGGCTCTCAAGTCTCAGTTGACAACCAGTACAATACAGCTATTGATTTTCGCTGGGGTTGGCTTTTTCAATCTGTTTATAGCTCAATTAACTTTTAAAATCAATACCGAAAGTCCAAGGGTGCGCTATTATGACCGCAAAGTAACAGATTGATATTGTAAAGTGGTCCGGTTACGGCATTAAGTCAACCGGCGGTTGTTCAGTGTTGCATGCGTGAATATTCATATACCAGTAAAACAGTTGACCTGAAAGAACCGGGCGGAACCGAACGTAACCGGCGGTCAACAGGCGGTCGAGTTTTGATGTCTTCCCTTGCTACATTTACGAGCCGAATAACTCTCAAAACCGCACATGTCGCGCTTTATTTCCAAAATAGAATTTTTAAACCCCAATTCTCAAATTGATTGAAAAGTGGTCATGAAGGCCTTAGAACATAACGTGTGTGTAGTTGCTGTGGACGTCCTAAAAACATGGTATGTTGAAGCCCAGGATTGAAGGAGTTTCGACAATGCGTAGGCTTCTATTGAGGTTAAGATAACCCTTAGCTGGGCTGCGTGGTTTGGGAATAAACTATCAGCGAAAAACGGGTCAAATTAGAGGGGAAACCTGGCTCCGTCGACGCCACGAATCGAACCCGTGTTGCCTCCGTAGAAGTCCCATCCATATCAAATTGAGCCAAGGCGGCCGCATATAAATGATAGCCCGCATAGGAGCACCAAAAACTAGTAGAGTATTATTTTGCAGCATTTAGTTTCGTTAGGGTTATTATACAATGTATGAGTAGGACACTCGTACACACGGTATGGGAAAGTTGAAATTAAAGTGAATGAGTTTTATGAAAGTCTAATTAGATTGGTATGTATACGGCTATACGGTATGTGTGGGAGCCCCGGAATGGGAACGTCGACATTTAAGAGTATAGCTATAATAGACGTCTAATTAACACGATATGTGTGGAAGCATGCTGATTCAATACGGTATATTAAACCCATATAATATTGATTGAATCCCTGGGCTGGAGATATCTAAATTAATACGTGGAAGATCAAATGAATATGTTTAATGTGAAACTTTAAGGCTTAAGAAGTCTTTACAATGATATGATGCACTTGATATGTGGGGAAGCCCAGCGATAGAGAAGTTTGCAGCAACAGGTTTTACTACTTGGAGAGGAAAGTATAAATGACTACTTAGCTGTTCTACTATACGTAGCCAATTATAGCGTGAAAGCTTAGAGTTAGAGTAGCTTTTATAATGATATCCTAGCATTATAAGACTACAATAACTAGTGTGTGTGTGTGTGCTAAGATGGATCTACGATACATGGTTCATGCTGCTGCTATGAATAATATTAACGACAACTACTCATTTGAGGCCCTATAGACATTTGAATTTGTAAACACGAGGAAGTGGCATACGGATCTTACAACAAACATACCGTAAGCCGTAAGCATGGTGGAACACGTTAAAACGGAAGACTATCAATGGTAGACAAGTGAAAGAGGTCTTCTAAAGCGCGAATCATAATCTATTGGTTATTTAGTAAAGGTTTGCATTCATGTCCCAAATAGTGAAAGACATAGAGAAAGACAGGAAGGCGCCGGCGGAAGTCTACTTCTATGCCATCTTGGGGAAATCCAGTACAGATTGTATGTGTGGATATAGAATGTCGGTATTGGTCAACTTTAGTTCTGTGAACTGATTATCCAGTTAACGTGTAAAGCGTATAGGCATTCTGAGTTTAGTTTATTTAAGTTACATTGAATGTTTTGTTATAACTTTGTCTACATTACCAACAGTATTTAATTCCTTTGAATTAATCTTAAGGTTTACAACTTCATTGAAAATAGGTGACATATTATAGAAAATATGTATAACTACCATATGATTATAGTAGTAACAATTAAGTCAAATTGTACAGTGGTAGCTTGTAGGGCATGTGTGGCAAAGTTGATAGTGTACCGGCTATTAAACGATAAGGGCCGTATTCTCGTACTAAACGCGTTTAGCCAAAAAAATCGTCGCTAACTAAACTCGTGTCTAAGTTAAACGCAAGTCTCTCTTTTAGACAGGACGTTGAACAAGACACGGTTTAAAAATATGCAAATATCGTCCCAACTCGAAGGGTAATTTCATGCAAGTATATGATACATAGTGGCCCAGATAAGACACCGTAGTTAAAAATCAAATGCATCAAATGCACGTGTATTTGAACGACAACTGGCCTATCCGTTGGCTCGCAGCGGTTGTTCATTTTTAAACCATTATTTTGTCAAAATAAGGACTATTGCAACATAACAAACAATATTTATGCGTCGGGCCCATGCAAATATTGCATGAAAAGCCCACTTTTAACGATGAAATAAACAAATCGATCAATTAATGAATGTATACGGCGATAACACGTTTCCCACAACTGCAACCTCTATGGCTTGCTATGCAGCGCAGGACCCTATTGATTGTAATCGACAGACACGGGTTCATTACCATTTTTTGCATGTATTATTTTATTTTATTTTTCAAAAGTGTTTTCTTTTGAAGTAGTGATATTATATACATTTTATTCAGATTAATAATATCTTAAATTCTTTCTTTGTTAATTATAACTTTGTAATTTTGTCTGATAATTCGATCTCCCAGTGTACTTTCTTGCCAGGAGTACTAGTATACAAAATTAAAAATTGCATTTTATTGACGACAATACGCTAATTGTTCTCAGCTAGTCTAAAACAAATACGCCTGCCGTTATGTCCAGGAAGCAGGTGGCAAAAAGTAACAAGTTCCATATATATCTTTTTCCTATCTAAATTCTGTATAATGCATTCATTTACTCATTCAGACAATCATACCTTATCATGCCTACACCTTTTTAAATATGTACGGAACCCAATGAATAGTGCAAAAAAAGTGATTTTTACCTCCAAAAATCGTGAAAATCGCAGTGTTGGTATAAAAAGAAAAATCACATTTGTTGCCAGTTTTTGGTCTATAATTAAAAAATAAATAAAGATATTATAAAAAAACACCACTCCTAGGGAATTTTATCAGGATTATTATAAAACTAGTATGAAAACATTTGACAAAATATATTTTGAGTAATCTTGTCCGAACCTAAAATGGGTCGAAAAACGTGTTTTTATAATTGTCTCCAAAATGGTCATTTCATGTTCATGGTTGGATTCATTGGACCCTTTCCTTCAAGAAAATGTATACGTTTATATAGATTAAATGAATAATGAAGAAATTACGGCAGTTTTACGGAGGCTGTACCTAAGAGTCCACATCACCTTAAACGCGCGTTTACCTTAAAACCACGTTTAAATACTTACGAGAATACGGCCCTATGTGTTAGAGATTCACTGCAGTCACGTATTGAACTCTTGAGTTAGGCTTGATGAAGTCCAATTGCGGTATCATCAAATATACCTGAAAACTGGGATCTAAGATTAAATTAAGTAGAAGCTCTATCATTTGAAAGTGCTTGGTTACGCCACTGTGTGACAAACCGGTGGGTGGTCTATTGGGAGTTCACAATAGAGCTCGTATTTCTTTCCGAAGACCACGATAGTGATTGGACATGTCCGAGATAAGAACACCAGTATGAGCACAGGTTAATTACAAATACGTGTTCTATTTCCAAATATTACTTTCAATCGCAATTTTACAATAGTGAAAGTGAATTACACTCATCAATCATACTCACATTGGGATATAATTAAACGACTTTCATTATAAAGTATGACACAAAGTGAGATAAATAAAGGTGTTATAATGCGTCTATGCTGAGAACGACCATATCTGGAAATTACGTCAATATATACATTTCGCGTAAACGATAGACATAGTCACAAATTGTGTGGTGTTGTCAATCTGGTTCCATCATACATCTTTTTTACATTGTATAAAAGGTGTGTGGAAATTATTGTTTTACCAATCTATATTCGGGTGTTTACACTATAAGTCATTCAGATATTTTGAAACAGAATATGATTCAGAAATAGATTGCGTATTGTCGTTTAATTTCTTTAATTGACATTGGCATCCGCACGCTGTGTAGTAATTGTAGATAGTTAGGTTCCTGTCGTGGTACATAACAATAGTCAATAGAAACTCAAATTAGCTCTCTGTTTATTTGGGTAAAGTTAGCTTCATTCACATAAGCACGCTTAATCCAGGAACAAAAGGGCCATGTTCTTTCGAAAATGGTAGTTAAGTCTGAGGTGAAAATGCAGA
Source organism: Ophiura sarsii (assembly GCA_035610835.1). Taxonomy (NCBI): domain Eukaryota; kingdom Metazoa; phylum Echinodermata; class Ophiuroidea; order Amphilepidida; family Ophiuridae; genus Ophiura; species Ophiura sarsii. The sequence goes on from CM069442.1 coordinate 59,470,999, forward strand.
ATGACATACTTGAAAAGAGAATACCGAATGTAATTGAGAACATTATTTCGTATACAATTGTGACCCACCCACCCACCCACCCACCCACCCACCCACCCACCCACCCACCCACCCACCCACCTACCCACCGTCATGTGTTAGCGACGTGTCTTTAACTACAAATTTGGTCATTTGTTGGTCCATTAAATTTATAATGATATCGAAATATATTTAATTTAGAGCTTATTTGACCATATCTATCATCAACGGCAGAGCAATAGTCTAACATACATGCTAACTTGACCTTGGACCGACTTTCAATAACAAAATAAGCTGCAATATTAAAGTTGGTCACAAACGGATGTATATTTTACCTAGCATCTATATATTTCACGAACGACGATGGCGCCATTTTTGAATTGGTTTTTCATTATTTATACAAGTGTTGTGCGCCCCAATAAAGAATTTCAGCTTGGTTGGCACCGAATACTTAATGGCAAACAGGAACTGTATGGTTAACAGTTTGCCTAGATTTGTTAAAAACTAAAATCTAGATATATAGTGCTGAGAACCAGTTTGAAAATATGAGAAGTTCATTAGTATCTCTGAAGTACACTAACACTATAATGGTTCTTAGACGTGTCAGTGGCCGGGAAAGGCGCCAAGTGTAGCAATTGAGGCAGAGATTAGGGGACAATTATTGCACACTTTCCTATTAGAGGTTGACCAATATACGATGTGTATCAGGTCTTCTAAGTAAACATGACACATAGACTATGTATAACAAGCCACTGACAGTTCGCAAATTATTAATGTAGACTTCCCTCTTCCCGGGCTTCCACACAAATCAACCATGTATAATTGGTATATCAAGTAAACACATTAAAAGAGTAGAATTACCTCTCGCTATACTTCAAAACAGTATTGTGTACATCGCCAAGAAAGTATGTCATTATTGTAGAATATATATCCCATGTGGACTAACCCTAGGTTTGAAAATAGATCATCCAAACCACTCCAGGTTTGCCTGCGATTAATATAGACTTATCCCTATCCACATACAGCTTGTAAACAACCTCCAAAGGTGTAATAAGACCAGTAAAAAGTAGTGGCTTCTAGGCTTCCACGAACACAAAGAATATGTGTCCGAAGTACCATTTTATCTAATGTTGTTTTTCCATCCAACGAAATGTGTATACGAACGTACTGCTATCGTTGAGTCTCGCAAGCACCTTTTTTATCTCAATATTTCCAAGATTATCGATTTTTATTGCCATAAACGATTGAATTACCATAATTAGTTGCAATGATTACTAATTTTCTTTTATCAACACCAACAGCTGTTTACATTGACCACGCATTCATTAAGTCAACTTGGTATAGTAGAGAAATACATTATCGAGGGCTGTATAAGTTACTCCAACCTTTATTTGTTTACCTCATTTTGAAATCAATTTCCTAAATCACTAATTATTTGATTGATTTCACACCCAGCCATTAATTCTTTATTATTTATGTAAAACTATGGTGCCACAAAGCTCATTTAGTATGATGTTTTATTGTGTTAATGGAATTTAAACGGCGAGGCGCAAGCTACGAAATTAAAGCGTACGTTTGTAATATATATCGTTGTAGTATGGCAATATAGATGATGGTCAAGATAATTTAATGTTAATTATCCTGCTGTATGGCAAACAGCATTTACAGCAATCACATGAAATCGATTAACAACGTAATTTAAAAGAAAACAATATACCACTTATATTTATCCCTATGCTAAATATGGAAAAAGACACATTTCTCAATGATTTGATAGTGACACTTGAATATCGTTGTAACATGCTGTCACGTATTTCCATTTCCAGTGTTGTTTAACGGATTAGAGACAAACACACATAAAACCCAGAAAAATAGCATTGTCTTATATCATATAACACACTGTACGAGAAAAATCTACCCTGAAGAAACAACCTACGAATCACAACCGCCATATATTTTTAATCATAATTAGATGATACGTCTTATAAAGTAACCCTTCAGGGTAATGATAATATTGTATGCAATACATAGCACTCCTCTAAAAATAGTCATACTATATTTTATCACAATTTTCATATCATAGTTAATCCGCGCAAAATCAAATCACAATTCCATTTCTATAGATTATGCAGTGTTCCATGGATGAACAGTCATGGATCCTACTCCATAACCTCCAGATAGTAAACGTATACCATGAATGTGGCATTAATGGAGCATATATTGTAAGTGTCACTAGATTCTTTTGTTACCTTATATAGGATATTTTATTTATTTTGTACAACTAATAGCTATTGGCTGATGACTATATATCAAATATCTCGTTATCAAACCATGCAAATCAAATAAATTACACGTAGATTTCACATCATATAGCATTTATTAACATTGATATTAGAAAACACCTTGTAAAGATACCGTTAACGATTCCTTATAGGATGATAATAGCATCTATATATTCATATTTCATCATAATATTAATACAACAAGTAATTCGTTCCTATGATTTATGCATCGCCTCATGTAAAGTAAAGAACTCATATAACCAAACAATCTGCTTCTGATATACATATTATCTGTGATTTCTAAACCCTAACAAATTAAGCATTTGAAACCTCAATTTTGTAGCCTGGCCTTTAATAGTGGTAAGTGTTAGTTGGAGGGTTTCAGAGAATCGTCTGATGTGTGTGGTACCCAAATTTCATGTTAGTGTTATAGCACATTTCGCGCTATGAAGATTTCTAGAGTCATATTTGATTGACGTCAATTAATAAATGTAGCCTGCCCTTTTATGTTTATCCCTTGCCCAACTCTCTTTATTTTTTATTGGTAGTATCCCTTTTTAGTATTTCATATGTATTTTTAAAGCAATTTCTTGCCATCAGCCCTCAGGATGCTATTCTAGTGTAATAAGATATAAGTATTGACCGTATGTTTTCAACCTTCAACCGTATGTTATTCATAAAATATTACCTATGAACAGTTTAAATTTATTTTGAAAAAAGGAACATGGACCTCTCGGTGAAAAAAAGTTAGTATCGATTTGCTTATATTTAGAATTCCATACATTATGTATATTGTAGAAAGTTACTATCCCATTTCAATGTTTTATATCCATTTTGTAAACAGCATCTTGCAATTTGGCCTTCGGGCCACTATTTTAAGTGTAATATGCCTATATGGACAAATGAACATATGTTTCAACTTTCAACCTTATTAATAGAACGTGATTAATATAAACACAGCGCTGCGTTTTCATAAGGGGCAGGTGGGCTCGACTTAAAATGAAACACAGTGTTGCATTCCGTAAACTCAGTATTCTATACGTATATCATGAATCCCACCGAGAATACTAATAAGCATATCTATTCACTAAAATTTTCTTGAATGGCTCATTAATTCTGTTTACTCCACACAACATAAATGACAGCCAGTGAAAAAATTGACTGACCATCCAGGAATTGAACCTGGGACCTCCGGGTTACTAGACCGCGTGCTCTACCAACTGCTAGGTAATGTGTCAGATTGGGAAGAACAGTTATTTATTATGTATAGGCTTTCAGTTCAACACTATCCTCTAACATCTTCTAATACAAGAAGCGTTGAAAAAGGTATGAGATATCAATCCATAATCATAATTTGTTTGAATTAAATCCCGACAAAATTATAGGATAACATCTTGTAATAGGATAACACCTTACATAAACATTTGATAAAATCTTGTGATATTAACCACTTAAGAAAACAAATAACTATTCGATAACATCTTGTAGCACTAAACACGACAACATCTTGTAGCACTAAACACGACAACATCTTGTAGCACTAAACACGACAACATCTTGTAGCACTAAACACGACAACATCTTGTAGCACTAAACACGACAACATCTTGTAGCACTAAACACGACAACATCTTGTAGCACTAAACACGACAACATCTTGTGAAGCACTTTAGGATTAAACTTTAATAACGGGCCCTTGGCATTACGTGGCTCTCAGACCCTGGGGTATCGTGAAGCCTATTACTTTCAGATAAAGAGAAATACATTACTAATAAGTGCATTGTGTATGTTGAAAGTATGTTAAGCGCTAAAGTGCTTCTGCGATATCTACGAGCAGGTTTGGAGGATTATATAATGTAACCATGTTATCAATGGACGTGTTAAAGGGACAAATGGCTGCTTATATAGCTTCTCAAGGATTCGCGTGTAATTTAGTGATTGAGAGCGAATATTACTGTCGTTTCACAATAATACAAATTTAACGTCGAAACTTATATTGGCAATTTCATTTTCATACAACCATTATACCTTACTCATTCCGTTTCACGGCCAAAGAGAACCCCTTTTGCTAAAACAATTCCCTGCAACCTCTAAAACTCCTATAATATCATAAAGCTTACGAATATGTCTCAATGTGTTTCGTACGCTTCTGAAATACTTTGGTATCCAAATATTTGACGAAGCATTTATATTTATATTTGAGGAATGCACAAACAAATCCTCTATATGAAAAAAGAAGATAATTAAACAGAATACATCCGTATTGTGAGTGTGTTGATTAGATTAAAGTAAATTAAACCCAACCAAAAATCGTTTTAAGGACAGATAATGTCATTATAAATCCATTGTAGCAGACAATATTTCTTGACCACTGATAAAACCAAAAATGTGTGACGTCCACTGCCATCGATGAAATATAGTCCCAAAGAAAAAAAAAGAAAAACAATATTGTGAAATGTCTTACATTGTGTCAGCGATATGGGAAAATGCATGATTTAATTATGAAAGTGAACGTTGCAGCCTAGAGACGATGGGTTTCAATCCATTTTAATATTGATAGTAATATATTGCCCTACCTTAAATGATAGATGATGATCTAATTAGCTGTGAATTACATGCATTAGATCGATTCAAGAACAACTTGTCCCATCCAATAAACCAATGCTTTAGTTAAAACCATGACGCTGCCTCATAAGAATAACAAGACATCAACAAGAATATGGCCCTACGAACAGTGAATACCTAGTTGATAAAGATAACCATAAATTACTAAAACAGATACCTTAAATTGCCTCTTTTGAATTACTGCGTTGATACTGAATACATTTGTGAGGTACCGTGACTGTCAAAACTACTAAGTATTACCAATCCATACATTAACAAGAAATTAAACCAATTATAAAGGGCGTCTAAAAGAAATGTCTGAATAGTTTTGTTTCAAAACAGCTGACCCATCCCATCTCAACGCATTGTTTAAACATCAGGTTCGTTTATTATGCTTTAAATCTATGAGAAAAAGCAGAATGATTGTAACGTGGTTTTTTTTTTTTTAGTTTCAGGGATCAGAAGACAAACCTGTACGATTTGTGAGTAGGTTCACCGGCCACGAGATATTTACGCTACGGACGGTATTTCTTCTTAATAATCTCATTATATGTCCTTCATTGTAAGAGTAGTTTAATTAAACCCAGATGTGAGGATGATTGCTGACCATAATTTACTCTTAATGCATTTCACTAGTGTAAAATTATAATCAGGCACTGATTGGAACATGTATTTGTAATTAACCTCTGGTCATTAATGATGTACCCATCTCGGACATTTTATAATGGCAATCATAGTCTCCTGAAAGAAATAAGAGCTGTGGCTAGTACCCACACTTCATCTGTTCGTCAGCACACATACTATGTGAAGAAGACCTCTCCTAACCCCTGGCATAAATACTTCTCTATCCCTAGGCTTCTGCACTAAATATTTATGATAGACTTCCTAAGACGCTATACGCATTAATGCAAATATCCACTGGATTAAGCTTCTGTTTCAAATAGATTCACCACACAGACCGTGAATAGTAGGCCTCCTAATGTACGTATAATGTGGACTTCCCTTTCCCCGGACTTCCATATAAGGTATGTTTAGTTGGTTTGCGTAGTATGCTTAATATAAAGACAGTTTACCTAGTGCCTAATGAAAACTAACACTGGGTTTTCACACTGATAATTTAGGCCTTTTGAAGAAGGTATTTCTATACGATTTATATCGACTTATCCCTTTCCATAAGCAGTTACAAACAAAGCGTTTATAGATGAATTATGCATTATGTTGAGCACACATCGAGTATAGCAGATCTACACATCACCGGATAGTAATGCATCCAAACTTCCTCATACTATTATGTCCATTAATTATGGCAGTTTACACGTCCTTGTGCCCACAAACAACTTTACTTATATTATAATGATTTTGATATTATGTTTCCATGATATGATGAGTATTTTAATTGCCATAACTCAATTAGTTGCAATGATTACTAATTATCTGAAATTAACACTATACAGGTGTTAATAATGACGATGCCTTTATTACTCCAACTATAGTAGTGAAATAAATGATGAGGGCTGTGAAATATAATGCATACCTTAAGTGTGTTTATCTCTCTTTGTATCAAATACCTTAATCACTGCTCTTTTGGATATATTTACAGCTAAGCAATTATTTATGTATAACTTATGTCAAGGCATAGTGCTACACAGTTTAATTCATTGTTGATGATGCAAATGTTTCAAGAATCAAAGTATTTATAGTTTATGTTGCTTGTGGTGTAAAATATAGGCAGGCGATGTTCATGATTCCACATGGTAAATGATTTAGCATCCTGTGGCCCCATACATAATATAAAAAAACAGGAAAGGTATTACGGGCTACCAAATAAGTGAAGTTGTTGTAATTGAATCCTGATTCTAGTACTATTACCTAATACCACAGTGAAAAAGTAATATTTTCAATGCATTTTGGGATGAATTTTGATTGTAAATGTTTTGTAAACAGTTTACACCCTTTTCTGATAATTGAGGTCGCTACAACAGTTGTCCAAGTTATTTGTCGGAATTTCCAGGGTTATCATAATATAAGCAAGAAAATTGGTTTTTTGTAAGACCCTAAAAGCCTTTCTCAAAGACGTATAAGAAGACCATTTACTGGTGTGGAATTTGAATAAATCTAATTGGTATACGAAGTATGCGGCTATAAGTCAAATGTTAGATGATTTTATCAACGAGTTGCAAGTGTAACTTGAACATCTTTAAATCTTACTGTACTGCGGGATTTTCAGTGATATTTTACGGAGTAGTGTAAACAGAAAAAGCCTGCCTTATATCTTATAACAAATCAAGGAAAGGTCTCTATGAATTAACCTATAATATCCTGATATGATTTCGTTAATTACACAGTGCAATATTGATTTTATATTGTTAGTTTCCCATTCTGCTATTCATACGTATTTTGTAAACAGTTTCGTTCCATCTGGCCTTCGGGCTGTTGTTTCAGTGTAATAAGAAATAAGTATTGAACATATGTTTTAACCTTATGTCATTCACAGGATCATATTATGAGTCTCTGATTAGCAGCTCAAAGAATAACAAGCTGGTTAAATTGGGATGCGTTCCATAACGAAACTCGCTAAATGCTATTTTACCAACACTTATTTTTTTATTTATACAAATATTTGAGTCATCTTCTTGATTATAGCCAAATTATACATCTGTTACTGTAACTTTAACAAGTCTATTGCATTTTTGCGATAATATGTTGTTGACTTCATTCCATACACTCTATATCTGTTTACAATAATAAATGTTCAATAAGAACTATTTCATTACATGTGTCGCATTTATGAAGAAGAAAAAAATGTCACGTCGGATAAATGTTACTAAATATTTTCCAGTTTAATGTCATGATACGTGGTTCTTCAATTTTCCTAATATTATTTCTCCAAATCTCAGTTCACTCAAAATTGTTATAATCGAATATATCCCCCCCCCCCCCCCAATTTTTTATTTTATTTTAATAAAATGCACAAATTGGTTTCGAATAGTTTTGGTTATCATTGCCTTCCGATATACTTTTATTATACACTGTTCCAGTGAAATATTTCCATTAGTATAAATGTTATATCATCTGAATGAATGTCGGTTCATTTATTTTTCCACAAGGTAAGTACTTACATCAACTAATCTATTTTATTTCATCAAATGTGAACATTTCACCTTTGTCTTTGAATAAGACTGATACATAAATAAGACCTATTTTTATCTATTCCTTTAATGTTTGGAATAATACACTCATTATGGATGCTCATAATACACTCATTATTCCATATTATTTGATTTTCCCATTTTCATATTTCGTTAATAGTATCTGCATTTTTGGTTTTAAGCCAAACTTTGATCAAGTTCTGATAAAATACCGGTATATTTGTTATCCTAGGCCTACCCTTTACGGATTTATTCATATTCTTAAAACTGCAATAACATTTGAAAATATTTAAGTCTAATCATGTCTTTTTCAATAAAGAAACAGGAATATGTTTCCATGTGCTATATTCTAGATCTGCTTGCTTTTTAATCCATGTAAACTTTAGCGAATCCAAAGAATGTGATAAGTGAAGCATTTTAAATCCACAGGATAACTGTAGTATAATGTCGAAAAAGTTGGGAATGTGTAAGCATTGAATGTTTTGTATGGGTACACGTAATTTTGGCGTTTGCCGAGTTTAATATCCTGTTACTTTTGATAAATAAGGGAATTATTGACAGAGTTTTCATATCGTGTATCAAGTGAAATGAAATCTATATTCTCCTGGAATGTTCAAATAGTACAGTGTGTCTCAGAATGATATAAACCGGGTTTCAAAAATATATAAACAAATATGAAACAAATAGTGTTTCAAATTTATACTCTTGCAATATGATGGTGGAAATGTTTCCTACTTATTCCGATAATTTCAGTGAGATATCTCTTTTTTTTTGCTCCGCTGTGCCAAGACATAATCGAAAATCGATGAAAAAGTATTTTCATATTTTAGCTCACATACATTAATTCATCTTTATACAGCTATTCTCTCTAGCACTACCAACAATGAACCCCATACCTCATAAGTTATATTCAAAATTCCCGCCAAAGAAAGGACAGTTACATGCACTCAAGCAAAACAAACCCTGCCCTATTCAATCGAAGCCTTGTTTTCTATGCACACAACAATCGATTGTTATCAAAAAGCTAATTAAAATAAGATGGGTGCAATAATAAAAATTTCAAAAATAATATAATGTTTGAAAGGGTTAGTGACTTAATAGATTTTTATAATGGATCATTTCGACAAAAACTTGGAATCTATCGTAACAAAAAAGTCTGTATTTTCCATCAAAAATATCCGATATTCAAAATCTAAGATTCCTAGGAAAGCTGGGCGTTTGCGCCAGATATATATGAAAACGTATTGGACTATATCAATAAAGTTTATACCGAGAAAAAAAAATCGTATTACCTCAGTAAAGATCATTCTGAGACACCCTGTATACCCAACTGCGCTTTGTCTGCAGTGAAATATCATACTTCCTCCTAAAAATACCTTTAAATATCTTTTCTTGTCAAGGAATATCTTGAATTATTAACTATTAAACTATTACGAAAGAATCTTGAAATAGTATAACCTCTTGAAAAATTAGCCACCTTAAGAATACGCTAACAAATTGTAATAGAGACCTTTTGTGTTTTGGATTAGCGGCCATTTTGGAAGGAACACCATACTCTATTCAAGAAACTCTTGACTAAAAACGCACGTTATTTTTTCAAGTAGAGGTTAAGATCCAAAACATTTTTCTATGATGTCGATGGACATGATTGTTTGAAGGTTCTTATGATGCAACCATTATCTTCAATATATTTACTATGGCGATATGCAGCCATCAACAAAAGTAACTGGCCAGGTAATAAATGGGCTGATAACTCTAGAAGTATAACTCCAACATAAAAATATTGAACTATAAAGTTGTTGCGAAATTCCTCTTCTTTTCTTTTGATATATTGCACACTAAAATGGTTGATTATTGAGGAAGTTACGTTCCCAAATGTAGGGTCAAGTACGATTTTCATTTTCATATTTTCTTTTCAACACGGGGAGAGTATGACAGGTAAAACGTGTGTGTCGTGTTGACGTGTATGTCATGTTAATCAACGGGAACAATGCGGCCGGGCGACTATCCAACGACTGGTGAATTAGCACTACCACTACCAGTAATCAATAACTTGCCCACGTGTAGAAAAACAAAATGCGAAAATAAGCGTGCAATATCTCAAATTGAAGAAGAGAAATTTCTGCTAGAGTTATCAGCACACTTATTACCTGGTCAGTTACTTATTTTGGTAACTGAATATAGCTATCTATGCAGATTTACAAGGACTTTAAACTAGAGTAAATGTTATTCAAACACATAATATAAATATTTCACAAGGTTTTAAGAATATACATAAATATATGTTAATGTTCTTAATAGTTATGCTACGTTATTTTTATTCAAAATTATACATGAATGTAAATTTGGCAAAATGGCCATTTAGGATAGAATAACTACCAACAAAGTACATTCACTCTAAAAATAAGGTACCATATAAAAAGTGGTACAAAAATGCTTATTACATTGTATTGATTGAAGTATTGTATAATTTTCAAACGTTCTACGCATTAAAACTTGTATCCATGGAAACCCATAACAATCGACCTGGATGGTAATAAATGTTTCGTTACCGAATTAATTGTCCACCCAATACATCTAGAGTGACATGTTGGTAACATGGGATTATGAACATTCTGTAATATTCTGTATTCTAGAATCCTATGCTAACACTTGCTGCTTATTCCGTCATTATACGAGAATATATTCTGAGCATGGTAATTATAATGGGATTGAGGTCAAGGATCCCATGTTACTACCATGTATTGGTGCTTCTACATGTATTTGAGGAATTGTCATTCATTTCCCACCTTCATTGCAAAATTATCCGTACTTAGTATACCTGATTTCTTATTCTTTAGAATGTGACTTACACTCTTAGAAGGTCAGGATCAAATACATGAGTAGATTTCCGGCTCACTTTGTTTTGATCCTTTAAGGATCATTTTCGGATCGTTTTGATCCGTTTTCGGATCGTTTTGATCCGTTTCCAGATAGATATCAACAAACGGATCAAATTCACCTTGATCAACTTTGATCTGATTTCCGGATCAATTCGATGAAACAGTTCATTAGTCAATGAGTGACTGACGTCACTCTTTCGCAAACCGATAGACGACAAGCAGACGATCTTTTGAATTCGGTCGCCACAGTTGAAACAAGGGTGAAATACCGCGGTAAGTTATCCAGTCTAATCTGTAAAATGTTACATGATTTTGTCGGTAAAGTAGTTTTATTTTTTTATGTTTGAACATGCTCTATTCTTGTGAACAAATTTCTTGTACCTGACCAGTGCCATCAGTACGATTTTCGGTCAAAATGCTCCTCACAAAATGTCACGATCACTGCGATGTACTAGGCCTACACGATGTAGTAAGCTTACTGCACTCGATATATAGTCTGCAGTGTGCACCCGGGGGTGGGGGCACTCAATCAATATTAGGTTTCACACCAGGCTCCATCAAAAATACCCCCCTTTTTTGGCCCGGTGTCACCGAAAGACCCTTGCATGCATGCTTGTTTATACAATCTGTCACCCGATGACCCCCTATGTTTTCACTTTTTCTTTGATTCAGTTTGATCCTGGAGTAGGATCATAAGCTACAGGTACATCCGATTAAGGATCATTATTTTGATCCGTTTCAGTATCATTTGACAGAAATATTTGATCCCATTTCGGATCAAACTTTTTGATCCTGCTTGTCGGATCACTTTGATCCGGAAAGGGTAAGCTGATATGTGATACCGCTTCTGGATCAAAATTGATCCTTTTCGTCTCATATTTGATCCTGACCTTCTAAGAGTGTAGCACTTAGACAAAATGTAATTACACTTACAAACAAAACAGGTAATCGTTGGAACTACGCTAATTTTGCATCACAATCTAAGGTTTGAGGATATTTCTGTCAAGCCAAGGTGTATTCCGTCCACTTTGTGATAAACCTAAGAAATCAATTCTCTATCAATCCACATGATAAATTAATGAGCATACTTTACCCTGAAACTTAATTGAAAGGGTTTTCATTACGATTGAAGGCAGAATTCAATGCAGAATTTCTCTAGCAAAATACTTTATTGGTTAGATTAAGTTATTCAATTGAGCCCGAGTTTAATCAAATAATTTGACATTTTAAGGAGAAAACAATAAGTGACTACAGAGAGACCAAACAGGTGTAGCTATCATAGCCAATGATGAAATCAAGTTTAATTGAAAGTAAGTTATTTTCGTAAAGTCTTTATATTCGCGACGCGTATTTTATTTATTTTTAATATTAAAAGTAACATATCTTGCTGTAGTTGATAATGAATGATGGCAGTATGTAACCATAAATCATAAATACCTCGACAGGTTATATGGCTAAACCAATGTAGTGGTTAAGTAACAATCCTGTTCTACTAATTAAGCCATCACACGGAATGGCGCGTAAAAGCTATCGTCAGCACCGTTTTTAGCTATCAAGATCCCATGTTTCAAGAACATGATCCACCTTGACGTTGTGACGCTAACCTTTATACTCAGACAAATAGTAAATAGGTTCCAAGTAAGACACAAGCCTTATAACGCTTAAAACTATGGCACGGTTCATCAATCGCAACTATAACGACGTGAATTGACGCCATGAATGACCATACAAAACTAAATTAAATCAATAAGTATTGCTTAACATAAACCAATATCTGAACAGTTCCGTTTCAAATTAGCTGATTTTCCCATGTCAATGCAAAGTTTGAATACCTGAATCATATACTATAAACATGACAGAAGTGACAGAATAATAATTTGAACATCTTTCATTACACTAGGAAATTAAGGATACATGACGCGACCATATTGACAAACCCGTACAGTGTGTGACCGGGTTCAATAGTCACATCTTATTAAGCAATATTAGTTTACGGCATAGCAGCACTTTAATTAATCTCATTATGTGTCATTCACTTCATAATAAGAATCGTTTAATTAAGCCCAGATGTGAGAATGATTGATGACTTTAATCTACTCTTATAGCAACTCTAGTGAGATATTACGATTGAAGGCAATGATCGGAACACGCAGTTATAATTAAACTTATTTCGGACACGTCTTATCGATATCATAGTCTAAGTCTCCTGAAAGAAATAAGAGCTGTATACGCAGTAGTAACCACAAATCTGTTCGTCAGGCAGATCGGCAATTAACCTTCTCGTGTTTTATATTTTTCATATATGCATGCAATGACTACAGGGCCTCAAATTAAGATTGATCATTGATAAATTCACAACAAGAGTTTCTAGATGAACCATATTATATAGTTGACTCAAGCAAGCATAGCCTAATTGTAGAAATCCTACTGCTTTCGTACAACCAACTATAGGACTCCTCAGCATGAATAGCATTAATCAGACTTATCCGTCTTAATGGTACCTCACTATAACTTGTACGTTTAAGTTGGCATGCTTAACAGGCATACATACATCCCTCTCCACGGTTTCCACTCATAATAAGTGCACTTGACCTACAAAGTAGTTATACCTATAAATATCAATTCCCAAACCCTGTGCTTCAATACATACCAGTAGAGCATATAAAGTAGACCTTCCAAAGTACCCGCAGCATAAATAGTCCTCTTTCTGTAGGTTTTTCTACTAAATATATTCATAGCTGTAAATAGCTGTAACCTCAATCATTGTCAATGTAGATTTCCCCATTCCTGGGTTTCCACTAAAACTATCAAATGACTTGTAATTATGAGTGTAGACTTAATGCCAATGCTTCCACGCATACCAAAGAAGCAATTAGCATTAATGTAGACTGCCAAATATTTTGGCTCCCATACTTTTATGGATGATTTTGTAGGAGAAAGGTTTTAACGAGTACGGCGTCGAATGACAGTTTGATCGAACTTTCGTCAGAAATGGCTTTGACTTCATCACTGAAGTAAGGAAGGTAAGAGAAGCATGAGCTTTTATGCTTTGCTGGGCACTACTCCTGACTGATTGGCTGACTGACCTGTGCAGTGCGTACTTCTTTAAACCTTTCTTCTTGAAATGAGCGAGTACAAACTCATCATGATACTATTCCTATACCATATCACGATTCCACAGCGCTATAAATTACCTATTCAAAGTCCCGCGTACATACACACTTGGACAGGTAATGCGTTGTTGGCTTTGTAGTCTTTGTAGTAGGGGTTGGCAAACTTATTGCTCAAAGGATTCGATACCGTAGTGCTTCCTTATCGCTTTATTCCAAGGTTTTAAGGTTGGTCCTATGGCTAATGTTTTATTTGATATTCTAATAGAGCTTGCTGAGCTCCACAATAATCTGAAATTTGAGATTGATCGGAGTTACGGTTTTCTAGATATGACAATTTTATTTGTCAAAAATCCATTTTAAGTCATTTTTTATTCTTTTGTTTTGTATTGTTTTTCGGCCAACAGAGGGCAGTCTATTTTCTTTTGTTTTATATTAGTTTTTTGACTCCCTAGGTAAAATTTCTATAATCATTTAGGTTTTTTGTTTGTTTTTTGCTCTAATTTTTTTATTGAAAACTCCATTAGATTCCCGCAGCACAGGAATTAAGGAGAGTTGTATAGCCAACATATACACCATGTGTCAACCGTATCAATCTCAAATTTTATATTATTGTGGAGCTCCCTTAACGAGTATGACAGTTTGGTCGAACTTTCGTCACAAGTGGCTCTGACTCTATGGAGTGATGAAGTAAAAGCCACTTCTGACGAAAGCCCTACCAATAAAGTCATCCAACGGTGTACTCGTTTAAACCTTTCTACTTGTTAACATCTTAGTGTTAACTTTCCTTACACCAGTTTCCACGGAAACCAAATAGAGCATATTTTAATTAGAGCTCTCCACAGTAGTGTATAAGTATAATAGAACGCCTTATTTTTAGGCTTCGACACATACCATGTTCATTAATAATCAATAAAAACATGCTACGTTATGAATATAGGCTTTTCTGATCACCTTTGAAACAGGGGGAAGAAGGTGGGTAACAACGTTTGTTTGGACCCCTCCAGTTCAAAAAAATGTATCGAGGAGTCTGTCAAAAAACTTTAGGATCTACGGGCTTCAACTTGAACCTATTTCCCCACACTCTAGGCCTAGACGTGAAAGTAAGTACAACATAATCAAGGTACAATTCCAAATTCTATTGTTTTATATCGCCTATCTTATGCGAAATTTCGCAAACATTCAGATAAAACATAGACCATGTAGACATGCAAAGCAGGCTTCCCAAAGTGCACATATTTAATGTAGACTTGCCTCTCCCCGGGCTTCCACACAAACTATAAATAATATAGAACAATTACTGAAGCTATGCATAAAATAGGACTTTTGCCTCTCACTTGGGCATTTCACAATTATCATACCTAGAAAGTAGTCTATGTAGACTAACCCTTGGCTTTCACATTGGCCCATACAAGTACTAAGCCGATTTGTATAGAACGTTCCTCATCCGTATAGGCCAACGGCATCCAAGCAAACAATGATAACATTAAAGAAACATAATCGCGGTCAAATTAATTTAAATCATGTGTAGGGGTTATCAATTCACATGTTATCAATCATGTTTCAGTTTCATCATCATTCGGGAAATGATATAAGAAGCAACTTATGGGCTCATTTGAAACTTTAGCAGAAGAAGATTCGCAAGTGCTCTTGGATTGGGAGTTACATACGGGATATTGTTAAAATTATAACGTAGCTTAGCTAGACTGTATTTCAGTTTTTTAGCTAGCCCCCATTGACAACAATGAGAGTTAAAGTTTGTTATTAAGAAAGTGCTTCAACTTATTTTTGAAACTCACGATATTGTCGTCAAACACATGATTTTACATTGAAACTAAACTATTTGGTTACACAATTCTCCCATTCACCTTATTTTAAGAGTTTTAAGAACAAGATTTCAGAAGAAAAAGTGTAAGAAACGAAAATAAACCGTTGATTTGTACGAATGATATGGATTATAGAAACATCCCGAAAAAGGCGTCGCAGACTCGCCGTAACAATTTTGACCTATAATACGCGACAGTTTAGATGGATTTGTGAACATTTTTTATGGCAATTACGAAGGAAACAGATGACATCCTGAAACTATAGCTTTTGATGGTAGAAGATCAAGATGGGATGTTATTGCGAAAAAGTATGAAGCAGTTACACAGGCATCGATATGGGAATTCGACAGCTTGCATGCATGTATAGGCTATCGTGTGTGCTTGCCTGAAATAATGTCCAAGTCCGGGTGTAATTTTACAATAATACGGCTTGGTTATTAATTCATGTTGATCACGCACTTACATCAAGTGAAGAATCAGGGCTCAACTTTCAATTTCATCATTACATGGAATCATAATCCCGATCATTCAAAGTAAGAAATTGTATTTCATGATGTTAATTGCTAGCTACGTAATGTCACGAATTTTATAGAAATCCCTCTTCTACAATTGAAGATAAGTTGAACTGATCAGTGTTTCTTTTATTTTTTTTAATATGACGCTTCAAAAACAAGATTGATATGATATAATTCATTGTGTTCGATGTTATGTTTCCAAGATTATCGATGAACTATTATATTCTTCAACCCAGTCAACAAACATAATTAGTTGCAATGATTACTGATTATCTCCAACCAACTCTAAACAGCTGTTTATAATGACCATGTATTCATCCCGTCAACGTGACATTTTATAGCAATAAATTATCGAGGGTTGTATATGAAAGTCATACCTCTAATGTGTTTATTCTTTTTGTATCAATTTCCTTAATCAGTGCTGATTTCGAAATTTAGAACCAGGTGATTAATAATATACTATTTCAGTCATAAACATGGTGCCACAAAGTCCGCTTAGTAATAGATGAAGCATAGGTTTCGAAATTAAAACATTCACAGCGTGTGCTGCTTGTAGTGTAAACATATAGGCCGTCGATGCTTATCATAATTAATCGTATCATAACTTATCCTGTTATATTGCAAACTGAAGTCACAATTTCATAAATACGAAACGTAATTCAAAGGATTATATAATACCACGTGCATATACATTTCTCTGCTGACTGTGGCTCAGAGGTAAGATGATCTATAAGTAAACCCTAACCCCGAGGCACCTTTTCCAAAGATTTTTTTTCGCTGCCAAATAGCGAGGGGGAAAGTGCCCCCACTCCTCGAACCCCGGACCTCTGGGTTCAGAGGCAGACGATCTACCGCTAGGCCACGGGGCGAAACCATAGTAGTGATTCGTAGTACACAAGAGTGTTAGGGTTAATTGATGAAAATTAGGGGGAAAATGAAAGATGAAAAATAGTGAAAAAAATCGCTCCACATCCCTAACCCCCGAGGCACCTTTTCCAAAGAATTTTTTTTCGCGGCCAAATAGCGAGGGGAAAAAGTGCCCCCCTCCCACCCCCGGACCTCTGGGTTCAGAGGCAAACGATCCACGGGGGGAAACCATACATGGCGGAGTATATTCCGCCCTGTATATACCCTGGGGCCATTATTTCATCGAAAAACTACCGAGCCGGGTGACACAAGCACGCCGCATCGTAGTGATTCGTAGTACTCAAGAGTGTTAGGGTTAATAGTGTCACTCCGAAAATCTAAACATCAAATTGTCCGCAAGACTGATACTGATGTTTATGGAAGTTGAAAAAACGTTTGCCTTCTTTATACCATTCATATCTCATAGCAAGCAAGGGAACGATCTACATTGAGGAGATCACCTACAAATCGCAAGCTCCACAACCATGAATAGATTGATTGTTCAGTCTTTAATTCTCTCTTGTCAAGGAAAATGTACATGTTTTTAAAACACATGTAAAACCACATCGTTCTTTTCTGATATTACAGGGTGACCCAGAAAATGTTGAACCCAAAAATCACAAACTTAAAAAAAATAATTACAAATAAAAATAAATAAAAATGGCATTCTGTTTTCAACAGTTATGTAAACAATTTATTCAGCTTTCTGGAGAACTTTAGATCATGTAAATTGGCCTTTCCAAACTAAAGATACACTTGATTGTGTGACAGGAGGTGTTTTCGCCCTTTTGTAAAAGTGAAAAATTGTAACTTGGTTCAGATATGAAACTTAATTCTGTTCCAAGTACGGTGAGTTAAGTTATCTTTTCTTTTGATCTGTATTTATCAAATTAACATTTTCAAATGAAGTCAAGGGGATTTCAGTTTTTGTTTTCAAAGTCTCTTATATAATAATTTACATAATAAATGAATATTTATGAGATACTGTGCAGAATAATTTATAAAGTTCATTGCACGACTGTTTTCTTTCAAAGTGCATTGTTGCACCCGTTGCAAATTTATATAAAACATATTTCATACACAAAACAACACTTCTTACAAAATTACACGTATTTTAACTTTCGTGTGGCCTATTTTTATGATCTAAAATGTTTCAGAAAGTTAAATGTATGGTGCACTTAGCTGGTGAACGAGTTATGCAATATTTTGTTATTTTAATGGTAAAATAAAATATTGAATTTTGTGATTTTTGGGTTCAACATTTTCTGGGTCACCCTGTATAAACCTCAATGTATTGACGTTCTGGCATTATAGTTTGCATTTTCTACTAGAATACATATAGAAATGGAGGAGCTTTTTCACATGTTACAATCAAACGATCTCTTCGTAATATTGAACACATGCAGATCACAATTGTAATTCTTAACCAAAACAAATTAAGCATCTCATACTGTAGGCTATAGGTTGAAAGAAACGATTTTCTAGCATGATCAGATGTTACAAAAATTAGCATTTGTATTATAGCAGATTTCACGCGAGCAAACTACTTGAGCATCTTTTTATGAACTATCCAGAGAGCTCCAGAGTGACGGTTTACTTTAATAAATGTAGTCGTTCTCTCTACGCGTATTCCTTTGTTAACTCTTTTCCAATCGTAACAACTTTATTTAAATTAGTGAATTGCTAGATTGATTTAGTTTTGACATATTGTTATTTGTTTCTAGATTTCCATTTGGTATTGCCTTCAGGCCACTTTTCAGTGTAATAATACGAAAGTATTGACCAATATGTTTTCAACTTTCATTCTTACGTTATTCGTATGTTGAAAAGGTGATCAGTGGGCGTCATGTTGAAATAAAATTAGTATTGATTTCCTTATACCCAGAATCCCAAACATTATTTATCCTGTTTAAAGTTAGTATCATATTTCAATGTCAACAACTTCATGCAATTTGACCTTTGGGTTATATAACAACTTTATTCAAAACCGTAGTCAACGGTGATGTATGGGTAAAGGGCAGATGATAAACTGCACTATACCAGGGGTTCTAGCTTGAAAGTATAGAGATAATGTTGAAGCATTTAAGATTCAAGAATTTCAAACTAAGCAGCGGAAAATGCATTCAATATTGTGCCTTTCTGAATGAAAGGCACATAATTTGCAAATATACTCAACGCCGGCTGATTCCTTACTTCGCTATAATTAACAATATTGCGGCACTGTCGGTGCTAACAATAGGAAAGTACGTGGAAAGTGGTACCTTTAATACTCTACACATTGCATTGATGTAATGCAAACCTTTGTCGGCAAATAAAGACAATATTCTAACATTCTTTACACCAGCACACAATGGAACATTTTATACCTATAGAATGATTAGTGTTTCCATGGAAACTCCTGACAATGAATCTGGATGTTAATAAATGTTTTACGCGAACTGATTGTCATTGACTTTAATCTTTTCATATGGACACTTATTATCGGTAGTTAATACGTACTAGCAAAAATACAATCATGAGAACTACGCTAATTTGTCGTCATGCTGTAAATCAAAAGGGATGGAAACTGATCTCAGCTTGATTGTCTAATTATGGCACTCATGATGTTTGGGTATTTCAAAAAGTCAAATCAAATATATATAGTTTACCTAGGAATCAAACTACAGGGTGTCCCAAAAGTCTATGCACGTCTTTGAAGCTTTGTATTTCACAAAATATAAGTCGTATTGAAAATATGAATACATATTTAGAAAGAGGAGATGTGGGAAATAATTTTGATACCAAACATCAGAGTAACATATGTGTGTAATGCCACCCTAGAAGTAAAATATGTATTACTGCAAAAATGTAATTTTATACTTCGGAGGAATAAAGTTCATAAATCCATACCCTATTGAGATTAACAAAAAGACGGGTAGAGTTGGTTACACGGAAAGTGATCCGTCAATTGCGATATTTAAAATTTTACATTACAGTGATCCCATCATAATAACAAACTATATCTGTCCGCTGCTTTTGTTTTGTTTGATCTGAATCTTGTATGGAAACTTCTTCAAGTCCTTACGCAAAATTCTGTGAACAGATGTTCTTTTAAATCTTGTTTTCTGCGGAAAGTCGGCGAATAGATCTCTTTGGACTTTTGGCTACTGCATGTCTTATGACATCAATGTGATTTGTTGATCTACCAGTCTTTCTACCACATCGAGAAAAACCATGCACAGTTCCTGTGTTCAAAAATGTATCCACCAATTTCAGAATGGATATTCTTCCTGGTGCGCGTTTCACTTTAAAATGTTTTTTTGAACTTTTGTTGAGTAAGTTGAACGGAATTTGTTTCAGCGTAGAACCATACAATTTGTATTCGCTTATCTATGCTGTAAACCATCTTGAATGAAGACTTTTGCTGTGCAATGTTGTCTACTACGCCTATTTATGTTGTGAGTGACCGAGTTTGGTAATAACATTAATGTTGCAAGGTAAGCAGTGAACTGTGACTAATGCGCAACGTTGCTTTCAATTTCATACTGTTAATTTATGCGCACCTGATTTTAGCAACAGTGTGTGGTACTTGGTATGGGTTGGACAGGCACACGGCCAAAAACTGTCAACCAGTTTTATAATGTTGTGGGCTCATCAATAGGGTTGTGTTTGGTATCAAAATAATTTCCCAAATCTCGTCTATTAAAATGTGGTTAAATTTATACCATATGATTTATATTTTTTGAGATATGACTCTTCAAAAACGTGCATAGACTTTTGGGACACCCTGTAGGAGTGGAATTAGGCAACGATTTCAAAAGTAGACATCTAATTAGTAATTAAGGATAGAATTTGTAAATATCTATTGAATAAATACGAAATAATTAATAGAAAATAACAATACCGTATTTAGTTCCACTTGTATAACGCCCTCTTTTGTTTTGTGGTTCTGCTTTTGTTGTGTGCTGCTCGAAGATTTTCTTTTTCCCGCCTGCTTGATCTTCCGGTGACTGTTTGAACTCGAGTTTCCGGTTCCCGTGTTAATGCTATACATGATTCAGCCGCTCCGTGACCTCTTATAATATATCTTACATATAATATGATATGAAGCCAAAATGTGGCAACTGTGAGACTTCAGCTGGATTTCAAACACATTTACTCGAGTATAAGATTTACTCTACAGTGTAATCACACTCGATCACATCCAATTTGTGACACAACTGCTGACAATACTGGATATATTCCACGGTTTTCTAGAAATAAGATCCCACTGTATTCATATATTCCGAAGGAAAACTCAAACGGCGCACCATATATTCCCTTATTTTCCAATATATAAGATTGGTGTGGTACTCCTGCATTTAGAATTGAGACTATAAGCGAAATGCTTCTGTGAAGATAGGTAGATCCAGTTATTATGGATTCATAATTGGTCTCCTTGTATGACTATAAATACAATATATTCAATGGAAACTACATGGGCGACAGACTCTGGGTAAACACGCGATGTACCAATAAGTTATTCTCCTATCAAATGATAAAATAGTGCTGGCCTTCAGATGAAGTACAGCTCAAATTACGTGTATATAATCCTCCTGTAATGTGGTGATGGACCGAAGCTTTCAATATATTCCATTACCAAATCATTAGCGCAACTAGTAGATGGCGATATTATGCGAGCACTTAATGGAAGATCACTTTTAAAATCTGTGTATACGTATAAACATAGTACACAACAATAGATCACCTGACGTTGACCGAAATTATATAGACGACTATTATCAGTATTCCATCCACAAATCACAATTGGCAACAAGTATGATTTACCATTAACATTAAAATATTGCAAAATTCACGTACAAGATAAGCAGCTCCAGCAGATCAATGACGGGATTCGGTATTTGATATTGGTCCACGAAATCACCATATTCCGGTATTTCAATTCAAATGTGCAAGACACTAAGCAAACTGATTGGCGATTATTTACCGGACAACGAAAGGTGTACTATCACCATAACGTGAACTTGATCCTGTACGTATCCAGACCAACTATCTCCAAACCACGTGTAGCCATCCAACACTGATCCGCTCGGTGCAACCAGATAATGACAATTACACGCAAAATGTGTGACCGGGTCAATAGCGTTGTTCCATATATCGGAGGCAACGCTCATAAATTCCAGTGCGCAAGTGACACCAATAGAGAAATTACTTAGCAGATGTGTTATTAATCTGTTGAATAAAAGTGATCACGTGATTATCCTACTAGGTGCACTTTAAACAATCTTTGTTTGTTATCTTTCTGGGATTCCGTTCATTTCTGCATCGTTACGCTTCCTGTGCAACGCGTGGCAAAGTGATATTACCGTGTCCGTTTTTATATCAGCATCGGTACTAATGCCCACGTACTTACAGTCGATTCCAAGTCACTGGACAGTGATCACAATCGGGGAAACATGTTACTCCATTTCATCACTGGCACATGTGACTCACTTCACTTAAGACTGCGCAAAATGTAGTTTCTGACGAGGGAGAAATTTTCCATTATTACGCCTGTTAGGTTCGACTAATATGACAGTTTTGTCATTACCGTATGGGGAGTGTTTATATACGGCGCAGTGTGAGAATGTAACCTATATTATTATATGATGCAAGACCGAGCGGCATAGATCAAATCAAAGTGTATACCCGTACAAATCAGGGTTCAATATGATAGTCGTAGCTCATTTCACATTTAAGGTAATTTAAGCGATGTTTAAGAATTTTCTTTTACAAAATGTACTTAATATTAAAGATAATCATTATAATTGGCCATTATTGTTGTTTCTACTCACACAAAAGCAGCAAAACTTGATTAAAACAATGTTGATTGAAATATTGTCGCTGTTTATTGAAAGCTTTTTTTTTTTTAAAAACCGCCCTCTATGTGATATCGTATGTAATTCGAATCGAAAAGAAAAATAACGTAACGCTTTACCATAAAATGTTGTCCGAGCCGGGGATGGAATATTTTGAAACGACGTTTTAATGCACAAAGACGGCTGATTTGTCTTAATCCTTACAGCTGTAAGTTTGTGTATGTACATTATATAATACAAATTATAAATATTTTAAACAGGTTCGCCGTCGTGGATAGAAAAGAGACAATTATGGGAAAACGATCTCGCCCGGGAATCGAACCCAGGACCTCTTGCTTACTTGGCAAGTGCCTTATCAATTGGGCCACAATTATTATTACACTTGTATAGGCCCTAGCTACTATGGGTAATACTTGTGGCAGGAGACTGGGGAACGAAATCGCTTAGGTTTGAATTTCAGATGCTTTACCATGCGAGGTCAAAAGTCAACATTTTTCTCAATTTTGTTGTACAGAAGTCAAATGCTCAAAATGCTCGACTTATCTCAATTTATTGTGATGGATACAACAGTCTATAAAATATTAGTTAATATATAGTTGCCATATCGGAATGTTAAGCAGCTATTAGTTTCATTAGGTCAAAGGTCATTCAAATATGCCGTATCGCTTTACTATACTAAAGTGCTCAACAAAAGAAAGTCGTACACTTTGTTTAGGTCAATTAAAGTAACTTTTGATTGTTTGTTTACCAAACAGGCTAGATAGACATTTGGATGAATTTTTAGGCACATTTTGATACCAAACATAACACTTAGCAACAAAGATAAACCATGATTAGCGCCATTTAAAGAAAATTAGTCACTTTTCAAAAGTCACATTTTCAATTACTACACGGGAGGAAAATGGGTGTGTGCGAGGTTCACCCCGTGTGTGACACTGTTATTAACCAGGATTGACCGGCGGGCAATCGATCACACTGTGCAGCCGTGTACACTACCATGCGCTGGGCGTACACTTAGTGAGCGGGATATTTGATTCCGAACATAAAGGGCATTATGTGTTTGTTAACAATTGGTGTTTTCTTCCGCGTAGTGTATTGAAAATGTGACTTTTGAAAAGTGACTAATTTTCTATAAATGGTGCTAAAAGATTCATCCAAATGTTTATCTAGCCTGTTTGTTAAGCGAAAGTTACTTTAAATGACGTAAACAAAGTGTACGACTTTCTTTTGTTGAGCACTTTATAATAATGCAGTCAGTTCGAAATTGACGAGAGATTTTTGATCTCTCACGCATGATACACAGTGCGACTGTTGCGTTCATGGGCGTCCACGCTCTTCTGTATTAATTCACTGCCGTATGGAGGGTCACCAATTTGCAACTAAACTATAAAGACGCAGCCCCTTTTCAGGACTCGTTGTAGCTATCACAACTATTTGAGACCACTTTCATAAAAATCAGATCATTTTGAGAATTTGACCCCAATACAAAGAATGTGAGATGACCTTTGCCTTATATATCGGAAACTAAACATTGGGTGGATATATAACCGTGATCTTTTAGCTTGTTATGATTTCAGGATTGTTTGATATACATTATTACAGCATATTCAACGCATTTTGGCATTTTGACCCCCTATATGAATTATGACCTCTAATAGCAACCCTAAGATGCACAGTCTAGCAAGCAAAAATAGTGTCAGTGGAGGTTAACGAACAGGTATTTGGTATCACTCTAGCTTTGCCCCTGCACATGGTCCCAACAATCACTTGGCCAAGGACTATAGAGTTTACCGCCCGGTACAGAAAGTAGAAATGGATTTACCCTTACATCAGGATAAATAGGCAGCATCGTGCAGCAGCGGGAGCACTTACAAGGCAATTTCAAAAGTCAATGTAAATTCTTCTCTTTTTTCATAATTGCGTTTCTGTGCCTCAGACTCGAATAATTGCCTGCTAGAAGTAAACATTATATTTTGTTGAATTCAAATGTAGATAGAACTAGGGTCCTGCTAATAGCGTTCTGGAATAGTTTGCTGACCGATTTCAGAATGAAAACTTTCAATGCAATTTCAAGGGTCATTTTTTATACATTTATTTTGAAATAAGCCTCCTTCACATGAACTTTCATTTTAAAAGCATTTATCATGGGGATTTTTTGTTTGTAAGATTAATTAGGTAAATACGTTAATCTGTTGATCTTTCTATACCCCAGGCTAGACGTTTGCAGTAAATGAAAATGGGATGGAATAATGTCAAAATGCGGATAAGACTATAGGCGATTGTTCCCGCCTATACAGCAGCCTGGCATACTTCATTGACCATTGAAAGTCGTGTTATTGATAAGGCAGTACTTCCGGTACTTCCGTTACCCGCCCACAGACAGACCGTATTTTACAAGAGGCAGAACGTGTGGCGTGTGTGGTACTTGTCTAAGACAATTAATGTACTTGTCCCACCTTTCTTAACCGCCAGTATACCAAGCTGAAATTATGCATGCCGGTTTTATCTCGTGCATGTTTTGTTTCAAAACAAGCTGTTGATCCATGTACATTCTTACAAATACGTATCAAAATAGGTTTGGGTTATTCTACATGATCTTGAAAGAAATTGAACTCCTTTGAATTCTTTGCCAAATAAAAATATTGCGCCGATGGCGAGGGAATCATTACATTTTGTGTAAAATATAACAATTTTTTACATAAAAGAGAAAATTCGGTGTAAGAATCTTCAAATTCAGTCTAGAAATCTGCAACTTTAGTCTATAAATCTTCAAATTCAGTCTATAAATCTTCAAATTCAATCTAGAAATCTGCAACTTCAGTCTAGAAATCTGCAACTTCAGTCTAGAAATCTTTAAATTCAGTCTATAAATCTTTAAATTCAGTCTTTAAATCTGCAACATCAGTCTATCAATCTTCAAATTTAGTCTATAAATCTTCAAATTCAGTATATAAATCTGCAACTTCAGTCTATAAATTTTCAAATATAGTCTATAAATCTTCAAATTCAGTCTAGAAATCTGCAATTTCAGTCTAGAAATCTGCAATTTCATTCTAGAAATCTTCCAATTCATTCTAGAAATCTTCATATTCAGTCTATAAATCTTCAAATTCAGTCTATCAATCTTCAAATTCGGGGTAAATATTGTCAACTTCTCAGAGTAATGTATCAACAGTTGGTCTCAGTTTCTCAGAGTAGCCCCCATTCAACGAATTCCGGAAAAAATGTTAAACAGTTTCTAATTTTAGATCCCAAAACCCAAATAATTAAATTCAAATTTATCTTGTACAAATAGAAAATATATTTGTTTTATTGGACAAGGTTAATGTTTGCGTATACATCTTTTATAGCAAGTCTGAATTTCTGCTTTGGAGGTTTGGGTTGATCGAGACACATATATCTCTTTGCACAGATCTTGGTCATGCAAATAATTAGCAACATATACATGTACGACATTATTAGACTAACATTAGGTGTAATGAGGCAAAACAGTCTCTTTTTATTCAGTCCATTAGAGACTGGGGGTGGAACATGAAAGTACGGGAAGTACGAGGTCGTACTTCCATGGGTGATTCAAGATGACATTTTGTAAGCGCATTCTTCCATGATAAGCGTAACTTTTGAATAACACACAATGAGCTACATGTGCAGTTAATGTGACTAATCTTAACAGAAGGAATATTTATGAATTCTTAATAAATATTGAGAGATAAATATGCAGTGACGGGGGAGGGGGCGTGACGGTCCACTCTCAATCAACGACACGACTCAAATACCCCAACAGCCCCCCCCCCCCCCCCCCCCCCCCCTCACCCCATCCCCCTCTGTAGGTCACCACTTTAAAGAAGGGGACGTATTTATACGGATACAGCAATCATTGTTGCACATTGACACATGTTTGTTATTAAATTTACTATCAATTAGGCAGTTGTCAAGTAAATTGAATTTGGGTGATGTAAGCATGTTGTTAAAAATATTATGTGCAGCACTCTCGTATAAGGACCAACATACTTGAATTGATGCAAACGCAAGAGCGTAGGAATCGCGCACGGTGAACAGTAGAATAAGCGCTGAACCTAAGTTCATTTAATACGGAGGATAATAGTTTTTCTTGTAAAACCAGATCTTGGGCGTATTGTTATTCAAATACGTTTGAACCCTTCAAAATGTTTAAATAGTCATCACTTTGTATGCGTGGTAATTATGATCCGAAGTATCTAATGATTATACAGTTATCAGTAAAAATTTAATTTATAAAATCAAGCTTATATAATTAACTTATATAGGACACAAACGGACGTACAACATTAATGAAATCTTTGAGAAATTAAAAACAATTCCGAATTTGTTTAATTCCAAGTACCGGTACTCATCTTCCGACGCCGTTTTTGTAAGTTAGATATGTTTTAAGATATGATAGTAAATACAGTTCGGGAGTGCACTGAAGATGTACTTTTGCCCTTATATGCTTACCTTTGTTGTAGCGAGTGAACATTTGCGATATAATTGTTAAAGAAGAACGGATGCAGCAGAAGAAGATTTAGAAACCGAATAAATACAATAAAAATTGACAAGGCCTGAGGATTATTAGAAAGATTATCAGCATTATACACAATTGTGTGGGTTTGACAGCATATTTCTCGGGATAAACCTGGATGCAAATTGTAACAACCCTGATAAATCAACGAGAACGTTTTAACAATGGAATCAGGACTCTGTATGATTTCCCTTGGCTGACTTGTTAAGTTAAATCGATTCATTTACAAGTGTGCACACGTTTAAGGGACAACTGTTGATATCTGAGACAACTTTAATTTGTCAATATCAACAAGATCCATATCACTTTCGAGAATATTGAGGTCGGGTAGGCTGTTCTTTAATGAAAGTCAACGACACTCACGTATATCGCAAATAATCCGTGCTTTTCTGCAATTTCGTATGTAAATAAAGCATAATTGTCTACAAGAAAATGTTGTCTATGTATATATACATTGAATCTATTTTGAGGATTTGTTTACATAGGTGGGTGAATCATTTATTTTTGCTGAAGTCACGCTTCAAAGAATCTACCAAGTGCAGCTTTAAGGAACAGTGACTGAATGTGATAGTTGTATTTGATATCAATTTTGAAGTTAGCAGACTTATTCGATTACTGAAGACAGATGTGCGGAAAGTGCGAGGTACATTCTCTTTGCATGTTAAATAATGCATAGTGTTTTAAGTGGCTGACCAATTTTCGCTTCTTTAATTAGAAATGTATCATAACAACACACCTATCAATCAATAGGTCGTGTACCCGCAATCAAGGAAAATAATAGTTGGCACACTTGACGCAATTTATTACAACTATCCCTGTGCTCCCAATTGAGATCAGACTTGGGACATAGCACTGTTTAATAAAAAGCATAAGTCTCCCCCATTCTTATATCCTTCCCCAGCCCCCATCAATCAATGTTGGGGGAACTGTCAAGGCTTCTGATAACATGACTCGGATCAACATTGCCTCCGGGGAAGGGGCGGGTTTCAGAACAAAGTGTGCCAACCTTTTTTTCCTTGATTGTGGTTGCTGCAATTTATTAAACTCTATACAAATCTTGTTTAAAGGTATATTATGTGATCTTTTCCAGGGGACGCCCTCAATCCTCGACAAAAAATTAGAAGCAGATTTTCCCACAGATTTACTTTTCTGATCATAAATCATAAACATATTCGAAGTTACAGAGCGATATTTTTATTATAGATTCATATTTTATTTCGCAATGGTGGCCAAAGGCCAAATTACAGGAAATATTACATTAAATTGCACACAAATTAAAAACATTAAAACATTAAAATTAACACGATTTAAATATGGAACATGTATACCGGTATTGTATGTACACTAAAACATGCCTACATTTTAAAAGTATATATACAATTAATAGAAGATTTAAAAAACAGACATACCAATTATAAAAAGGCAAAGCTAGCCCTCCAGCGGGGTTTTTCAAATTTATAAATACAAAATGTTGGCACACAATCGTGAAATTACGGTTCCTAATTACCTCAAAATCATGTTTTTAGAGTGAATTTAGAGTATAATTTGAAAAATAGATTGTACCGTAGCGGTACAATCTATTTTCAAACAATGATTTTGAAGTAATTAGGAATCGTATCGATCTGTAACTTAAAAGATCTTTATGATTGCAAAAATGCAAATCTGCAAGAAAATCTGCTTTCATAGTAAAAATAAATGATAGAGGGCGCTACTTGGAAAAGATCACATAATATATGCCTTTAAATAGTGTTGTGATCCGTCGTGGACTTGATTAAAGTCTAGCATCGTTTTCATGAATGTATGTATATGTAGGATTCAACAGTCGCCCCAAGTGC
This sequence comes from Ophiura sarsii, assembly GCA_035610835.1. Classification (NCBI taxonomy): domain Eukaryota; kingdom Metazoa; phylum Echinodermata; class Ophiuroidea; order Amphilepidida; family Ophiuridae; genus Ophiura; species Ophiura sarsii. The sequence continues at coordinate 59,500,500 of CM069442.1, forward strand.
TTAAATAAAAGTCATACTCTCCCAGCTATAGTTTGTCCACAACGTCATTACTTTCCGGTATCATTTGCCTTGTGAGCTTTCCGGTGGAATAGAACAGTACAACTTTGAACCGACCAACGCGCGCATCCACATGGCCTGATTGTATATATGACGTCATAATATTACCGTAGTTTACTTTTACACCTTGTTTAATTTCACTGTCACACTATCAAGCAACACCCTCTGATACTTCGCCAGGCCTAAAACCTCTCCCATCCGTTAACCGCCCAAAACAAGGTCTACTGACATTAAATCGACAACAGAACTGCGCTTTTTAAAGCACACTAGACACGAAGCTTTTGATGCATAATTGACGTCACGATAGTATCATCCCCATCATAACGCGCTAATATTGAATTTGACGCCTGCACATTTAGAAACACGTGAAAGTGATATTTCTGTAGCTGTGTAAGAGTTTATAGTTTATCGTAAAAAATGATCAAATTATCTGTCCATGTTCGGACGTATAAAGGTTTTTTACTGCGTGGTATTGAAACATAGGAAATAATCATATACATGTCACAGTATGCTGAAATGTAGCTATATATCTGAGGAAAATATTTTGGGCGAGGACCAATGTCAAGGTTTACTCCTAAAGCTGCAATTTGAGCCCGAACGGCAGCTATCCAGTGCTAGAAAATCGCAATTTTGAATTATCTCAAAATTCCGAGGAAAGCGGTATATGAATATTCATATAGGTTTTATCTCAAAATTCCGAGGAAAACGGTATATGAATATTCATATACTTCGTATTTATTTTGTCTGTCATTGGTCAATTTTGATAACCCGCAAAACCCCATACGAACAATTTGCTCATTACACATTCATCCCGGTTTGGGGATGGATGTTAAATGAGCGCAGTGTAACAGTATACGGAGGTCAAAAGGTCAAATCCAAATTAAGTAGACCCTTTTTCGTGGTGAGATCAGAGGATGGGGCAGGGTCTCAGTGAGTGAGCCCTATATCGGTACATACATCACAGCACGCGTCACTAGGCCAGATAAGTGTTGTTCATAGAGTGACAAGGAAAAAAGGGGGCGTACGAAGCCGACACGCTCATTATTCAGCGCGCGAACAGAGCTACTGCTGATGGCGACTACAACCGAGTAATATTTGTACTCACTCTTACAATCATTTATGTATTCAATCGAAAGGAAATATGGCAACAACTTTTAAAGTTCTTTTAAGCTTATTTTTGGAAAAATCACACTGAATGGCCCCACGTGTCATAACGAAGGATTGACGCCTATGCAACGCAGCCTTATCAGCGCCAAAGGGTACACAGAAAAAAATAAGTGAGTCATTATCGTAAAATGAGTCACTACACGGACAAAATGACTCATTTTGAGCCATAGTGTGTCACTACACGGACAAAATGACTCATTTTTCGATGATGACTCACTTTTTTTCTTTCTGTGTAGGTGACATTTGGCGCAATTTGTACACGTGGCTTTTATAAGTGGAGATAAATTAACCATAAATTTCAACCCCGGTAATCGAATTTTAAAACATCATCTACGACAAGTTGGTTTTGTATATTCTACGGAATATAACATAGATATAACCATCACATTCTTTTTAGCACACTTCTGTCCATCGGATCACTTCAGGAAAAATACCACTGTATCATCATTATTTTGTAGTAATTCCAATCGTACATTTTATTAAAATATCTTTACAGAAATACAGACAACTCTACATACGTGACACGTTACCCTACAATCTGTTTTCCAGTGTTGAGTATTAAACTACTGATGATAGCAGAAACCTGTTCTGCAAAAACACTTCGAGGGTACTTTATAGGTTTATTTCTTTTATGTATCAATAACCTGGGTTTTATTTGTATAAGCCAATAGCTTTTGGCATGTAAAGGTCATATACTACCACCACTGATCACAATATGTAGGGGAACTTTAGGGGTTTCATCCTATAGGACGTTAGCCTCTTACTGTAATATAAGGGAACTATAAACAATATATACTATACATGTAAAGTTGAAAAGCTAAAAAAAACGGAGTTGAGTACTGTTGAAGACATCAGTCTAACTTCTTGTTTCTAAATGCCTGGCTTCAAAATAAAACGATTGTAAAATAATGCTGTATTGTATATTGGAGACATTGTTCCCAAATTCACGAATATTCAAGGTTAAATTATGCGAACGAGGTTACGTGATCAAGTGAATAGGACTAACGCTTAACAACGGATTAAATTCAAAAAATGATACTGACACTGGAGTTGGTTATCCAACTCCAGCGGTTTTAGGATGAAATAATTTAGTTCCAACGTGTGATGAATTTCATATAATTAAAATCCATTGTTACATTGAAACCAACGGAAATTCAAAATGTACGGCCGTTCGTGTCCGCCATCGTCTGGAGCATAGCCCTAAGCATATATCGTAGCACTAGAAAGGCAACCCCCACCCCACGCGTATTTGCTACAAATTGTTGAGAGGAAACACTGAGAATCCATTGCACTATTGCGTTAGCTTGTTGGTATTCTAGGGTTATAGAATTTAATGGAAAGTTCTTAAAAGTTTGTTGAAATGAATTTGAGATATTTCAGTGATTTAAGTTTTCGCAATGATATAATATTAAGTAAATTTAGAGTCAAATTAGCTTTACAAAAATTCTAAGTTATGATAAAATGCATAGAATTACTTAGTATGCCCTGAGAAATTGTAGAGAATTTGGATGGATGGTTCCCGTTTAAAATATGAAAGAAAGGTGTAAAAATGAAACAAAATGTCCAGCCCAAATATCTTAATTCTATGAGGAATAAAGAGATTAAAGTGTCAATATTTGGGAGAGATTAAAAACTATAGGTGACAATATAAGAATTAGTTTTGCTTGACTTAATCCATTGACAAACAATTGAGTTTAGATCTTTTTGAAAGGAAGTCAAATTGTCAGACAACCCACCATATGAGTACGTGGCTATAATGAGGTTAATTAATTAATCATGCGCTATTTCCAATGGGAAAATTGTATGGGGATTTAAAGAAGGCACATGTTTTCTTTAATTCCATGGAATTGAGTGACAAATATTGTAGGAAACATGAATTTATTTAAACAGCAACACATTTATTCAACTCGTAGTAAATCATTGCACTCTAAATGGGATGACTTCGACACCATAACCAAGTGTCCTAATAGGCCTACTTTTGGTTACTAGTATAGTGTACATGATGATGTTGACAGTAAAAGAAGAACTTGATGATGAAAATAAAAAAATGAGGAAGCGAAAGAGGGCAGAAGTCTTGTCTCTAAATATCTTTTCGAACAAGGCAAGCATGATTTGTTTGACATTAAGAACAACCGAAAGAGGGCAGCAGTCCACCATTAAGGTGCGGGATTGTAAGTTACAATACCGCACGGGATTGTTATGCGTCGTTCTTTAAAAAACTACCACACTCAATGCATCATGTGTCAGGTGAATACACAAAAGTTACAATACCGCACCTAACTCCAGTCCACTTGGTAAACATAGATATATAAGCGGGGCGCAGATCGGAAACTCGACAAAACGCATGAAGGCGCCCCGGAAGCCGCGCACTAACTCTGCGCGCTTTGACGCAATCTATCCTTCTCGTGGGGATTGAATCAGCTCATGAATATTCAGCTGGGTACTCTTCGGTACCCATACCTAACTGAATATTCATAGTAGAAGTGCGTAAAAGCTTAAATTGTGCGGCGTATTCCCCGCGTCGAGACATTAAGATAAAACACGCTTCCCTGAAGAAAATAACGCGGAAAAGGCTGTGTATGTGCGCACGTTTTTCGTTAGTACGCACGGTTGCGTGAGATGTAAACCAGATATTTCAGCTTCACTACTGCGTGCATCAAATACGCAAGTAGTAAACAATGGTTTGAGGGAAAGTAGTGCAAACTACTGGTCCCGCGGTGTTGAATGACTGGTGACTACGTAGTCACCAGTCATTCAACACCAATTAAATAAAAGGGCCAGTGGTTTGCACTACTTTCCCGAAAGAAACCATGCATGTTGTATTTGTTTTATTACACCTCATACATATTTCATTGTCTAAACTAAATCAAAAATCGAAAAAACCCCACCTTTGCTCCCGCGTAAGCTCGTACGTTGTCGTAGTAGTAGGCCTATGCCTGCATACACCTGAGACTACAGTACACACAGCGAGCCAAGAAGCGGCGGACTCAATTCCCCTGGCAGAACAATCATTGCTGCAGACCTTCACGGATTTTGATGCGGCATAATTATCCAAAAGAAGCCTAAAATCTTCGTCTGTTTAGTTTGCGAATTTCTTCGGCAGATGTTTAGCAGACGACGCCATGTTTGTTGTTGTCAAGCAATCTTGTACTTGGCGTCACCGTTTAACATGAACGTAATTGGCCTATTCATAGGTTGTAGAATTGATTCGGGGGACGGTGTTGATCAGCGGGAAGTAGTTCAAACTCTCGCATGTTTGGTAGTACAAAAAATCTACTAAACAAACAATCGTTAGGTATTTTTATTTGGTTAAAAATGAACCAAATTAAAAAAAAGTATACCCTTATAATACGATATCTATGTTTAGTTTGGTAAGTATTGTTTCTTAAATGTCCCCACCCTAAGTAACCTTTCGGTTTATTACTTAGCCATATACACATAATTTAACTCTAAATATTCGTGAACGTGGCTGTGGCCACCGTCGTCTGATATATTTAGCAGTAGATGGTCACGGTCACGATTTACCAAATTTTGTAAAATAATAATGGTTTATAAACGATCGCGGATTTCCATCGAAAAATTCCAAAATCGGCATTTCATTTTTAATTTCTACTTTCTATTCTCGTCCTAAAACCGCAAGAGCCGGACAACCAACGCATTATCTGATGTTTATTTTTACATTTCATTACATTATGGAAGTTCATAAAATCTCATTTAGATCACGGCGCTCAAACAATGCAAATTCCAGGCAGCAGCTAATTCGGCGCCAAGTTTCGACATTCAAACCAACAATGGACAAACAACCCCAACCCCTAGGAATGAAGATTGATTTGCCCAGGGCACTAACTCGTTAGGCGTAGCGCGCGAGGCTCGAACTCTCGACCTTCTGTGTATGAGTCTTGCGCTTATATCGCTCTGCCATACAAGACCCACTACCTAATAATACTATATATCAACTTGAATGTAACGTTCGTTCACATAGACACGTTAAATAAGCATGAACAGGCCTACCTTTTGGATTAATAACGAACTGTTAGTGATGTATTTCAATCCTCAATGTTAGTGTGGTTGCGGGTTCTGAAAACTTTGTAAATTGAAATATCTATAATTTAATGATTTATTAGTGTGCAACAGATTTTGAAACGCGGGTCAAAAAATAAACTTCTATTATATCACTTACTATTATGGTGTAGGGTTGATTTGGATTTGAATTGCTGGAAAAAGAGGTTGTGCTTTAGGTATCGGCACTAATAAGGTGAAGAATAAATATATTTAAAACGTAATAATTGAACACCAGTAGGAAGGCAATACAACATGAAATGTTCGTATGTGACTATAATTTTATTAATAAGAGACACATTAAGCACAAATTGTATATTAAAGGAATTGACAGCATAGGTATATAGTATGATATATGTTTGTGAGGGAGTGATGGCGATGGCGCACTGCGGCACCTCGTCGGTTGCAGATAATTAACGCTGCATAATAATTTGAACAAACACGAATAATTATCATTGATTTAAAGGGAAGCGGTCATGGTGAGGATTCTAACGTAAATTGAACAGCGCGCGGTGACTATTTGAATCTAAACAAGTTGGACATTGGCGCAGTCTGTAATTGTTCTACGTATGTTTACATGCAAGCGGTATTGTGTGCGACTCTACAACAATCTCTTAACCCAATGTGAACGGCGCGCTCAATCAACCATCCTTCATTTGATAGAACGAATTTTCTATCGTGTGATATAAGTGATGTATTAGTTATTAGCTAAGGTTTAGCTGGACCAACAATCGCCGTCAGCGGTTCTTTTCCTCACCATGACCGCTTTCCTTTAATGGCGTCAACAAGAGTTTGAAGTTGTATGAAATCGAGGCAAAAATCTGTATAAAACAATTTAGATTCAATGAAATACTTCGGCTAATGTTTTGAACATTGGGCCTATTTATAATTAACCATGGAAATAGTAAGAGAGATGTTTCCATGTATAAACACAGCCTGATAAGGCAAAGTAAAATAATAAAATAATGTTTCACGTCCGGGATTAATCAAAAAAAGGAGGAGGGGCTTCTAATTTTTTATTGGAAAACGGACCTAAATTCCCCTATTTAACAGCGTTTTAGCTAACATTTTGCATGCAGAATAGTGTCGGCTAAAAGGTGGAGGCCCTTTTTATTTTTTTATTTTGGGAGCTAGACCCCTCTAGTAATCACAGAACTCTCCACAAATGCTTCGGTTATAATTTGCGAAGCTTTAGGATAGGTTCAAATTTCTGATTTTTTTTTTAAAGTTATGACTGAAAGTTTGCAAAAGAAAAGAAAAAATTGCAAAATCTTCAAAATTGGAAGCGGGAGAGGGGATGTGAAACATGTTTATTTTTTTTACTCGGCCTATGAATGACGTATGAACATTAGGCCTAATGTGATCATTAATCAATTGCAATTGTAGCTCTGAATCATGAGAGCATCCAGTGTTGCCAGCTGAAAATTAGTCCAAAACCGCGGCACAGGTATCCTTTAAACCGCCGGCCACAACAAAAAGTAGCCCAATCGTAGTTTTTCCAAAGCGCGGCACCCTGGGGTTTTGCCCGCGGTGCAGGGGTTAAAAGTAGCCGAAATCGTGCGGCAAAACCGTGGCGTCAGAAACACTGAGAGCCCCTCAACAAAGTCATACAATTCAAATAGTGATCACATCTGACTTATAATTCACAAGATATACTCTATTATTTTTACAGGATCGAGATAAATAAGCACATTATTCTTTTCTCCTGGTTTTGCGACTTTTTAAAACTAAAAGTAGGCCTATATAATTATAAAAACACTGACAGATAAAGCGAAACCGTGATCTGGAGAAGGAATTTGTATTAGTCCTATTTACCCAACATAAGCAAGCATTTCACCCTTGATGAAACCAATTAGCTCGAAGCGCGCAACAATTGGTCATTTAAACACTAAAATGGTCCAGGATGTCGTAACAACACATCACCTTCAATTTCAGGCCCGTAACCAGCCTTTTCAGTTAGGGGGTTCAATTTACTGAATGCAATTAAAGACTCAATGGTCGCGCGCAATTAAAGACTCAATGGTCGCGCCGCGTAAAGCGGCGCAGGGGGGGGGGGGGGGGGGGGTGGTGTTTGAGGGGGGATGTGGCCCCCTCAAAAGTTGAAGAAATTTTAAAAATACAACCTTTAACGAAGGCACCATTTTTTTCATATAAGAAAAAGAAGGGGAAAAAAAATCATTTTGCACCATTTTTTTCATATAATTACGATTTTTTGTGTTCAATATATGTATTGCAAATAGGCAAATTCGCGCAGTTTTTTTTTAATATCAATAATTTTCTTTTTACCAATTCTAAAATAGCTGAATTAAAAGCATTTGGTGCCCTATTTTGAATTGCAAAATTTGTTGATAGGCCTTGAAAACTCAATTATTTTCTGCCTAAGCGCAAATAATTGTGAAATTCAGAAATACCGTGTTCTGGTCTATTTTGATAAAAACAAAATGTAATTTAATGCGAATCGTTTCGTGCCTTGATAAACCTGTTGAAATAGGCATACTTTTCACAATCAGGCATTATTTATTTTTGGAAAGTGAGTCCAAACTCCTCTCACTTCGAGGTCCGGAACTCATGTCCCACGTCAGCCTCATTCAAACATATAAACTTCTCTTCTCTTCTCTTCTCTTCTCTTTTCATACCCTTTTTTTTAAATTTTTACCTTTGAAAAATTTAGGTGGTTCGATCGAACCCCTCGAACCCCCCCTGGTTACGGGCTTGGCATTAACGAGTCATAATAAAGTCAGATTCAGAACGGCTTTTTCGCCTTACCTCTAAATCTAGTGATTTAGTGGGTTACGCCATTAATGGAGACAAAAACAAAGAGACATGAAAGTAATTTAATAAGACTAGACTATTAAAACTGAAGTTCCAATGGAGAGCACCTATTCCGTGGTGAGCGCACTAAAATCACCCCCCCCCCCTTCTGGGATCTAGACACCCCGAGGCTCTAGACAGGTTAAAATTCCAAATATCATTCAGTGGTGTGGCTAATTAGTGGTGTGCGCCCTTAAAGGAGCACTTACTTAGTGGTGTGCGTCCTAAATCAGCCCCCCCCCCCCTTATGGGCTCTAGACATCCCCAGCTGCAGGCTCTAGACAGGGGGCTCTAGACAGGCTGAAATTCAAAACATCATCCACATAATAATGGAGCACTATTTAGTGGTGTGCGCCCTTAATCTCCCCTTCTAGGCTCTAACCGCATCCCCACAACACCCACCCCTCGCATAAAATTCACTCAAAACATCCCCCAAACACTAATCCACATCACTTTCACAGTGACTTTTCACTCTGTGCGAGTGATCAGTTGTACTAGATTTAATTTGAGAGCCGGAACACAATCCAATAGGAAAAATATTCAAAAACTCAAAATATTCTTTATTTTATCAAATTTAAACATTATTGAAGTGATAGTTAATGATGATATCAATGTATTTGTTTCTGCAATAATTTTAAAGTACAAATAATTATTAAATATAAATTACATTAATGAAACGCGTAAAAACATCATCGATAAAATACACCATAGAAAGTAGATTTAGATACTTTACATATAGAAATATCATGTTGTTATATGCTATCGTTTCACTACCGAAAGAAAGTGATAATGTAACATAGGCAAATGTTACCAGGGGAATGACAGCAGTTGTTTGGTCGAGAAAAGGTAAGTATAGTTTGGATAATGACTCTTTGTTTGTTATTCAAATTTTCTATTGAATTGAAAGTTGTTCATGTGAATGTGATTAAGTAATTAAAATGTTCCATTATTGTTCACTCTTTTCTTGGAGTGAAATTGGTTCCACTCTTTCAAGGAGTGACTTTCAATCTATTAGAGTGATCACTGTAGGTAATCCTTTGAAGAGTGAATGTTCACTCCATTAGAGTGGAATTTCACTCTTTTACATTTAGAGAGTAAGAATCTATTCTAATATTTATGTACACAACTCTTATGTTCATTTTCAATGACACGTTAAGCTTTTTCCAAACACTCATTCTTTTCCTCTGTAAAGTGAATTGAAATATTGTCATTGTATTATTTTCAAAACCTTATGTCTGCGTTTCGCATAGCCATTTGTAAAGAAATGTTCTAACCTTAGCATTTCCAATGATCATGTTCGATAGACACAGCAACTACATTCTTTCGAAATCACCAATATTCCGGGTTACGCCGCAACAATATAATGGGTACAAACATTAATTGAAGGTTAATGTGAATTGTTCAGGGGTTCGGATCTAGATGTAAATATAGATCCTCTGTTTACGCCCAATCTCTAACTACCCCAATCCAGTGTCCATCCGAGGCAGCTTACTGCCTCCAATCCAGTGTCCATCCGAGGCAGTTGAGTGTAAAATCCGGAAGACCTCTATATCAATTCGGTCGCATGATTGACATCCATGCTCTTGCAAATACGGCTATTTCATTTTCTTAAGTTTGCTTTTACAAATGTATACTTCACGCCCTTGTTGGAGGTACTCCTTTCTGTTTTAGAAAGAAATATAACAAAATAAGAATATACTTATTTATCATTTCGACGACAATCTATGTTAGAGCCTAAACCAAGAAAATCCTGATTCTGTGCTTGGCTTATTCAAATTCCTTATTTTATATGAACAATCTGAAATATATTACTCGCGGCGCTGGCGTACAAACACGAGCGTTGAAAGGCGGAAGATACACACGCGTGCGTAAAAGCTGCGCCTGTTCAGTTACGTCACTGTCTCGAGATGGCCAAACAGAGTATAGGAGTGGGTTTTTTGGGTGAACTATCAGCAGACAAAAGGTCATATATCATGACAAAAGGGGGCTCAGCTGCATGCATGCGTGAGTCGAGACCGGTCTGCGATTTTTTGTCCTCGTAACCTAGCGAATTTAACCATAACACTAACCTTAATCTTACCCCTATTTTTCGTAAACTTACGAGGGATTATAACACATGTAAATGTTAGGATTAGGTTTAGGGTTAGAATTATGATTAGGTTAGGGTTAGGGTTTATATAGTATTAGGGTTTTAATAATGGTGTACCTCGCTAGGATACATAGAAGAAAGTGTCCGGCACGTCAAGGTTATATATAGTCTATGTCGATCATTCACGCCAAGGTAACAGTCTATGTCGATCATTCACACCAAGGTTACAGTCTATGTCGATAATTCACGCCAAGGTTACAGTCTATGTCGATCATTCACGCCAAGGTTACAGTCTATGTCGATAATTCACACCAAGGTTTCAGTCAATGTCCATCATTCACGCCAAGGTTACAGTTTATGTCGATCATTCACGCCAAGGTAACAGTCTATGTCGATAATTCACGCCAAGGTAACAGTCTATGTCGATCATTCACGCCAAGGTTACAGTCTATGTCGATCATTCACGCCAATGTAACAGTCTATGTCGATCATTCACGCCAAGGTTACAGTCTATGTCGATCATTCACGCCGAGGTAACAGTCTATGTCGATTATTCACGCCAAGGTAACAGTCTATGTCGATCATTCACGCCAAGGTTACAGTCTATGTCGATCATTCACGCCAAGGTAACAGTCTATGTCGATAATTCACGCCAAGGTAACAGTCTATGTCGATCATTTACGCCAAGGTTACAGTCTGTGTCGATCATTCACGCCAAGGTTACAGTCTATGTCGATAATTCACGCCAAGGTTACAGTCTATGTCGATAATTCACGCCAAGGTTACAGTCTATGTCGATAATTCACGCCAAGGTAACAGTCTATGTCGATCATTCACGCCAAGGTAACAGTCTATGTCGATCATTTACGCCAAGGTAACAGTCTATGTCGATAATTCACGCCAAGGTTACAGTCTATGTCGATCATTCACGCCAAGGTAACAGTCTATGTCGATCATTCACGCCAAGGTAACAGTCTATGTCGATAATTCACGCCAAGGTTACAGTCTATGTCGATCATTCACGCCAAGGTTACAGTCTATGTCGATCATTCACGTCAAGGTTACAGTCTATGTCGATCATTCACGCCAAGGTTACAGTCTATGTCGATCATTCACGCCAAGGTTACAGTCTATGTCGATCATTCACGCCAAGGTTACAGTCTATGTCGATCATTCACGCCAAGGTAACAGTCTATGTCGATAATTCACGCCAAGGTAACAGTCTATGTCGATCATTCACGCCAAGGTTACAGTCTGTGTCGATCATTCACGCCAAGGTTACAGTCTATGTCGATAATTCACGCCAAGGTTACAGTCTATGTCGATAATTCACGCCAAGGTTACAGTCTATGTCGATAATTCACGCCAAGGTAACAGTCTATGTCGATCATTCACGCCAAGGTAACAGTATATGTCGATCATTTACGCCAAGGTAACAGTCTATGTCGATAATTCACGCCAAGGTTACAGTCTATGTCGATCATTCACGCCAAGGTTACAGTCTATGTCGATCATTCACGCCAAGGTAACAGTCTATGTCGATCATTCACGCCAAGGTAACAGTCTATGTCGATCATTCACGCCAAGGTTACAGTCTATGTCGATAATTCACGCCAAGGTTACAGTCTATGTCGATCATTCACGCCAAGGTAACAGTCTATGTCGATCTATTCACGCCAAGGTAACAGCCAAGGTAACAGTCTATGTCGATCATTCACGCCAAGGTTACAGTCTATGTCGATAATTCACGCCAAGGTTACAGTCTATGTCGATCATTCACGCCAAGGTTACAGTCTATGTCGATCATTCACGCCAAGGTTACAGTCTATGTCGATCATTCACGCCAAGGTTACAGTCTATGTCGATCATTCACGCCAAGGTTACAGTCTATGTCGATTATTCACGCCAATTCAAAATTCCACAAAATTAATTTTCTGTTCCCTTTCAATTCATAGCGCTTGGAGGGTTGTTATAGTTAAGATATACAATATAGCTGTCAAAATTCGAGTATAGTCCGAATAATCAACGGAGAATTTTCAAGCGCACTGTGCATAACTCACGCGTTATTAGGCCAAAACAACCAAATTGTTATGTTATCCTCGACTCGACTGCCCTCGGGTTTTTTTCAGGTTTTTTTACAAAACAGTTTAAATGGCATTGAATATTAAATAAAGTGTTTATAACATATGTGCGACTCTTAGAGTGATTTAAACGTCTTGTGGAGGACAATATAACAAATTTTGTTTTGGCCTTATGCCAAAATCTTACACGTGCGGTAGAATTACTATTGTACACGGAGTATCCATTTTCAAGCCTACATTCACAAAGATAGCAACTGCATATTATACAAATATGGACTGCTCATGATGGAAATGGGGTGAAATATTGCCCCGAGGTGATCTGGAGACCGTAAGCCTACTATTTTCGGCTGAGGGAAAATAGTAGGCTTACGCAATTATTCGTCTGCTGTGTAAAGTTTTGATCAGTTTCGTGTTGTTGTACAGTTTTATGAAATGACTAAAAAGCAAATAGCTCTGGTTGCGCTTGTTGACGAAGAAGGTATCAAAGATATCATAGATTCAGCTAGCCTAAATGCAAAGTGTCCAGTGAAATACGCTGTTAGAATCGATACCTCGGCCTCTAGCAGCAGTTTAGCGGTAAGAATATACAGTGACAAACTTCCGAATTCGGAAATCGATATTTTTGTCCGATTCTCCTTTTTCTTGGGTAACAGAACAATGAAGGTTTCATTGGTTGGCCTTAGGTGAATAAGTCTATAGGAAATGTTCTTTTAACCAAACAAATGAATATAATCTATATATTTGGTATATAAATCAAATATTGACTGCTTTCATTCGGGTAATGTTCAAATTATCCGCCGATAGTCTGGTTTTGAGATCACCGAGGGCCTATAATTTGACCATGCCCCTCATAGCAGTCAATATTTGTATACTATTGACCGCCCGGTCAATAGTACTTTTTGAAAGACACAAAATAACCGGGAATGACGTCAAGCATGAAATAGGCCAAAATATTTTGTGTTGTGTAATGTGTCATCCACCAATCAGATGGCTAGAATATTTTCATGGGTTATATAAACGTTTATAGTTTATCCTATCGGATTTATGATTGAACGAACAAATAGAAACAGCGTATCGCGTGCATTGCGTGAAGCGCGCACAACCATATGCAGCGTGATAATTCCGGGTGTGATCATGTTTGTGCTGTGTGCGTGTTGTTCGATCAATGTTTAATCAGAACTTGACTATAGCATAACAAATTCTTAGTAGGACCTTTTATTTTTGTTTATCATACATTCTATTTCGAATGAAAAATAATAGATAAATCAAATCAAATCAAAATAATCACTCACAAACTACAGTGACACCAAATTGACACTGTGCCTCGTTGTTTGCATCATCAATGGCGGTACAAATGACGTTTGTCAAGCCTAACGGAAATTCCGAGCCCCATTCAGGATCACAAAACAATCGTGCCACTCGCCCATAATCATCTGATATTTGAGTGTAGCTCCAGTACACATATGTTGGATTTTGTCCAGCGTTTGCCTCCTGCGTTATGTTAAACGGACACTCCAATACCGGCGGCTCGTTCACTTCATAGAAAAAGAAAAATGGTATTCATATTTTAATATTTTCTAAATTTGCTAGCCTCTAAACAAGGCGTGTAATACAAAGAAGCAGGAGTTTGCATGCACCTAACCTCAGGGATTCATTTATTTTGGGATAGGAAAGTCCTATACTGACGTACGTTGCTAAACAGGTCCCGTTTGAATGAATTAAAAAGGGCAACAGCGCCACTTTATGATGATCACCGGAATGAAAGGAGTTTATAAACATGCATCAAGTCCGTAGGACAAAACAACCCGGTTTGGTGTCAAGTGAGATAAGACCTAGAGAATGAATTTAAATACATAAAGTAAATAATGAAACGTGAAGTATCATATATTCCAGGCTTGTAAAAACCGTCCATCGCGTACGTCTTATCATAACTTTCAAAACAGGAACATTTTGGGGGGATTTTTGCCAACAAGTCCGTGTAAACTTCAACTAAGTCTGTACCTAAAGCAGATGACACAAAGAGCGCCACCAACAATGTCACAATTACCAAAGTTAAACAAAAGTAGCATCAGATCGGCAAGTTGAGTCACACACCCCTGGTAACATGCGTAGTCCAACTTTGCATAAATTGCGAGATGCGTGAGTATGCCAAAGCCTCACGCGAGATGCGTGAGTATGCCAAAGCCTCACGCGAGATGCGTTAGTTTGTCAAAGTCTCACGCGCGCGATAAGATTGCTTTTGCGGGTGGAGTTCCAATTTCGAATTGAATAAAACTCTCAGGCCCGTATCAATCAAAGATAGCAATCTTTTAGTTCTAGCCCGTGTCGTCATTCTAGGAAGGACATTTTGTTATTGTTGATCATATTTTAAATAAACTACGCAATTATTAGTTCCACATTTCACAAAAATAAAAAGGTTTTTATAGTTAGGGTGGGTATGGATATTTTGGTTAAGATTCTTCTAAAAGCACCAATTTTGGCCCAGATGTTGCTTAATAGCTTTGAGTTATTTCTTTACGTAATGTGCGGATGAGCTTTGAAGATTGAAGTTTTTACGAAACCTATAGAGGCCCTGCATAATATACACAGTTTCATAGTTACCGGAATCATGGCGGACTACTGAACTTTGTGAACTAGATGATGTGACCTGTGACGTAATGCCCGGTCGTAGGTCGTATGCGTGCGCGCGCACCTAGAGGGAATGTGCTTCGTAAATTAAATTCACACTACATCGACACGAGCGATACTATATTATTATCCCCTGTTTGTTCATGCAATACGGCAAAATATCTATGGTTTGTTTCCAATATCACATGAGGCGATATTCCTCTGATCGTGAACTTGGGGTGAAGGGGCAAAATGTAATACGCTAGACTAATATCCGCGATCTCCGATCGCAGCTTATGTCTAGTTTTACACTACTTTTGTTCCTAGTTTATATAACTTTTTCCTTTGATACTATTTTCATCTTACTCTTTTCAAGCTACTTCTCTTTTTCGGTTTCACTTTGGTTTCGATCATTTAGGTTGCTTGAGCAACCAGTTTGTCCATATTTATTTTGCTGTCTTGCGCAATGTATGTGTGTCTGACTGTCTGCCTGTCTGTCTGTCTGTCGGTCTGTCTTTGTGTCTGTCATGTCTGTCTGTCTCTAAGTCTGTCTGTGTATGCACACCAACCAAGTTTTAAAAAGATTACTTTATACTTTCATAATATTTATATAATCTCCCTATTATTTTGATTTATCCTTGTAACATAATTGCTTATTTGTATTATCTCATCCATTACCATTTTTCCAAAGGGGTCGTTGACACGTGTAAGCTCTTCGTGAGTTTTTTCAACGACGCCTTGCATATATGCTATTGTTTTGTATATTTTTTGCTCTGACTTTGTATTGATATGTTGTATATGCGAAATAAATAAACCTAAACCTGAAATATGAGGATCACAAAAGTTTTTGGCTCCTTCACTTCTGGGTGATTTCTAAAACTTTTTGATACCCCCTCGTATGGTGGTATTTCTTAGAAAAGGAAAGGTGAGAACATATGACATGATGGTAAAATAGTGCTAAAGTTACTGAAGCATTTGAGATTGTTGGAATATTTGGTAAAGTCACCATGGATGTATACGCCCATGGGTTGTGCAAGGTACGGCCAGACCAAACTAAAATGTGTGAATGAAGCCAGGTTTGCAACTCTTCAAATAATAAGGAAGAACCCGTGGAAAGACTCAAAGCGTCAATCTTGCCCATCACCTTGCAAGTCGGTGCTAACAAAAAGATATCAAACGACGTTGCTTGAACTTGGAAGAACGCATCCATGGGAAACCCGTTTGAGGACCTGATCAAAATGGTCGAATCTGAATAAAGACACGTTATCCGTGTGGTACGATGGAGAGAGATACCCACCATACATTGTCTTAAGAGTAGCGGTATAGCGAGGACAAGGAAATGATATGATATATATATATATATATAATAAGGAAGATGATACGTTACATAATACATGATATAGGTTTAGAATAGCATTTCTAATAACATACAGGGTGGTCAAAAAAACAAACTATACCCAACTTTGGAGGCCATTTTCTCCTAGATGATAAAATATTTTAGTAATTTGGTTTGCATATTATTCAAGCATATATCGTTGAGCATTATTGGTGAAAATAGGGAAGATATTACATTAACTTTTTTTGAGATATTGCTATTTTTAGCGAGTATGTGTAAAAATGGCTTTTCCACGGGAGCTGTCAATGCATCAACATGATATGCACTTTTATGACAATATGATATGACACAATAATGTAATGACCCAAGACCCATTATAAGCAGTTAAGGATTAAGTTTAATAATGGGTCTTGGGTCATTACATTATTGCTGTAAACATCTCACTCATTACAGAACCTACTCTCTTACATAGCTTGACTAACCATTTTCTATTGTAAGTAATGTGTCACCGAATTTTGCCCGTAGATCAGGACAAGAGCGATCACAAGGAATGCACTCTTTATAATAATCAAAAGTCTTGACCCTTGGTGTCACAACTTAATTATTGAGTTTGATTTGAAAATTCATAAATTGAAGTATTAGAATAGGTACCACCGTGAAATATATTAGACAGTTGAATTGAAAAATATTACAACTCAATATAATGATTGTATTCGTAACCAGGGGACATTTTAAAAAAAGATTGAAATTTCATTTTTAACCAAAAAATCGACACAAATAGAAATAGAAATTGGTTTTCAGACCATCTACCGGAAACAAACTTGTTTTGTTATTATGCCTTACCTGTTTTAGCATCAATGAGTTCTGACGTTGATCCATTGCATTTCAAAGGGCCCAGAAAAAGGTTTACATTTTGATCTACTCCTTCAATATCCCCAATATGAAAGGCTGCAACAGGTATATTAGCTTTATCGGCCAGATAACCGCCATCCCAATGCCAATCGCCGTTATCATTATCGCTTTCACACAGCAGCGATGGGTTGCCAGTACAATCTGTTCAAAAATAAACCAGAAATAGAGGAAACCAGTGGAAGGTGGATTCTGACATGTGATTTTTTTGGAATCAAGTTGAACTCCATTCCAAGAGCCCGTGGTGCTTTATAGAACTGCCAAGAGCTTCAATGTCTCGTCTCGGTTCACTAAGCAAGCGTGACATAAAGTGTTCTACAGACTATAACCCTCGTCCTACTAAAGGGAATGGTCAATTTGGTTTTTATTTCATTGTACAATTGAATTTCGAGGTCCGCCATGTTGATGTCGTCATTGTGACGTCATGCGTGGGATAATTGTCCTTTTTTGGTTATGGACAGAAGTCACCTCTAGCTATACCACGGTACCAAATAAGCACAACTCTGCATCTCTGTTCAATTTTAATAAGGGCGGAGGTAACCACTCCCCCCTTAGTAAACCGTGTTACAAAAAGGCTCAGTTAACCAGGGTTAAAGAACTTAAATATTGAAATTGAACTTTGGCACTCGGCGTGCGTGAGTAAGTGCTACTGTAAAAATGAATAACAAACTACTGTCCTATGGTAAACCACCATGGATGTAAATTGAATGCCTGTGAGTGAGTGAGAGAGTAATGACTTTATCAAGAGGTCTAATTTGGACTGTTCTATTAGGCCAACAAATATTGTTTGTCCATTTCCGGGTTGTGGCTACCCTATTAAATTTTGACTTTTGAAAAAGTGAATACTGACCCTAATCATGTTAATTTTTGAAATTTTGCTTTCCTGAATTACACTTTCTTTAACTGTTTTAAAACATGAATAAAGTTATTTAATAGTAAAATATTTCCAGTCACATCTTATTTATCAACTAAATTAAAATAAAATCAACTTACCGACCCTCACCTTCGGAGGAATTTTTGGACAAAAAATAATTGTTTTAGCCTAATGGAACAATTCAAACTGGACCGAGTGATTTAGCGTTTTTATTACAGAAACAAAAGCATGCACATTTTGTTTTATTGATGAAATCAGACCTACAGGAAAATAACCTTATACATACATCTATATCATTACATACATGTATCAATCAATTAATCAATCAATCAATCAATCAATCAATCAATCAATCAATCAATCAATCAATCAATCAATCAATCAATCAATCAATCAATCAATCAATCAATCAATCAATCAATCAATCAATCAATCAATCAATCAATCAATCAATCAATATTTTTATCAATCAATATTTTTATCAATCAATATTTTTATCAATCAATATTTTTATCAATCACGCAAGCAAGCACCTAAGCAAGCAAGAAAGCAAGAAAGCATCCCCCATACCCCATACCTACTTTGACTTAATCCACAGTGGCACCCATGGGTTCCAGTTGGAGTAGCCCAGTTCAACATGGTCTCATTTTTCCAAGATTTCCACCATTTTAACGGTTGCCTATCACTATCAAATACGCGAGAGTTCCTGCTCTCCAGACCCATGTACTGTAGACACATCCTAGATAAGTCCACTAAAGCTCTCATCTGCATCATCGTTGCGTTATAGAGTGTTTTATGGTCAACACTGGACTGGCCATTCCCTGGTACCGTCATTCTCTCTTTCGGATATACCACAGTAAATCCTTTTAAAATGTACACATTTATCATAGGTGAGAGAGTGCAATCTGTATTCCAACATAAAGAAACTTACCGGCGGGCAATTAACATACGCCTAATCATCGTGGCAAATTCAATGTACAGGGTGTATCAAACCAGTAAATGACATGGTTTACACAAAGTACGCTAGTTTTCTTATTTTTCATCGGATTGATCTCATATTTTCAGGATATCATAATAATTAATTGGGCTTTACATTGAGACTAAATTGTTCATGGTCCAATGATTATAATAAGAATTGCACCGTCATGAAACAGAGTCCTAATTATTTTTGATACACCCTGTATTTAGGGCTAAATCAGAGAAGTATGGACAAATTGTGCTAACCTGTGGTCATATTACAAAACACCGTAAATGGAGAAACAACTCCGTTTGGTCCAGCTGGATCGATTTCGTACCAACCATCCGGCAGATCCACTGTGGGGTCAGCAACTTTCAGAGTGTAACAGGATTGTCTCCGATCTGGAAAGAATAAATGAATAAATGAATGAATAGGTGAATAAATGAACGAACGAGTAGATAAATGAATAAATGCAAATAATTTAGTCGAAGAACATCTCCCTTTATTGTATTTGTAAATGTTACACTTATTTAATGAACAGCCGAGTACAAAATAGTGTTTTTGGATATTGGTTTTTCCTAAAATATTCGAGAATTTTCAGCAATTTTCTAAAATTCGAGAAAAAAAATGGTGGCCATTTTCTATTAATCATACGCAATATAATTTTTTAACTGTACTCGTATTCAACGTTATTATTATCACACTTGCGCGACAATCCAATATTGTTTAGTACGGTGATCTTGACCCTTTAGAGGTCAAAATCATGACATAAATTGCCCGCTTAGAAGCGCTATTAATTCGCTCTGGTAAACCTATTGTTATCAATACTACGAGAGGATTACCCATGCCCAGTGCATATACGGTATCTAAATTCGGGGCTAACTGCATGGGTAAGTTTCCATTATGTTGCAAATTACATCTACGCTCATGCCTTTAAACTACTCAATACAGCCGGTTGGTTGCACACGAGAATTATGTCATAGCAACCAGCAGTGGATGGAAGGCGAATATTTAAATTTGTTGACGGTTTTTTAGGCCATCAATTTATAGCACTGCTAAGCGGGCCTTGTAACCTAATGGAACTGGCATGAGCAACCACTGGCGGCGCATCGCATTGTGAATAGGTAGCAGACGATGGTGGTCACGAAAAAGTCATTGTGGCAAGACCCCTGATCACGTTCTGGTATCGCTATAACACCAGGGGTATGCCAGTGAGCTTGCCGATCGGGTCCACTTTTAAATTAAAATTTGGTCAGCATAGAACTGGTGGCGCTATACTGATCAGGCGTGATTGTAGCAGACGAAACGACGCTGGCCACGCGTCTCTCAGACGACCCAATATGTCAACGGGAGTGCACTATTTTGAATTATTTTTAACAGTCATCGCCCGGTTAACGATGACAATTCTTCTAATTATGATGAATTTGTCAAAATGATAAGATTAACATTCGCGATTACGTGTTATTCACCTTATTCATTACGTATTCAACATTTAGGTTTCGCGTGGCCACCGTCGTCTGTGTAAATCCACAACGCCCTCAAACCTATGCTGACCAAATATTACGTTAAACCTGGTTAAACACTGTTAAACGCGTTCAACGCCGGTCACCGACACATTCCGATGATTACCATAATTTATGTAATTTATGCAAACGGCACCGTTTTCGCTACGTGTGTTAGTATAGGACTTTCCTATCCCAAAATTAATAGTATCCCTGATAACACCCCGACAACACGAAAAAACCCGTTGGGATCCGCTGTCACCACGCCGTGCTTCTTGAAAAGTCGTACATTTCGCTTTATTATAATTATATTGCAATTAATTCAAATGTCATATTGAAGAAGAAAAAACCCCATTTGTATAGTATAATTTAATTAAATATCCAATGTTTAACTGATAAAACAACGTCATTTGTTAAAAAATAAAGACAAACGAAAAAGTGACCCCATTGAGATTCGAACTCACGCGAAAAAATATTCATTGCTAATTCAAACCAAAGCCTTTAACCACTCGGCCACCGAGGCAGTTCACAACTTTGGTGGCGAAGAATTAACAAATACCTAATACTTATTTCGTCATTTTACATATGTCGTCATTTCCCAATAATCATAAACCTATAATATAAGGCCAGAATATCGTCAAAGTTTATGTTATTGCCTATGGCTAACCCTTTTCTACCATTTCGCATCAAAATTCAGGTGTAGGCCTATACTATGAAATTTCGAGCATAACATGTGACTAATTTAAAATTACCCGCCATGTTCAAGAACTGTTGTTTAATTTTTAAAAAGTACAGGAAAGGACACTAATAGAGTGGAGTTGGTTATCCAAATCCATTGGTTTTGGGATTTTTGTATTTAGTTGTACCTACGAATGTGATATTTAGTAGTTTTCGATGGGTATTCGCGATTACGTGTTAAACCAATTAGGCAAATCGTGACCGCCATCTGTCGGTAGAATCGAGACCCCCGCATTCTCAAACAAGTCATTATTTGGAACCCCATAATTTCGGCTTTAAAATGTTTTATGCATATGGGCTTTACAGGGCTTAAGCTTAGTTTTTGGTTAATGTCCTCTGTACATGTACATGAGCATTAACGTAACAGGCGCAACATTAACACATGCGTATGTATCACACGTGGGGGTGGGGGGGGGGGGGGGTAGGGGTTTGTAAACATTAGTTTCTCAACTCACTCTAAATTGTGTTTAGAAAGTGATAGCAAAGATGTGTTTAGAAAAGGTTTGTTTAGCGTATTGGCTGCTGGTGTTTATAAATTGAACACCAATGTTAGTGATTTGACACATGACGTTTAGCCTCTGAACATGTTTTCAAAGTGATAGCAAGAATGTGTTTAGACGCAGCGACGTCATTGTCTAGTAGTGAAAGTTGAATTACATAATAGATTATAGTATTTTGTCAATACATACTGAATACTTGAACAGTCATGTTGCATGTTCCTATGTTGCCAGAAGGATCAGCTCCACTGCATATGGACACAGACGTGCCGACGTTAAAGACAGAACCTGGTGGCGGGAAACATATAACATCGATGTGCACTTCACTGTTATCGTTCGCTATTGGCAGAGACCAATTAACTACGGCTGTGACTTGTCCTTCATCTTGCCACGGTAATAGTGTGACATCCAACAAGTGTTGGCATGTGGACATCTGAAACGATAGTCAAGGACATGAAGATTCACATAAGAATTCTTTGGTATATAATGTGCCAACAAAAATGACAGCCGCTTAATTCCAGTCACGAAAATGAATTATTTTTGGCAGCGTTTATGTGAAAAATGTAAAATATCTCGGGAACAATCGTCTCGTAAATGTAGTTTATATAATACATTGACATATCCTATGTATAGTCATCATTTGAATCACAAATGCATTTTTCTGTTACATTTCCATTCATGTTCAAGAGTGGCCAAACTGGGATTCCACTGAATTGATCCTATCTCAGTGGTTTGGAGGTGAAATATAATGTTATCATAGAGGACTAATATAGGGCATACCAGGGGTCTATTTTGTTGAAGAAAAAATATATAAAAAAACATGGGATGTATTTCTGATTATTTTTTGTTTCTCATGGGACACTTTTTGACGTCACGCCTGTATATTATCATTCTTACTAGTATATAATTAAAGTAGGTGTGTGATGTTGTACTTCAAAAAGCAGTTTGATTGGATTGGGCTGTTTTTGCGCTGATTACGCACTATGATGTGAGACCATACAAGTTATAAGTTGAAGACTTGTTACGATAAGTTGCCGGCGTATTCGTTATGAATGTGATCATTAAGAATGAGTTCCACTTGGCCTTACCAATGACTTCTACTGATATATTACAAGAACCAGCGTTCCCGGCATCGTCCACTGCAGTACAGATGGAGAACGATTTACCAATTGGATAAGATCGTGTTCCTCGTGGTGGCACACATCGAAGTGACGTTATTTGACCAGAGTTATCAGATATCTCAAGAAATGGCCACCTTACAATTTGGAACTTAGTCAAATGATCAGAATTTGTTGTGACTGTCTCATTAACACACTTCAGAATAGGTGGTTCCTTATCTGAAAAATGTATGGAAATAAAACGATAGAATTATTAGTCCACAAGTTTATGCATCATATAGCGTACTATCCCTGTGAACGCAGCTTTATAATCAATAATTAAACGCGCGACTTGAATGCACTGACGTATGAACTCACGTGTTCAAAAATAACTCCCGGTATCCATAAGCGTAAAAATGTTGTAACTGTTATTCCCATTTGGATTATTAATTTACCATGTTGAGAACACGTCCATTTTCTATGGTAAAATGCATTATAGCAGGCCTCGCGCCTACGATAATTTCGCTTTGTAAATGGGCTATTCCAGATAATAATGAACCTCCCCCTATAGGACAATTTTGTATTTGTTTTCGTCCGGAATTCCATGACTCCCTCTATGAAAATATATGGAATTCCAGATCAAATTTCAAAAAGGTAAGGAATTCCAGATCAAACATCAAAAAAGTATAGAATAGGTGGGAAAAAAGTCTAGAATTCCGATGTCCTCTATTATTGGGAGGGGGGGGGGGGGGGGGGGGTCTAAACTCCGAAAAAGTCTGGAATTCCAAGAACATGTGCCAAAAAGGTATGGAATTCCATTGAACAATTAGGTGGGAATTCCGATGTCCTCTATATATAGAGGGGGGTTCATTATTATCTGGAATAGCCCAATGTTGGAATGTATGACTGAATCTACGCCAAATCAGGCTCAAATTAATTTTCGGTTCATCAGCGTTTTATTACCTGTGACTACACAAAACGAGTGAAGAAGCTGAGGCCAAATGTTTGGCAAACTGTCGATGCATTCCCACGGGGATTTACCCACGGGGATTTACCCACGGGGATTTACTCAAGGGGATTTACCATTTTCCAATGTTTCCAATGAACCAGTACACTCCACTGGACCCAAGCGAAATTTTGCTTTCTGAAATCTTCGGAAGAGAGCATCTAAATAGAGGGAGTTGATGGGTATGCTGTCTTTATCAGTAATGTAGCCTTCATCAGTATGCCAATTTACAGCTGCGTCAGCATTGCAGTAGTACTCTGATATGTAGCAATCTGTATTAGTCACAGGAAGTCATAGGTATGCAATGGTAGATTTAACATTTTGAAGGACAAATATAACTATCTTGAGCAAACGGAGACAAGATGAACGTTTAGGTTTAACTTCGAAGAAGTAATCATGATGATATGCGTTTAGATGAAAGTGCTTAGAATTTTAACACATAACGTTTTAAAATGATAACTATCCAAACCCGAAAACCTTTCTCCGTTTTCTAAACCATGTATTTGCAATACAATGAAGCCAATTTCCATCTTGATGGTGGCCACTGAAGCTGGATTCAATTAGCCTCCCCTCCCAGCTCTACGGCCGAGTGGACCAATGGCGGGTAGCTGAAGAATAGCGCTACCTCACTAGTATTACTGAGGCGTAACCCAACATTTTGAGAGCACAAAACCGGGGTAATATACTAGACTAGTAACTTGCGAGTAATTTACGCTAAATCTTATACCTGACCGGACCCAAGAGTAAGTTGAAGCATAACAGTTTATGCTGTAACTATATGATAATTTCTGATTTGCCCGATGGACGATAACATAGATATGATGATGAATGGGAGATTTCATACAATTCATTATCAATTTATGCTTATTTTCTCAATGATACATTTATTACCAATTTATTATAAAAAATTTTAAAATCTATCCACAATGATGCATGCAAAATTGTAGAAATAATTTCAAACAATCAGTCAACCAACCAATCGATCAAATTAATTAATTATTTAACATGAAATCAAATACTATTGAATACACGAATACATAATTAAATAAATGAATAAACACATATGCCTAGTTATATAAATGAATGAATGAATAATTAAAAATTAAATGAATAAATTAATAAATACATTAAAGTAAATAAAAATGATGTATACAAAATAATAATACATAGGCCTAACACATTTAATAAATCAATTGATTAATAATAAATATATACTAAAGTATGTCGACACCTGGGCCATTATATTGAATTATTTCATTAAGTCACCATCATCTCATGTTTAAAAAAATAAAACATAAGGGAATTTCGAGATTTCCGTTTGTAAAAGACAGGATCACAGTACCACGCCACAGAGATTGGACGATAAAAGTGGCATCATGTTATTAATACACCATTGAACTATTCAATTACAAAAACGGTAATTCGTAACTCGCCCAATATGATAGTCCTTAATTTTGAGATTTTTTGCCACAAAAATGGTATCATTTTGTCGGGACCGATAGCCGATTCAACGTGATTCTTTATTTACACTCACCTATGACCTAGCGAGTGACACGAAACATTTTAATATTACGAAGGACCATTCACGTCAGATTTGACAGAAAAGTATAAGTGAACACTTGGCATTATGCGATGATTAGTCTTGTAAGGGGACGATGCTGATTAAAGTGGAAATTTATCCTCGCTAGTTACTATTCTGGTGTTACTCGCCAGTTATGCTCTCAGAATTACATCGTTAATTTACGCTACAGTTAGGGCATAACTACTAGGGCGGTAGCTTACCTCCATATTTAGTTACGCCAGTTTGGTGCACTCGGCCGAATGTGTTTTATGCCAAGGACGGTAAGGATTAATATACATGTAACAAATGATCAATATACCTATGTTTATCCACATTTAAACCCAAAACGCTATACCTACCTAACGTTAGGCCACATTGACATCCACGAACACCCGTAGGAGTTCCCCAGTTACGAGCAACGGGAGTGCGGCCGTACCAACGTTTAGACCAATTCTCATCATCAATAGCAGTCTTGTACGAGTTCATATACAGAAACTGTCGACATGTGTGTGAAACGTTCATCAGAGCGATAATTCCGTCGGTATTAGCTTGATAGGTAATCGGAATTTGTACACGAAAGGTATTCCCGTAATAACCCTCTGGAGTGTCATGATAGATTAAAGTGTAACCTGAAATTTGAAGGTAATAAATGTAACTGTTCACATTTTAATTGTAATTATGAAGGATTGATCTGGGATTCTACAATCGGATTAGATTCGAGACGAACAAGATGGTATGCTTAATTGAAGTAATTTCGCATTTTGACCCATCCATTTTGGATTAATGCAAATTACCAAATACAGAATTTTGGCAACTAACAAGGAACTTATTGGAGTATTAATCCAAAAAAAAAGATCATAATCGTAGCCATCAGCTTGAATCATTTTAAAAACATCTATCATTTCGTAATCAAACCTGATGCCGAAATTTCAAATAGACTATGCGCCATTTCCAATGACTCCGTCAAATATTTGGTGCGTGGATACATATTGATAGTGGAAAAAGCTTTACTTTGCTTAAATTCATTTCTATGATGTATGTTGCCATTAACGGCAATGAATCATTTTATTAATATTTTTTACTTTGCTTAAATTCATTTCTATGATGTATGTTGCCATTAACGGCTATGACTCATTTTGTTAATACATTTTTATTACTTTGAATATCTGCGATTAATACACATTCTTTCTTATTATTGTCAAAGGAAATTTAATACTTTGGAGGATATGCAAATACTAATACTAATACTATACTACACTGTAAAAATTAGTTAGTAATTCTTCTCATTATTGGTCATTTAAGACATCGTTTTCACTGAAATAAGTCAAAACAATGTCTAAAATGACAAATGACCAATTTGGAAGAAAATGACTAACCTATTTTTACAGTGTAGTGTGCACTATCCATCGTACTATTGAAGACTTAACCTAAAACAACGCAAATGTTACTATGCTCTTGAAAGGATGCTTTTCACGAGTAATTTGTACGCTGTGTGATGGAAACGATTATTATTCCACCTCATACAACTACCAACGGTGCGGAAATGTTGACTATTCCCCCGCAACTCCCCCCCCCCCCCCGAAACAAATCTCGAGCCTATAAATATTACGTAAATATTGAACGGCGACGCCAAGTACGAGGTTGAAAATCTGCCCGACGAACCTGTAAAGAACAAAATGGCGTCGTCTGCTAAACATTTACCGACGAGATTCGAGTTATTAACAGACGCAGACTTCTTTTAGATATTTCAATATATTTTAATATTTTAATATATCTTTTAGATATTTTAGATATTTTAACATGCTTGGTCGATGCAGCACCGTGAAGGTCTTTCTTTCGCAAATATTGTGAAGAATATGATACGGTTTTCGATGATATTGTTCCACTTTCCAGGGGAATTATTGAGTCCGTCTTGCTCGCTACGTGTAGTAGGCCTGATACGTGGAACACTACACTGTAAGCTCTTTTTTTCAATTTTTCAATTTTTGTTTAAACAATGAAATTTATATGAGGTGTAATAAAACAAAAATACAACATCGTTTATTTCGGGGAAATAGTGCAAACTACTGGTCCACCGGTGTTGATGATTGGTGACTACCTCTCTGTCTGAGAGCTACTGAGTTAGTCCCAATAATGAGCACCGCACTGCCATTAGTTTGCACTATACTTCCCTTCGCCCCGTGTTATATTTTACAAAGGGAAGTAGTCACCTATCATCCAACACCAAGGGAACAGCAGTTTGCAATACTTTCCCGAAATGAACCATGTTGTATTTTTTTATTACACCTCATACATATTTCATTCATGCATTGTCAAAACTAAATCAAAATCTTACGAAGCTCCACATAGTAGGCCTTTACACGTGGCGCCCATGTTGGACTCTTCCTCTAGCAGCAGAAGAACATCGAAAAGCGTATTCTATTGTTTACAATAATTGCGTACGACCGTTACAGATATTTGTATTACAGGCTTGGTCAATGCAGCATCATATTCATAAGTACTCCCAAATCTGCGTGTGTTCGTTACCCAAATATCGTCGGCAGATGGTAGCAGACAACGCCATGTTATCGATAAGTTCAGCAGACAACGCCATGTTATCGATAAGTTCAGCAGACAACGCCATGTTATCGATAAGTTCAGCAGACAACGCCATGTTATCGATAAGTTCAGCAGACAACGCCATGTTATCGATAAGTTCAGCAGACAACGCCATGTTATCGATAAGTTCAGCAGACAACGCCATGTTATCGATAAGTTCAGCAGACAACGCCATGTTATCGATAAGTTCAGCAGACAACGCCATGTTATCAATAAGTTCGTCGAGAAGATATTCAACCTCGCACTTAGCGCACTTAGCGTCGCCGTTCAATATTTACGTAATATTGTTCTTGTATTGTTTCGGGGATTGTGCCGAGGGAAGCCAGTCGAAACTCCAGGACGTCGGTAGTAGTAAAAAAAAAATTATCCGACTTTTTTAAAAATGAACCAATCAACAAAAGAAGATACCCTTATAAATATGTATGTGGTATAATAATTGTATACTCTAACGTCATCGTAAATGTCTACTGAGTATCAAGGTTCCGCATACTCCACAACGCTCTAACTCCTTCACGTTCTAACACATTCGTTTTTAGCCTTACCCGATCCATTCATGACACAATACACGTCCAAAACGTTTACTTCATCATCAAGTTCAGTTGGGTCAATTCGATACCATCCATCAAGAAAATGAGGTTCCTGCATCATTATGTTCCAGCAGGACTGAAGAAAGAGATCTAATAGGAATACGATACCAATTTATTATAACTTATGAGGATATCTGTGAGAATTATATCAGTCATAGCCACTATGATAAATTAATTTGGAAATGGTATATTAATATTCAACTACACGTAGAGATGAACACTTTATACAGTTTGTGCGAATTTTTGAAAGTAAATTGAATACGCTATTTTGGATATCGTTGGTAAAAAGTATTTATTTAAATAATGTCAACTGGCCTTGGAAATATAAACAGCTCGAAACAAATATGAGGGAGATGAGTATAGGGATCCCGAAAACGATTTATGTAGGGCTTGAGGAACCTGCCTTGATAAATTCCTCCCGATGAATCACTAAAGCCCTCAAAAATTTCAGCGGCCTTTTCCATATTCTCATGACACCTTTTAACGTAACGGGTCCGTGAGAATCGCTCATTACCAACCAGTGGTGCCTATGGCAGGCGTAATGTCTAATAATTCGAAAATCCAAGCTTTTTTATAAAAGTTTCTTTTTTCATTTTTTTATAATCCAAGATTTTCGACTTAATATAGGGCATCGATAAACTCGGATTATAAATCGATAATTCAGGTTTTACGAATAAGTTAGAAAATCTTGGTTTTTCAAATGAAAAATCCAAGAATTTCAATCGGTAGTCCAAGTTTCAATAAAAAAGATAATTCGCACACAATCTGACATCTGACAATTTTCCCATTTGTTTGACAAAAGTATTCCCGAGAATAACCATCTTAAATCTATGGCATTGTGAAAAGTGCATTTTAATGGTCTAAGAAAAATGTAGCATTAAGCTACTTTGAGACCTGCATCTGTTAATGTTGTCGCAATATCAAACCAATTAAATATGAAACAACATTGACATAATTGAGGTTCAAACACATATTAATGATTAAGAATTTAATTTGTATTAGTTTTGTTGAACAAATCTATTTCTACTTACAGTGTACAAATACATGAAGTGTACACGTCCCTACATTCCCCGACTCATCTGTAGCATTACACGTGACCTCCGTCCAACCAATCGAGAACTTGGTCCCTGACTCTGGGAAACAAGATATATTGCTCACGTGCCTAGAGTTATCTGATGCTTCTGGGGAGGGCCAAGTCACGGACCTTGAGGTAGCGTTGTCATAAATCGGAGCTGATTGATTGTAACAACCTACAACAACAGGTTTCTCGAGATCTGGATTTCGAAAGACAATAGGCAATACGTATTTATAGTGCATGGTGTTGTAAAGTAATATCTGAAGCTTTATTTTTGGAACCAACGTTTATTAGCATCCTGAAACTCCGAGCTACAATAATTGAGTTGGTGCCATTTTTGATTCATGTAAGGGGGTCTCTCACTGACTTCAAAATGGCTTCCACACGAAGTCATAAATTAATTAATCCCCTTACCACGAAAAAAAATGGCACCAACTCAATTATTGTAGCTTAGGGCTTAAGGATACTAAAAAATGTAACCAACAAAAATCACTTCTTTACATACCATCATACTTTTTAAGCTCATAATTAGTAGGCATTTTCAGCACAAAATCATTCCTCATTTTAGGGATTCCTTATCAAACAGCAATTCATTAGAGCGGTGTATTCCCGCATATATTACAAATAAGCACTCATCCACCTGGCAGCCACAGTGAGACAGAAAAAGGATATTACCTAAAACAGTGACATTAAATCCGCAATGGTTGGTATTGCCAGCGTGATCAGTAGCTGTGCAGTCGATAGTAGACGTTCCAATGGGGAATGTAGTTCCGGATGTTGGAATGCATTCCACAGTGGGAGTAACTCTCGTGTTGTCCGTGGCAGTTGGGTCACGCCACACCACGGTTGCGTTTGGTTGACCGGGAAATACGGTGCGTTCAATGATGTTGTCTGGGCAAACTATTTCCGGAATATCAATATCTGGTGCTGTGTATTGATTAGATACGTACGACGTATTATCAGGTTTGATTACGGAATGATAAATGTTTTTATGATTCAAGCTGATGGCTATGATTATTATACACTAAAACTTAAGACATAACAATGGATTTTGTTTTGAAAATGCCTTCCGTGTTGTCGATGACCTTAAATAAATAACGGCACATAAACAATGTCACATCTGAACAGCTCTACACCTGTTGCTGAAAAAGCTCGTCGCCTATTCCGGTACAGCTCGTCACCTGTCATGGAACAGCTTGTCACCTATGACAGAACAGATCTGTCACCTATCGTGGAATAGCCTGCTCTTTATAAACCTATTAAGAAACGACTCATCAACTATCATGGAACAACTTGTAACCTTTTTAGTAATAAAAGGTCGTCGTCTATAGCAGAACAGCCCGTCCAATATCACGGAACAACTCGTCACCAATCATGAAATAGATCGTTACCTATCAGGATACAACTTGTTACCTATTCTGTCTCACGAAACAGCTTTTATATATCACAGACCAGTTCGTCGCTTATCAGGGTTCCCTATAACGTATCACACCGTCATCTTTCACGGAACAAATCAGGGAATAGCTCATCATTTCTCCGAAGTTCCGTGATAGGCGACAAGCTGTAAATAATATCAATGGATTATTGGCAAAGGGGCCAGCTTACTACTGGCGTCTTTAACTTCTAATTACAATTCAGCACACTGTATCATAAGAAACTAGTGCCAGTGTGAAAGGAGCCATTGTCCCCTGGAGCCATAGTCCGACCACCATAAACATACACGGAATGAAGCGTGAAATTAGTGTTGCGTGTAGAGATGAGTGCCCATAATGTACCAACCTAAACTTTATAACTGAGTGTACAGGTCGGACTATGGCTCCAAGAGTACTGTGTCTCCTACTACACTAGTAATACTTACCACAAGGTTGATGCACCCATGGATGAGAAATGCCTATTTGAGCGCAGATCGGAGAGGATTTCTTGTTAACGCATGTCTGTTGTTGGAAAACAGCATTACAATGAAACATGAGTTCAATATAACCACTAGTTAGATACTACTATTATTATTGATTTAAAGACAAAAAATGCAATTCTTTTGAGTAAGTAACTGCTGCGCCCCTACCCCTGACTTCTGCTGGACTTCTCGTTTCACGATATTTTAAGACCATGAACACCCTCTTCTAATGAAAATTGAGGCCGCACCCAGCCATATGGACGCCTGTCTTGTTTCGAAAATGTAGGCCCAATAAACATTTTGTGAAACCTCGTCAAAAGGACTGGTTCGAATCATGTAACAAACATCTTTATTATTCAGTTCTGCTTGGATACACTCATTCTATTATTTAAACCTTCAATCGCAATATTGTAATATAATCGACAACCTTCAATACGAAAATGTTATTTTGCATAACACTGGTAAAGGGCAATCGTACAAGTGGAAATGTATCGAATAGTAATAGGAGTAAACCTTTGAAACTGTAAAGTGGCACAACATCGATCTTGGGTAGCTCTAGTTAATTGTCCATATCTCAGGATTGAAATAAGCAGCATCTGAAAGCCAGGTGTGTTTGGTCTTTTAATATGTGTAAACATCTTATACCAAATGTTAGAACTTCATGGTCAACGAGTTGGGTAAACACGTGCCCCCTTTTTTAGGGACACCCGGTATGTTGAAATATCATCGCTATTAAAAAAAACCGTCTTGAAAGTAATATCGTATGTAATTTGAATCGAAAAAAAAAAATCTTTACGCTGATATTCATGAAATGCTTTCCGAGCCGGGGATGGAATATTTTAAAACGACGTTTTATTGCACAAAGACAGCTGAGTTTTTTAATCCTTACAGCTGTAAGTTTGTGTATGTAATACAATTGTAAAAACGTAGAAATCCCGGTTTTCATCCTAATTGAGGGTGCAGCCTTTAACACATCTCTAAGTACCCCTTTAACAAAACACTTAATCTAAAGTGTACCTCTTCTTTCTCTCTCTCTCCATGAAAAGACGATCATAATCCGAACATCTCACATCATCAATTGTTTCCGAAACCTGTATCTACTGTTTGAGGCTCATCCTTTACAATGACCAGTATCATTCATGTTTGTAAGCCAACACATATTATGTGTCTCCATTTCCATGCAACCTTCCTTCTAACTCCAAATCCAAAGAGCAACGTCAGTTACAGAAACTCAAGAAATTTCTCATGGAGAGAAAGAAGTGGTTCACTTTAGATGTACTGTTTTGTTTATTTGCTCGCGTAGGTATAGGGTTTAGTGCTTTTGAATAAAAATGATGCAGTTTCCATTGTTGCACTTAACCCTATATGCCCGTGAAAAGAGCGTAAACAAAACAGTAAATGTACCGCTTCTTTCTCTCATTGAAACGTTTCTGGAGTGTGTCTGTAAACGATGTTGCTCCTCGATTTAGTGTTAGAAGGAAGGTTATGGAAGAGACAAGTGTTGGCTTACAAACATCATGAATGATCCTCGTCATTGTAAAGGATGCGTCTCTCTACCAGTATAGATACAGTGAGGTGGAATCAATGGACTCTGTGAGATGTTCGGAGTATGATCATCTTGGCATGTGTACTGCTAACGCGGTAGATTCAAATGCACGTTCCCTGCGGTTATGCCTGGTGAATAATTTGTTTGCATACAAATAAAGCTAAGAGGATGAATAAAATGCATACTCATGGCATAAATACATGCAATTAAAAAAATAAAACAAAATCATGAAGGTGATCGTATCATTTTGTTGAGTATGTCTTATGCTATAATTGGATAGGTCACATTCACTACTTAAAGGTATGGTTATGTTCAAATAAACTATAGAATATTCGTAGTAAATTATGCAAATTAATGAAATTAATAAATAAATACAAAAGGTAATGTTCCATTTTGCTCATACAAAATTGTTGGGATTAAGTGTTTGCACAACATATCTGATTTCCAGGTATTGAAGATATACACATCATGTGTTTTTGACTTGATGCCAATCAAATATGTAAATAATACGCAAAAGGGTTAATTTACTAAATTGTTCTGATAAGTTGTTTGCGTTAAGACTTCTTTATCATGTTTCACAAACTTGACTTCATTGAACATGAAAGATAATTGGTCATGCTATAGTCATTTAAAGTGAATTTGATAAACGGCCATTTATGGTAAGGTGCACTGTAGTACTAACAGTCCCTCCATTCAAATGTTAATGTGAATGATTGAACACAATATGAACCTTACCATTGCTTAATGAATGTGCTCAGCCATGCATGAGTGCATACATCTTAATTTCATACAGACATGATGGAGAATTCTTGTCTGCTTGTTTTGACATGCAGTTGTTTAATTTATGTTGGATATTTATGTGAAATATTTGAACTTCAATATTTGAACTTCAATGAGTGGCAAGGAACTTCTTTGGACGAGTGTATTTTGATGTAGTTTTGATGTATTTTGTCTACCCTGCTTTGGCCCATGTTGATGGTCTCCATTGTCATGTTGGTCATGTCCTGGGTTTTATGTATGCTTTTTAACCATGTTTGTTAATAAAGTAATTGAATAAAAAAATGGTTGGTTGGACTTTGAATCATCAATCATCAATCTTTCAGTTAAATGTTATGAATTGATGATAAATTTTACCTTATTTGTAGCCACAGTTTCAAAATATACATATTTTGAACCAACACTGCTCGCCACCTCACCAGGAAAACAATGCGACGTTCCATTATGGAGCTGACATTCCCGACAAGTCTTACAGTAACTGAAAGATACGCAGTCTGCTTGACGGATGCATAAAACCATACATTCGTGTAGCCACTGAACAGATGGAAATTTACAGATTACGTGATTTATAAGATGTAAATTTGGTAACACTTTAAATTGATTTCCTTTAAAGTTTGTTTCGATTTTAGACATTGGATTGAAACATCCAGGTGACCGAAAGACCGATTGAAGTCCAGTTCCAATAGCACACGTCGTAACACCCAACGATTGCATTACAAGCAGAAGATTTAGAAAGCGGAAATACTCGAAGGTTTTCTTCGGAACAATTCGGAAAATTGGCACGATATTCATCTTTGCTTAATCAAAACGCTTAACATTACTTGCTTCAGACTCCTATAAGAAATAGAAAATCATGATTTTAATGATTTTGAATTTTAGGCTGACCTTCAAATATATATACTCTGGACATGTCCGATGATAAAACGTCACCCAATGTACAAATTCTCATGCAAAATAAATTGGGATCAATGCAATGCTTAAAAGTTAACATACTGTTATCTTAAAAGTTAACATACTGTTATCTTAAAAGTTAACATACTGTTATCTTCACATCGAAAATTGAGATTATGGTATCAGAAGAAAGACGAAATATGTGTCTAATAGTTCCTGCAAAATGTTAATACTGGCATCATGTTTCTATGTCATTTTCGTTTCTATTGTTAAACAACTTGAGTAATTGTGCTCATATTTTGAATAAAAAACAACATGGGGAAAATCAGGTCACCCGTCGTTTTCTCTCAACATATCAAGAAAATGAATATGAAAGAAATTGAAAATACTTCACAAAGATACTCACCAATCACCAGGTGTTAATCATCAAACATAAACCTGCTAGATGTTCCTGGCGGTGTTCTCTCCTAGAATATAAGAAATGTATGAATATTTTATTTGTATCCCAATTCATCAATTCCAACAGACTATCTATTGTCGGGAGTTGCCATAGTTTCTTCGAAACAAAATATTAATATTATTATGATACCATACCATACCATACCATGGTCCCTACGGACCATACCATTTAACATAAAAGGTAGAGGCGCGATGGCATTGAATATTTCAGAAAATTTCATCAATGTGTGTGTATCTGAAAGGTTTTGATTTTCAGTCAACTGAAATGGATATTCTGTTTCGGAAATGGAATGTATCATATAAATATTTCCAATATATTAGGTTTAGTGTTGGAAGTAAAATAAGGCATTGCGTCCCCTCCAGTAAAGCTAATGGTATGTCCTAGAAAAAGTCAGACGCTTTTCAATCATGTTAATTCATGAAATTGATACTGATACTTAAAACAAATTTGCAAATGGTATTCAAGCAATTAATTACCAGCATCTTCTCGTTCAAACAAGGTAACGTATTTTTGGTGTTAAGCCTATCTATGATCATTCTTGGAAGTCTCGTATTCTGTAATTACTATATCTAATTACTGTTCAAAATCCATTAGTTTGGCTTAATAGTCCAATGAAGGGTAGTTGGTGTAGATAGTTGGGTATGTACAGGGGGGTTCCCGTGCACCCCCCACAGTACTAAACCAAACCAACTTTTATGGATGCCCTTTAGGGTCCTTAAACACATTTTAGATGTTAACAGTGAAAAAACCCCGATGCTCTCCAGATATCCAAGATGGCGTCCAAAATGGCCGCCAAAATTTGAATGATGAAATGTATGTATTAGACCACTAGTAACGTATATCTAGTACTTTTGATTTGTTAACATACTTAAAAATCCAAAATGGCTCCCAAAATGGGTCCCAAAATGACTGAACAAATTGTTGGAATTGCATTAAATTGGATAATATCAGCCAAAATATATGATGAAAGTATAGGTTTAACATTGGTGTGTATGTATTAGACAACTAGTACCTCATATCCAGTACATTTGCATTGTAATAGCATACTTTAAAACCAAGATGGCCACCAAAATGGTCGCTGTAAATGTAAAAATCATCTACATGTACATGAGTGTATGATAATCCGTAGCTAGTGTAAGAGTGTAGTATTACATCAAATTCACCAAATAGTATGTTCTAAACTGCTAAGCTATTGCTTTTAAAAATAAGGCCTACCGCTTTGACAATTTCGATTCAGTATCACTTTTCAAAATGGCTGCCAGAATGGATAAGTTGATGTTAAATGACCTTAAACTATTGTTTTGCATTGTAAATGACCATACTATGTAATACCAATACCCTCAAATCTAATGGGACATCATTCACTATGTCTTTGATAACGCCTAGGGGCTGTAGATTTAGTTTGAGTATTTTATAATATCCAAGATGGCTACTAAAGGTTCAAACAACTGAGAAAAAAACGAGTATCATTGTTAGTGTTACATTAGATACGACCAAATTACTATATCTACAGCAGTTAATTCATCCAGTAAACGTATCTGTATATATGACAAGGTATAATTAAACGGTATAGACTCCATTTTGACAATGTGATGTTATTAAGATGGGCATTTCATTAAATTACCCCCTAATGGTCAATAAAACTAACTCCAAATGGTATAATTAATTACCACAGGTGGCCACCAATTGATCAAAATATGGATTCTGTACCATTCAATCATACCTTGTCACATACAAATACGTTTACTGGATGGATTAAAATCTGTAGATATAATCTTTTGGTCATATCTAATGTAACACTAACAATAAAACTAAACTGTTTTTAAGTTATTTTAACCTTTTGCAGCCATCTTGGATATTTTAGAAATACTCAAACTAGATCTACAGCCCTGTGACTTTATCATGGACATATATTGAATGCTGTCTTATTAGATTTGAGGGGTATTGGTATTACATAGTATGGCCAATTATAATACAAAACAATTGTTTTAGGTCATTTTACATCAACTTAACCACTTTGGAAGCCATTTTGGAAAGTGATAAGAATCAAAAATGTCACAGAGGTGGGCCTAAAAAGCAATAGCTTAGCAGTTTAGAACATACTATTAAGTAAACTTGATGTAATATACACTCTTACAATATCTATTGTGGATTAGCATTCATTCATGTAGACTTTGTTTACATTTACAGCGGCCATTTTGGTGGCCATCTTGGACTTAAAGTATGTTATTACAATGTAAATATACTGGATATAAGTTACTAGTGGTCAAATACATACATCTAATATCAAAACTTTACTTTCATCATATGTTTTGGTTGATATTATACGATTTATGGAATTTCGACAATCTCTTCAGTCATTTTGGGCCCATTTTGGGGGCCATTTTGTTTTTTAAGTATGTTAACAGAGCAAATATACTAGATATGAGTTACTAGTGGTCTTATACATGCATCCCATCATTAAAACTATATTTTCATCATACATATAGGTTGATATTATCCCATTTTATGGAATTTGACCATTTTTGCAGCCATTCCGGGAACCATTTTGGGGGCCATTTTGGGAGCCATTTTGGATTTTGAACTATGTTAACATAGCAAAAATACTGGATATGAGTTACTTGGAGTCTACCACACACATCCCATCGTTAAAATTATATTTTCATCATACATTTCGGTTGATATTATGCTATCTTATGGAATTTTAACCACTTTTGACTATTTTTGGCCATTAATTTGGCGGCCATTTTGGTTTTACAGTATGTTAACAAAGCAAAAATACTAAATATGAGTTTCTAGTGGTCTAACACATACATCCCATTGTTAAAACTATACTTTGATCATACTTGTTGGTTTATATATGCCAGTATATGGAATTTTACCATTTTTGGCGGCCATTTTGGCGGCCATCTTGGATTTAGGTGTGTTAACAAAGCAAAAGTTCTGGATATGAGTGTCTAGTGGTCTAATACATACATCCCACTGTTAAAACCATACTTTCACCTTACAATTTGATTGCTATATGTCATTTTATGAGATTTGACCAGTTTTGGCGGCCATTTTGGACGCCATCTTGGATATCTGGAGAGCATCGGGGTTTTTCACTGTTAACATCTAAAATGTGTTTAAGGACCCTAAAAGGCATCTAAAAAAGTTGGTCTGGTTTAGTACTGTGGGGGTGCACGGGAACCCCCCTGTACATACCCAACTAAGAGCTTAATGAGTCTTTGGTCATTGACTGAAAGGGTATTCAAGTATGGAATGGATACAGGTATAAAGCTGACACTTTCGACAGATAAAGTTTAAAAAGAAGGGGTCATTGTGCGGGTTCCAGCCAAATGCCCCCTCCCCGAAATGATGGGTCTCATATGGGGAGGTGTTATGAGTGAACCATTTGCGTTTATTATTTTCAAATATTTGGGCCATTTGGCGTTTGTATTTCAATTATTATCCACAAAATAGGAGCCTGTTGGGTGACAGTGGTTAAAATGCTATGAAATATATGGGCTTTCGGCAACATTTCTAAAATAATATGGGTCATTGGGTGAGATCGAGACTGAAAGGGGGGGTGCAAATCCTCTATAAAAATAAGCCTGTAAGCTCAACGCTCAGGTAGGCGTATTATTCCTATGGTATGGGTGGCTGTTGCAGCTTGACGAATTGTGGTGTAATGTTTTCATCACAAAATAATGGTCTAGGGAAATGTATACGGCTATGGCATGGAGAGAGTAATTAGATATGCATACAAGGGCAAGTCTATTTGTATAATAACGTACTTACTCTGTATCACATAGTGTGGTTAGTTTATTGTCGGTATCTCGACGAAATGGCCTCTATGAACAATTCCAATTTAGACATCTTCAGGTTCACTCTGTTCTTTTACAGAAATTGAAAATATGTTTGCAATGTTTCCAAATTATTCATCTATTGCACTTTATATATGTTTTCATTTTTCATGGTTGATTAACCAAAATATAGCCCTTTAAATCCTAGACAACAACTACCATGTTGGTTCCATCAATAGGAAGATAAAACACTGGGTTTTTTTTGTATATAAAGAGCAAATGTGAACAATAGCCCAACAGACATTAACAAGGTTAATGAACTGAGTGATTATAAATCAAACTGATAACTCTCTACAAAGTGCTCTGAAAGGCCAATCATTTGGTGAACTGTAACTCAGAAAATATGCATAATACAAGGAACTTTTAAATGCCAAATGAAAGTGACGTAAGAATAAGATAAAAAACCCAACAATATAGAGAACAACATCAAAATATAAATACAAGAAAGAAATTATATATCTGGAGGCTATGGACATCGTGCACGCCCTAATATCATCTACGCTCTTTCTATCATTATAGCCCATTAAATAACGCATGAAAATATTCCTGTCATTTTATTGGTGGAAACAGCATCACGTGACATAAAATAGTTTCACCTTTTCACCCAAATAACGGGTCAAGCGGTCAATAGTACATTTTGATGAGGAGCTTTTGGGCCTGGCGGTCAATAGTACATTGTGATGGGAGCTTTTGGACCTGGCAATCGCCCACTTTTTCCCCGACTCGCCCACGCCCCATGCCTACGCCCATCCCTACCTTCGTTTCGTGAGACGGTGAGAAAGTAAACAAAACGCGTCGTCTGATATTGCTGCGCTCCCGGTTGCACTGTATATTTATAGTACAGTTTTGTGTAACTTTTCAAGATAGAATGGATCAATTAGGATTTGAATTACTTGATGAAGATGCCATTAACGAGCTGTTGAATGGCGCGGCGTAGACAGCGAAAATACGAAGAAAGCAATAAGATTCGCTGTACATCGATTTGAGGAGTTTGAGAAAGTAGTCGGCGAGCAAGCACCGGTTGCGGTAGATCAGCTCGACATTTTTCTGAAGAGATTCTACTCTTGTCTTCGTCAGAAGAATGGTGATCTCTATCAAAAAAAGTCTATGCAAGCCATTCGTTATGGATAACAAAGGCATTTCTTACAGCTTCGGAACTTTGACATTGTTGAAGGAACTAATGATTTCGGACTGATGGGAAGCTCAACTCTGCTAAATTAGGTGAGTACCGTATCACTTTCACTGATGGTTGATGAAAATGTGTAAAATGACAGAAATATTTTCATGCGTTATATAAAACAAATATTTAATGATCTTTATTCGGGAAATGGTGCAAACTATTGGCCCCTCGTGACTGGAGGCCGTGGGCCTACTATTTTCCCTCGACCTCCGGTTAAACTTGACCAAATGTTGACACTTTTAGGATAAAACAGCAACATTTTGCGCGCAAAAGCGCATTTTCATACCAAATTAGTTAGACTTATACCAAATTTGACTATCTTAGGCACAACATTTGCCCGCATCGCGCTCATCTTTTTTTTTATTCTTGCCCTCCTAACACATTTTTTGGCCCCCCGCCCCCACCCCCAATTTTTTTTATGATGCTGGCTCCGCCACAGGTCTTCAAAATCATCCGACTCCAGTTTTGAATCTACCAGTTACTAGCGAGGTAGCGCTATTCTTCAGCTACTCGCCAATGGTGCACTTGGCCGATTATTTTGATGACAATTTTTACTACTGCTGTGTTTTAAGACTTCTGTCCAACTCAACAGTTTATTAAGCCTTTACGATAACTTTACGGCATGCTCCAACCTTATTGTGTGAAACTTTTGATATACATTTTTGTTCATCCGATACGTAGCCAAAACTATTTTCTAGGTTTAGGGTAAGTGTTAGGGTTAAAAGTAGTCACGCTAGAAAAACGCGCGTCCGGGATTGTGATACTTTACCAATTATCTCTATAGTTTAATCAGTTCCGAATTGGCGAGAAATAATCGGTTTTATCTCTCCGCGCGCAAAAGTAACCCAAGCGTATGCGCGTGATTATGGCCACACACACGCGCTATTTTCCCAATGCACGCATCACGCACATTTCCGACATTGCCACAGCCTGCTCACGACGCTTACAAATTGAAGCCAAAGAACAGAGAGTCGCACCATGACAACAACACATACGCGTTTCCAAAGAACAGCGCACCGACTCGTGTGTCAGTAGTGCGTTACTTTTCGCCATGGTACGCCCCAAAAAATACAACAATAATATCGCCATGGGGACGGTACTATTTTTAGCTTTGAAGAGTTGCGTGTATAATTGGTATGCGTAATGAGCAGTCTCTAAGTAGTTAGTCTATGCTTGTTGCCTTCATGTGCGCCCGCGTTCTTCTGTATTCATTCGCTGCTGTGATGAGGCTTTGCCAATTTGGAACTGGTCAAACCGTATAGACGAATGTAGTTTTGAACCCGCCAATCCGAGGACCTTTGTTCCTACCAGCCGGCAATGTGAGGACAAAAAGAACATGTGAGGACCTTTTTTGAAGTCCTCTCTTTTTTCCTGCATGAAAACGTATAGAAGTTGGGTCCTTTGATGGGGAGCCTTTGGGCCTGGCGGTCAATAGTACATTGTGATGGGAGCTTTTGGACCTGGCAATCGCCCACTTTTTCCCCGACTCGCCCACGCCCCATGCCAACGCCAATCCCTACCTTCGTTTCGTGAGACGGTGAGAAAGTAAACAAAACGCGTCGTCTGCTATTGCTGCGCTCCCGGTTGCACTGTATATTTATAGTACAGTTTTGTGTAACTTTTCAAGATAGAATGGATCAATTAGGATTTGAATTACTTGATGAAGATGCCATTAACGAGCTGTTGAATGGCGCGGCGTAGACAGCGAAAATACGAAGAAAGCAATAAGATTCGCTGTACATCGATTTGAGGAGTTTGAGAAAGTAGTCGGCGAGCAAGCACCGGTTGCGGTAGATCAGCTCGACATTTTTCTGAAGAGATTCTACTCTTGTCTTCGTCAGAAGAATGGTGATCTCTATCAAAAAAAGTCTATGCAAGCCATTCGTTATGGATTACA
Organism: Ophiura sarsii; assembly: GCA_035610835.1. Classification (NCBI taxonomy): domain Eukaryota; kingdom Metazoa; phylum Echinodermata; class Ophiuroidea; order Amphilepidida; family Ophiuridae; genus Ophiura; species Ophiura sarsii. Next base: position 59,542,599 of record CM069442.1, read on the forward strand.
AAGGCATTTCCTACAGCTTCGGAACTTTGACATTGTTGAAGGAACTAATGATTTCGGACTGATGGGAAGCTCAACTCTGCTAAATTAGGTGAGTACCGTATCACTTTCACTGATGGTTGATGAAAATGTGTAAAATGACAGAAATATTTTCATGCGTTATATAAAACAAATATTTAATGATCTTTATTCGGGAAATGGTGCAAACTATTGGCCCCTCGTGACTGGAGGCCGTGGGCCTACTATTTTCCCTCGACCTCCGGTTAAACTTGACCAAATGTTGACACTTTTAGGATAAAACAGCAACATTTTGCGCGCAAAAGCGCATTTTCATACCAAATTAGTTAGACTTATACCAAATTTGACTATCTTAGGCACAACATTTGCCCGCATCGCGCTCATCTTTTTTTTATTCTTGCCCTCCTAACACATTTTCTTGGCCCCCACCCCCACCCCCAATTTTTTTTATGATGCTGGCTCCGCCACAGGTCTTCAAAATCATCCGACTCCAGTTTTGAATCTACCAGTTACTAGCGAGGTAGCGCTATTCTTCAGCTACTCGCCAATGGTGCACTTGGCCGATCATTTTGATGACAATTTTTACTACTGCTGTGTTTTAAGACTTCTGTCCAACTCAACAGTTTATTAAGCCTTTACGATAACTTTACGGCATGCTCCAACCTTATTGTGTGAAACTTTTGATATACATTTTTGTTCATCCGATACGTAGCCAAAACTATTTTCTAGGTTTAGGGTAAGTGTTAGGGTTAAAAGTAGTCACGCTAGAAAAACGCGCGTCCGGGATTGTGATACTTTACCAATTATCTCTATAGTTTAATCAGTTCCAAATTGGCGAGAAATAATCGGTTTTATCTCTCCGCGCGCAAAAGTAACCCAAGCGTATGCGCGTGATTATGGCCACACACACGCGCTATTTTCCCAATGCACGCATCACGCACATTTCCGACATTGCCACAGCCTGCTCACGACGCTTACAAATTGAAGCCAAAGAACAGAGAGTCGCACCATGACAACAACACATACGCGTTTCCAAAGAACAGCGCACCGACTCGTGTGTCAGTAGTGCGTTACTTTTCGCCATGGTACGCCCCAAAAAATACAACAATAATATCGCCATGGGGACGGTACTATTTTTAGCTTTGAAGAGTTGCGTGTATAATTGGTATGCGTAATGAGCAGTCTTTAAGTAGTTAGTCTATGCTTGTTGCCTTCATGTGCGCCCGCGTTCTTCTGTATTCATTCGCTGCTGTGATGAGGCTTTGCCAATTTGGAACTGGTCAAACCGTATAGACGAATGTAGTTTTGAACCCGCCAATCCGAGGACCTTTGTCCCTACCAGCCGGCAATGTGAGGACAAAAAGAATATGTGAGGACCTTTTTTGAAGTCCTCTCTTTTTTCCTGCATGAAAACGTATAGAAGTTGGGTCCTTACCCCCCCCCCCCCCCCCCCCACCCCCCTAAGGGTGTATGGCCATGTCCTCCATTAAGCGTCAATACGCATACCATACAAATGTCCCTACATGTATGGTAAAAAAAAAATGTCCTCAGATTGACTGTAACTTCTATACTTTTTTAAACGCGTTTTAATACGGGTCGGGTCCTCACATGGGTTGGTACTCGACTATGTATAGGTATAGAATTAAAAATCGTATGCCAAACGTATATTATCCTTTCACAGCATATTATACGAAAACCCTGGTGTACTTTGCCTTCATATTCTTAGACATAATCAAAAGTACTTTAGCATTGTTTAGTGGACTTTTTGGTAATAGCCTTCCACGGCAGCAAATATGACACTAAAAGGATAGTGCTATCGAGGGTCTGTATACAAAATAAAACGATGGAGTATAACAATGTTATCATTTGAACCGAAACATTAATTCAATATGATGTCTCAAGTGTAACAAATTTCGATATCAATTAACATTACAAAATTGATAAAGATTCAAAAATGCGAAGGTTTCATTATTTTGTCACTGGAGATATTGCGATTCTTTATTTTAAATTGTTTATCAACAAGCTTAAAACACTTTCCACGCGGCAGTCGTCAACAACAGTTCGAAAATATTAAAAAATGTTAAATGATTTAATTTTTCACCATATTTGGAATCACCATAAGAAATGCATTAAAGTAAGTATAAACATGCCTGGTATTGGTTCAATCATTCTTGAGATAGACTTTGAAAGTTGGGAAAGGTTTCTGAAAAATCTGCGGTGTATGGTAAAATTAATAGCCACGCGGAAAGGGCTAACAAAAATTCCCATCCCGTATTATAATTTATTTTGTAGTCAAATAAGTTAAATACAAATCCTCTGGTGACTTATGATAAGCTACAATATCGGGTAGGAAGATAGTATTATTTTAAGTAGATGCGGCGTCGTTGTTCTACGCAAAAAATAATACTACCGAACGCATTTATGTCAGACAATATAACACGGGTACGGTCTAAAAACAATACCTTTATTCTCATTCTTAAACAATCATACTTAAGACATTTATCAAAAAAATAAGTACATTTTATTGTCCACAGTTGACAACTTTTACCCCTGCTAGGATCGAATAACCCACAAACATTCCATCCAATCCCATGCGATGAGTACACCATGCGTAAGCGTCGCGACGCCGGCATAAACTCAGGAAAAGCGCTAAAGACGCACTGCAGAAGTGCGCGTTATGGAGCAAACCACGCATTGAGAAGGACGGGCGCACTGTTAAAACGTAGGCTCCACCTCCCCGTGTTAAGTTGTCTCATCTAGATGTCGCCGATTTCTCTGAGAAGCAATGAGATTGCTTAAACTTTCTTAGCTGTTTAAGAATGTCTGACATAAATGCGGACGATAGTATTATTTTAAGTAGATGCGGCGTCGTTGTTCTACGCAAAAAATAATACTACCGAACGCATTTATGTCAGATAATATAACACGGGTACGGTCTAAAACAATACCTTTATTCTCATTCTTAAACAATCATACTTAAGACATTTATCAAAGAAATAAGTACATTTTATTGTCCACAGTTGACAACTTTTACCCCTGCTAGGATCGAATAACCCACAAACATTCCATCCAATCCCATGCGATGAGTACACTATGCGTAAGCGTCGCGACGCCGGCATAAGTGCAGGAAATGCGCCAAAGACGCACTGTAGAAGTGCGCGTTATGGAGCAAACCACTCATTGTGAAGGTCGGACGCACTGTTAAAACGTAAGCCCCACCTCCCCGTGTTAAGTTGTCTCATCTAAATGGGATTGCTTAAACTCTCTTAGCTGTTTAAGAATTATATTTCATGATCAAGCTATTGTCTATTTGGCCATCAGGAGATAGTGACGTGACTGCGTATTCTAGTAATTGCAGCACATAAAGCGCGAGCCTACTCGCGTAAAAGCCTCGCCTGTTAAGTTGCGTCACTGTCCACAGAAAGCCAAATGGAATATTAGTCGACGCTATAATAGTTTAATCAAATCCGAATTGGCCAAATATTCGGTTTTTATCTCTCCGCGCGCAAAAGTAATCCAAGCGTTTGCGCGCAGTTTTGGCCATACGCACGAGACCTTTCCGAACGCATGCGTCACACTTTCGATGCACAATGCGCTTGTTGCGTTTATGAGTGCCTCTACCGGTTCACCGGTGTGATTTGATTTGATTTGATTTGATTTGATTTGATTTGATTTGATTTTTTTTTAAATTCAAATATCATACAGAGATAAAAACATCTAAAATACAAACATGTAAATACATGCACATAAATAAATTAAGCAATTTGAATAACCTATAGACATAATAAAATATGAGCAAAAGAACCAAGGATAGCCCAAAACGCTTTGAACAAACAATTTAACAAGCATAGAAAGGCGGAAAAAACAGAAATTCAAATAAAACGCATGAATGAAGCACAATACCAAACGAGACACAGGGACACAACAAATAAGAACAGGGCACGAAAACAAAGTGAGACCAGCTCAAAAAATCAATTGAATTATAACTCGCCAAGTGTCTTTTAGCTAATTGTTTGAACAAACTAAATATGTTGGTGTTCTTGATCTCGCTCGGCAATGAGTTTCAGTGATGAATAGCATGACTATAAAAAGCACCCTTACATCCTTCTGTATCAATCCGCTGTTTCAATGAGGCTCGCCAATTTGGAACTGATCAAACTATAGTGGTACCAATATGACTGAATAGTGTGCTATAAAACTGCACTGTATGAAAATCAGAAGGATCAGACGCATCATTTATCTTATTGGTTTACTTTTTTTTATGAACAGCTAAATTAAGGCGAGTTAGAAACGGAGAAAGGTGGGGTCACTAAAATCATCATCGTGAGGAATGCCATTGCCATAAATTAGAATGTTTCTTTTCATCTTCTTTGTACATAGTGAAATCCAGCTTGGGTCTGCTGTGGTGGTTGATGAGATGGTCTTCCACACAGTCTACAACACTCGTAAATCAGCACTAAGAACTCAATGGCGGTCATAATGGAGAAACCGATGTAAAGACCCAACGTGCCTCCGATATCACTAAATAAACCCTCGGACTGAAATATAAAATATTCAATACGTCGAAATGAGAGTATAACGAAATAACTGCCAAATAAACTCAATGGGATAAGTAGTTCACGTATTCCATAAATATCCCAAATATAAACGAATAAATACGGTTAGATTTTATGCGTGACAACATTTGGAATTGTTCATTTAAAGTTGTGTCAATTGGAGTCATTTTACGCCACATTCTGCATTGATGGTTCTAATAACAATGTCGATATTACAACTGCGTTCTGAGTTTAGAATTAATTAATCATTTGTATTTGATCTTCCATTTGATTTACAGTTTGTGTAACAATTACACATTATTGAACTTACTAAATATGCTGGTATTTCATTGGTTCGTTCATAATTCAGTTCTTCATAGAACACATTCAGTCGGGCAAGATTCTTGCTATATATCGATAAAAAGAAATTTAAATTAAAGAAAAATAAACGCATCCCTGAAGGAAGTATATTGTTAAAAAGTGTTATTATTTTGTTAAACACATATGTTATGTGAGTCAATAAGTTTGATTTCAATATAAACTCCTCAAAATTTGTTGAGAATTTTGTTGAGAAGTTTTATGGTACGATCTATAATAAACTGATTCTGAATGCTAATAATTGCAAATATAAGAGAAGAAAAATGCCAAATTTACCTTGTGGTTTCTATATCGTTTATATCCAACGTATTATTATTCACAGCGTGAATCGAACGCAACAGATGTTTCTGAAAAGAGTCAGATTAATTTATAATAATTATGCACACTCTCAGAACAAAGGTTAAAATCTTTAACCATGTTGGTTAAAGATTTAACCAACGGAAGGTTACCAGGTGAACCACACAATTGGTTGGTTAAAACCGTAACCAACAGCTGTTGGTTAAACTTTGGTTGGTTACAATTTTTAATAATTTGTTGGTTAATATGTTTTAACCAACAGTGGTTGGTTAACAAATGTTGGTTACACTTTTTAATTTTTTTGTGCTAAACTTTAACCCAGACAGATGTTTTATTGGCCCAATATTGGCTTTCAATATTGGCGCCAACCCGAGGCCAGGACCAACTTTGGCAAAGGGAAAACCCAGGACAAGGGACAAGACAAGGCACAGGACAAGGCACAGGACAAGGCACAAGATCATAGCCAAAATGCCGGGAAGCGATAACTTATAACAACGGCCGCAATTTTTAGACCACGTCAGAATTTGTATATGAAATCAATGGTGTCATTTTCCGCCCCTGGTATATTGTGCCCATTATTGGACCAATAGTGGTTGCCAACATGATGCCAATTGAGGGCGCCAATGTAAAACCAATATTGGTTTGATAATAGGAAAAAACATTTTCCCGCCATTTAAATTCTTTGGCGGGAATCTTGTTAGGACCTATTGTTGGTTAAATTATGATGCCTTAACCAACGTTGAATAAACTAAAAATGAATTATATTTTTACATTTGAAAATAGAGAAAATATGTTAATAAGTCCCCGAAGTTCTATGAATCTCGTTACCAGATATGGTCAAGATGGGTTCATGGGAAGTCAAACTTGTATTTAAGTAAACAAAATCGGGTGAACATGTTTTTAAATATGGCATAATATGGCTTTAAAAACTGAGGTTCGAAATCAATACGCTAGTCCCCAGAGTAAAAGTGACTTTTACTGTATACTTTGCGATGACGTCAGCGTAATACTTTGCGTCAAATCGATTGGAGACCAAAATATTATTATTGTGTGTTTAACAGAATGGCTTGTTGGTCCAGAATATAATTCTGATGTCACTGTCGTCGCAAAAGACACTATAGGACTGAGCATACTCCACAACGGCCCAACTCTTCTCTCACGCTGGTTACCCGTAATCACTGCACAATAGAAATACACCTAGCACATAAAGTTCCTGACCAGGTGCTTTGAGGTTGGCTAATTCAAAATATATGATCGGTACCAAAAAATCTGAGATATACATTAAATGAGCAAATTTCTTCTCCGCAGTTTGATACCTCATTCAACAAAATCGAATGGATACTTTTAAAGTTATGTCGATTTCAATGACCGCGCATGCAACAGAAATGTTGCACTAGGTATGGAAATCATTGATTTGTGTGTGATTTACCATAGACGGTAAAAATCAATGTTTTACCCGTCTATGGATTTACGCACTGAAAAACTCACAGCTTATCAGCTAAGACTTGTATTCTTCACAGCCAGATACACCCTTTGTCCCGCACATTGCGGTTATCACTAAAGACCCATTCATCTGTCTCGTTCAGATAGCACACAGTTATGACAGTAATCACACACAAATCAATGATTCCTATACCTAGTGCAACATTTCTGTTGCATGCGCGGTCATTGAAATCGTCATAACTTTAAAAGTATCCATTCGATTTTGTTGAATGAGGTATCAAACTGCGGAGAAGAAATTTGCTCATTTATTGTATATCTCAGATTTTTGGTACCGATTATATATTTTGAATTAGTCAACCTCAAAGCACCTGGTCAGGGACTTTATGTGCTAGGCGTACATACAGTACGCTTGTCAGATGGGCTCAGCGGTTGAGCACTGTGGAGTATTCTCAGCCCTGGACACTCAAGATCCGATCCGGCGTAATAAATTCGCCGCTCCGCCTCGTGTCGGGATTACCAATACTATACATACCAAATACACATCTGAAGGCCAAATAGACTGTGAAATCGTCTTGGTGTAGAAGCGATCGCTGTGAATAGAGAGTGATAAAAACACATCATATCCAACTTCCTCATTGAGAATATTCTCTGATGCACGTCAGTGGGTCAAGCACGTATGTTGTTTTCATTACATCTGAAGCATGGGCACTAACAAGTGGAAGTAGTGTAGCTTTGTGGCAACCTAATACGCGTTACGGTCATTTTTGTCTTCCTCTATTCGCTCTTTAGGTAGGCTTATCGATCAGTTTCAGTTGTTTCTCTCAATTACAAATCACACAAATCACACAAATATGCGTTTTAGGGTTTCATGACAGTGTCAAGATATTGTAGTTACTTACTTGCATGGGTACTGGCAGTTACAATTCAATCCATTGGTCTGGTGAAGGAACCTCATGAACTCTTTACATATATCTGAAAGTATACAAAACACCGAATCCATTGTTAAACACCCGGGTAAACAGTGAATATAGAATTTACCTTGGACTATAATGATTATTGTCACAGATTTTATTGCGCATGCAAAGTTTAAATGAAAACAATGATCACGACGTCTTAAAACGAATATCTTAGTAATGTTTTTTGTTTTATGTACAGTCAGTGCAGGTATTGATGTATGTACCTTATGACACCAATATCAATGTCCGATCAAACATCTGCCTATACCGGGCGTTATGTTGACGATGAGAGAACTGCACTCCAACCGAGTAGAAATAGAAAAATGAGAATTTATCCGCGTATTAGAATTTCGCTAACCCTGACTGTTTTCGTCGTTCTAAAAAAATCAAATCAATAGCCAAAATTACCTAGGAGTAGTTTTGACCAAATTTGCGAAATATCACCCATCTTTGTGGGCGCGAGTAATAGGTATAGTGTCACTACATAGAGACTTAGGGGAGGGGTGGGGTACCGCGCCATTTTGTCCCGAAGCAATGGTCATGACGTCATATTTTGGTCGATTTTCTGAACTTTTATATTGGATTTACGTGCAAAATATATGCCCTTGGCATCATACTTTCCCAGGTGTATGGGTCCACTTTAAATTTCAGATGTTCTAAAATGGATGGATTTCTAACCAATTTGATAAAGAAACACGATCCACACACCTCAGAATTGCAAAAAAAATGCTTAAAACAAGTCCACTTTTTGTGCCTTTGAACAGAGTGTTTGCCGGGAACGTATAATTACACAGCGCATTATTAACCCACCCCGGTACATGTTCGCTGAATATTAATGAGGCAAATGTCCAATTAATAAAATTAGATATTAATGAATTATTCGCCAAATTTGTGTTAAATTAGCACGGTTGTTGTAGTGGATGGAACGTTGACATGGGGAGCGAAAGGTTGTGGGTTCGAGCCCCGTTATGATCACTTTTGTTTTATATGCGGGGTCTTGCCGCTATGGATTTTGTTTGGCCTGCCGGCACCATCTGTATGCGTGCCCACACGGACAGCGCTGCTGGTGTTGACCGTATAAATGACGCCATTTTTTGTGTTCGAAAATGCCAAAGTTTTTTACCGTTCTTTCAAAAATAAGGAGTATAATCACATTACAAACACATTTTGTACGAGAGAAACACACAAGTTTGGCAAAAATGGCACAATAAAAATCCGTTCGTTATAAATAAATGGATATGGTTGTATAATAAACTATCACAATTATACTCGTCGTTCTCTGTGGCGTGCATACGTTGGCCATATCGTTGTAAATCGGCCATCACGGGTTCGATTCCCATATATTCCTTGTTATCCTTTTATTTTTCTATTTTTTAAACTTGATGGTGAATTAATGTATCATTGTTATGTCAACTTTTATAAATTATAAAGGCCGCCCATGCGTTTATAGTTTTTTAATTTTATTGATCTATCATTTATCTCTTGATTTATTTAACTTTGTATCTAAACAATTAAAATGCGCATAAACAATTATATTATTGCTCGATAAATAAGTGATTTAACTTGAATTCAGTTTGATAATGATAGCAAAACTTGTTGTAAAACCATTTTACCAGTGTGCCCAACAATTTCTCCTTTGCACACTTTGTTTATACACTCAGAGATGTCACTTTTAGCTTGTTATAGCTAGGCTTAGGCCTATAATATACAATTCTAAGCAAGTTTGCGACCTCTTTGATTTTAGGCTGGTAACACAATCCCATAGTGCATTTCGTAAAACAGTGTAAATTATTTTTTCAACGATACGTATCACGTGATAACCACGATCGTTTTGGCAAAATGGCGCGGTACCCCCCCCTAATAGAGACTGTTTGGTATATTTGAAAGAGCAGCACGATGGCTATAAGCCTACGATGGCGCCACCATGTATATAAGCATATAGATATTAAATAACATGTTATAAAATAATATATTATAGTTGCAATTAATTGGATAAGTTATGTTATAAAAATACCATGGGTAGAAAAAGCAGGGTTGCACAAAGTTGTTTCTTCCACAGGATCAAGGTTTTGAGCTTAACATTTTCCCACCTATACTTACAGATTTGATAAAAATCAGATTACAATATTGGCTTAGAATTTTTGTTAGGGGAGCATGAACAATAAATGATTTGCGTGAAGCGCGCACATTTTTGTGTGTTATTTTACGCTAAACAATGGTAAATTGTTATCTAATTTAGTAGGAAAATCTGCGCGAAGCGCGAAAAAAATGCCTTTATATGCTAAAATTGTCGATTTTTTCTAATTTTAACTAAATAGAATTGTTTTGAGGGGTGGGGGCACAAAAATATCATTTGGGGAAATGCCCTTCCCTTGCCCCCTGTAGCGTCGCCACTGGGGAAAAGCAATAAAACAATGAACACGTTAGTATACCTGCAACCACAGCTCATAACCCAAAGTTTGCATTTTTTTCTCTTCATCTTTTTTCACCCTTTTCCCCAATACTTTTTCTTTTCCACTTGCTATTATTTTCCCAATTCTGCTCATTATTTCCTGGGAGCGGTGCTCCCTGCTCCCGCACTTTGTGCAACCCTGAAAAAGAGGGTCAAAGAACATCCCACTTGACCCAAAATAACCCACATAATACTCCATGACACACAGCATAGCACTGGTAATTTATAACTTAAGATCCTATTATAAAGTATTTAATTTATTTCTATCAAAAGTATGACTTTTGAGGAGACAATAATTTCTAAAGCAACAACATTTCAGTATTTTATTAACATTTTACTAATGGCAATAGAAGCATTGCTTGTCAAATTAAATAACAGTAGAAAGACATATTTTGAATTGTTATTTATTTTAAAATTCACAACAATTACTGTTTCAGTTTGCATATGCATGTAATATGGTAATGAAAGATGTTTCATGCATGATTATATAACACATAGGTTTTAAATACATCTCAGGTTTACCACCACTAAGATATATGGTAACAAGGACATGGTATTGGGTCACATGAGGGGTCACATGGGGGGGGGTGGTCAATCAAGGTCATATACGCGACTTGTAGAAAAATCAAAAGTTACTCGGTCGGTCGGACGAGGACAAGCAAACAAATTATTTTGGCCTTATCATGGTTTATATATGTCATTGTGTACATTTAGTATACCTTGAGTAGTATCCGTCACTTTACAGTTGGGTCCATCAAGTTCAATTGTTGATGTGCAGCCGCAATTTTCAAGAATCGCAAGGTTGAGGCACGTCTGAAGGCATACCTAATACAAAATATGAATGCCCTTCGAGTCGTTTAACTGTTCAGAACTACGACAAATACTAGTTTTACTAGATTTACTTTCCAAAACGATGCACGCGTTTTCTTTACCAATACAACAGGGGTCGCATTCTGACGCGTCTGCGCGTCCTAGACCTCTCACTTTCTTGTAGTGACGCGTCAGGTTTCAAATTGGAAAGACTTGCGGGTCCCGATCAAAATTGAAGGGACCACTTAAATTTGACGATGTATAGAAATTGAAACCTTAAGAAATTCTGTAAATTACATATCCATCCTTTACTCGCAATATAAATTCATTAAAACTGTCCGTAAAAAAGTAAAATGTTCAAATACCCAAACTTCAGGACCCCTCAATTTCTTGGGGGACCCCTTAAATTTGTTTTTTGAAGTCCTACGGGGTCCTGAAAAATGTCATGGGACCTCTCACATTTTTGATCCAGTGCTATCCCTGCAATACAAGTTTAAATGCTTTGATATAAAACAGTGTTGCAATTTTTTGGTATCTGGACAACTAAATTAGCCAGAATTACGTTTGTCAACCAAAAACGGTAGAAGAATAACTACTATTTATTTCTTGCATATAACTAATTATCAAAAGAACTCAGATTAGAAAAAGACTTTGGGATTTTTGCACACATGACTTTATTCAATTGGTATGGTTTCTTTAGTTTTCCTAATGGCGTCTAAAACAGACTACTATTCTGAAGCATAGTATGTACTAGGATCTGTACATAAAAACGAGCGTGTTTATCTATCTGCAATAATTTACACGTTTCAAAGGTTAATTATACTGTGTCGTTTATCTTTAAAATATCTGGTGCTCGCCGATTTGGAGTAGTGAAGAAGTCATATTATACAGGGTGTCCCAGAAAATCTTATGTTGACAGAGCTCTAGCTTGACTTTTAAGCCATGTAATCTGGAAACCCTAAGATATCACCATTACATGGTGAAATGAAGATTGGTTAACCTGTTTTGAAATCACGTGTGATCTATCGACAACCAGTTCAACCGATTTGACAGGACATTATACCGCTACGTTGCTATGCAGCCTTATAACTCAATATGAACCGTAAAAATATAAATGGTAGCAACATCCAGTATTTTATTTTAAATTTCCCAAAGCAAAGATTGTTAAAATATAAAAACACGTATTCAAATCAATCCATTCTGTGACATATGTTCTTTTGGTGTAACAACTCATTAGACTTTTGCATTATTATCTTAAAATTTGAAAATAGTTAATACCAACAATATTAATTAAAAAACATGTATTGTTGAACAATAAATAATTTGTTCACAATGTACACATTATTTATTTACAAATCATCAAATCATAAAGGTATGAGCGGAGCGTTGCTGTGGGTCAAACGATATCAGCTGCAACACCGTAAACTTCCGTAAAATTAGTTGGATGTGTTTCTGACATCCCTCTCGTTGACTATGCGTCTTTGGAAGTCCAATTGTGACATTGTGGATTTTATGTCATTAATAAAAAGTAGACATTTAAAGGTTTTCAGAATGTGCAAACACGATTGTAATCCAAAAAAATCTTTTTCTTTTTAAATAAGAAAATAATGGGTCGGTCGGGCGCATAAAATATGGGTTTATTCGTCACCTTACGAATATTTAAGGTACAGCTAAACTATACTTACTCTTCTGTTATATTTTACGCCACTTCCCGTCGAGGTCGTACCGTTCACAATGTGAGGTTTTCCGCCATTACTTGTGATACAATTCCCATACAAACCCCCTAAACGGTTAACTTCATTCTGTAAATTGATTCAATAGTACAGTCACAATATTTATAATGGATGGCCAAAAGATACCCAGATAAATGAGGGCAGCAGATAAATGAGAAACGTGACATCAGTGCGTATTCCAGTGCGAACATGACGTAAGTGCGTAATCCAGTGATAGATGGATGACTTACTTACTGGGATTTGTCTCTGACACCGAACTTAAATCATTAAATAAGGGTGGCGAATTGAATTAAGCAACACGTTTGTAAGCACATATACCACTATTTCTTTTCCCTGAATTCAACCATAAAGCATTCCACGCCGTCATCCATCTTTGATCATGGCAATTCACAACAGTCTACAATACTATGCAAAAGCAAACTAGATAATAATACACTCTGTGATGATATGTTTGTATTTTACATAGGAGGAAGGGAGCAAAATGTAAAACCACTGGTAGCACCCCAGACACTCACAGCAATTTATTGGAACATTTACGGTATGTATTACCAGCGTATTTTCTTGCTCGATCACGATAACCGTCATAATCTTACAAAAATGACTTAAGCATAACCATAAACTCGAAAATACCACCTATTTAATGACAGGACATATCTTGCTGTGACCAGGAACGACCCAAACGGTGTTTTTTTCTATCATATTTGGTTCAAACGGAAGTATTAGAAACATTTGACAAAGAAGTATCATTCTTAAAAAGCTAAAAAAGTTTAAGCAATCTCATTGGTTCTCAGAGAAATCGGCGACATTCAGATGAGGCAATTGAACACGGAGAGGTGGGGGCTTACGTTTTAACAGTGCGTTCGACCTTGACAATGCGTGGTTTGCTCCATAACACGCACTTCTGCAGTGCGTCTTTGGTGCCTTTCCTGCGTTTATGCCGGCGCCGCGACGCTTACGTATGGTGTAACAATACAAGTAGAACGTCGTTGTTCTACTTAAAATAATACTATCGTCCGCATTTATGTCAGACAATATAACACGGGTACGGTCTAAAAACAATACCTTCATTCTCTAATTATCATAACTTTCTTAAAATTTGGCAAGTGGTCAACTGGGCTAGTAAAATGCCCACGCCCCGGTAGAAGCAACTCCTGGTAGAATTAGTTTCCGAGTTTTTCGTTTAGTTTCTCAAGATATTGTTTTTTCTTCTTTTATTTAAATGTTATGTTCTCATCAGTTTTCTGATGATCGCACAAGCGTGAAACACGGTGTAGCAACTACCGTTCCAAATTGGTAACTAATATGTTGATCTTCTCTATATATTTGGGCTTTTAAGATTAAAATCTTTTTCTTACGCCACTTTCATTGGCATTTTTACCAACTGCCCATATGTGTTTCTTGTAATATGCATGTTTTCTGAATGGCAGTATTACCAATAGATTGGCCCATCAGAGATCTTTGTAGAGAGTTACCAGTTTGAAATCTAATCACTCAGTTCATTAACTTTGTTAATGTCTGTTTTGGACTATTTTTCACATTTACTCTTTATATGCAAAAAGGTACTACAATTGGAAATGGCTAATAGGGGTAATGTGCCTTTACTATGAATCTTTTCTTTTTCACTATTTACAAACACGTTAATTTGGTCCACTTTTTTCAAGATTGAATCCATTATACAGAGGGACCGTATGGTCCAGTCTAGTCCCTTACCAACTTAAGTCCAATACTTGTCTCAGTTCCAGGTCGTATCATAAATCCGGCTTCGTCTGGTAACGGTTGGACATCGGGTTGACTAACTGATACCCTTACGCCGGCAATCTGGCCGTGCAAACTGAGGTATTCGGCTTGTTCTACGTTAAGAACAAGAGATAATCCTGGGAAAAAGAGAGATATAGTATAAACTATTTAAATTTTAGAGCAGTTTGAAAGTTCATTATAAGAACATGTGGGATATACGGTCTGACTTGCCAAATGTAAAGTAGAATGATAATAGACGCGGGACAAGTCAGTCTAGAAAATATCTATGTTTGCAAACAAGCCGGTATGCTTGATGCTAGTTCAACGAAACTTTATTTCGTGATCAATCTTACTGGAGATTTAAGGACGGGCATTTCGATATTTTGAAATGTCGATTCCATGCAGACGATAACGGACACAAGTCACGTGTGATGTTTTTTACCATCAATGGTCTATTCATTTCAGATAGGATTTCATTTCATAAGGTGATATTAGCTTTCTTGTTACTCATATTAACAAAAACAGTGAGGAGGAGTGAACTTAATCTTGTGTGTTCATTCACATCTGAAAAGAAGTTCGGGTTCAGTTCTAAAAGTGTTTCACAACGCAGAAGAAATTTTACCATGTAGAGAACCACTCCTCTCCGATATGATTTGATCCTGGCTGTCTGGTTTTAAATTGAATGTATAGCAATTACCATAGGTGTCCGACTCACTTGGTTGGAAATCCCTGAAATAAAGAATTTGTGAGAATTTTGGATTAAGTATACAAATCAAAGAATAAAAGTCAGACATTTCTGCCTTCCAATTGTCTCACTTTATTCTGATATTTCTAGGTTGAATCATCTTGTAAATGTTGTTGCCTAATTTAATCGATATTTTATTTCACGCCATTCGCTTAAATGTGCCCGAATATGAGTTGGTACAAGAGGATAGGTTGGCTTCACACCATTGACACATTAACAAACCAAATGTTAACTTCGTGTGTTATGTGAGGCTCGGTAACTAAACCTTTTACACCCTTTCTATCCTAGTCAACAACAACCATAATAATGATTATAAAAAGTCCTACATACTGCTCTATGCTGCAATCAATCTGGTCAAATGAGCATTGCAAAATCAAATCTTCTCTTTTATGCCCAGCTAGATGGATTTCCTCACGATTTATTTTGAGCACGTCACTCAAATCACTATAATCAGCTTGTTGACTAAACGTAAAGAATCGTTTCCAATCGGGTGGATCTTCACCTTTTACTCTTAAAAGAAATAGACAATTATGTTTAATTCACTCTAAATATACATAATTATAGTGTATCAATCTTAATGGTTGAAAATAAGCTTAACGACTGTGAATTAGCTTTACGATTGTGAATAAGCTTAGTGATTGTGAATAAGCCTAACGATTGTGAATAAGTTTAACGATTGTGAATAAGCTTAACGATTGTGAATATTAAGCTTAACGATGGTACGATAGTTTACATCATTAGAGTGAAAATCATCGTGTCTGTTAATTAGCCTCAATAACAATTAAAGCATGACGAACTTAGAGATTTTTTATAAATCTTTTTTTTTAAAGGAAATTAAAGGGGTGTCATAACTTTTTTGTACATCTAAGGTAGGCCAATTCCTCATTCATTACCTATTTGTCTAAATTATAAGTTTCAAGAACATATGCTTGTCTCGTAAATTACCTACCTTTGAAAAGATTTTCGTTTATAGAAATCAGTGAAGTTGTTTATGTACTCGTTTGTTAACGACGGAGCGAAGAGGTGTTTGTATGGGTCAATCCAGTTGCTATTAGCTAATGGATCCGGGATTTGTGTAGTAAATTCTGTCATAATAAAACATGATATTATGAAATCAGTCATTATCAGACAATTACCTGCAGTTTAAGAATTTCAAACATTTCTTCACTAAAATGACAAGTACCACGTTTTTACAACTTATTAATAGTAGTAATACCGTGTAATACCTATTTTGTGATATGGTGCCGACTATAATATTGATGCGATGCACATATAATCCAAATACCTTCACAAGAGTTACCTTGCGCTACTCGCGCATTCTATTTTTCCCACAAATACGGTAAACTTCAATTTGTATGGATTTGGAAATATTCTTACACTATTATAACACTGCGAGTTTAAGCCAAAATAAACAGACACCCGACAAACAAATAATCAAATATACAATTGTTTCATATTCCTTACTATTTGTACAATTCTCCTCATCTTCCTTATTGACGCAATCATATATGGCATCACATACAGCGTATTTTGGGATACACAGAGACACTGACGGACATTTCCAATAATGATCTGGACATACTGCAGAAACCAAAACAATAACACATTATTTGACACAACATTATTGTCTATTTGAATTAAACTGTGTTATATTTAGATTCAAAATATTAATTTATATAATATTGAATGGCTTTTAGGATGATATTAGTTATCCCCAGCTAGTTCATGCTATACGGACAAATATCTATGGTATGTTTCCATAGCCGAATGTGATATTGGAAACAAAAACAAACCATGGATATTTTTCCGTATTGCGTGAGAACAACCAGTGGTAACGAATTTATCATTTAGTAGACATGAATGCAATTTAAAAAGTAAATGAGGAATAATAATAGTTAAATCATAGAAAGAGAGCACCCTCTATGATTGAATCATATTAAGGACATCGTGTGAAATTTCTATTATACGAGGGTCATTCAATACGTTCTACCTCCTCGCTCATAACATCACTATTATGAATGTCAGCCTCATGACATTTGTCATGATTATAGCTCTGAATCATAGCTACACATTTATAGTAAATGCTAATTGATACCTATTTCAGTTTTATCATGATGCAATTAAACCCAGAGAGAGATTTTGGAAAACGGACACGGAAAATTACTCCACAGATAAATACATGTTTTTCGTGTTCTCTCCGTATTGTATAATTAAGTATAACCGCCCAATTTAAATACTGAAAATAGAAAACAATGGATGATTTCTGAATATAATGCTATACAATCATATATAAATCAGATTGTAGGCATTTGTAGCTTGCAAATAGTATAATATCAACTCGAATGTATTGACACGCCTTTAGCATACTGGAATACTGATATTCAGTCAATTGTTCATTGTATACAAGTCAAGCCACAGTGATGCCTCGAATGTTAAATCTTGACATGATAATATCAGTTTTCCTTATAAATGCAACATTTAGAATAGTTAATCAGGTAGACAGTAATAGAAAAATATATCTTCGAGAGACTTGAAATAAATTATCCATTTAGTCCTGTATAATGAAGATCTCTTAGTTCCTATGAAAAGCAAATATGACTTTTGCAGCGGTTCTCTAGGGTAGCGTTACAATTGATGGCTGTCCTGGTCTGGTTCTGACTAATAAGAGGGCATTTTTCGCCAAGAAATCAGTCACTTGTATTGTTTAAAGTCTGCTTAAGAGATATTTCTAACTTAAAACGATTGTAATTAACCGATAGGTACATTTTGTCTCATAGAATTGGCCAAATTAATAACACTAAGGAGACATTTGGCTGTTTAATTACCCGTTTCCGTCGCACTAAATGGAAGTTTGGTTTTTACTGCATATCCAGAAAGTACAATGAATATTCAGACCAATCTACTATGATTTTGTAGCTGACATTTAAAGCTTCAATTGTGGAATATTTCATACGACTGGCTTGTATAACAGCAAAGTTAAAAATTTATTTATCCTTGGATAGGTCAAACCGAATAAAAAGCAAACATTTGAAAACCAATTTAATCATGTATCATTTCCTATGTGTAAACCATGTAGGTTGTATCAAATAAACATAAGTCCAACGATGTTTTCTACATGCACATTTGTTTTAAGCTGTACATTTCAACCTCACCATTTAAGACCTACCGGTAACGTCACAGAACTGTTCGTCATAACCATTTCTGCAATCGGCTGAACCGTCACATTCAAATCTTGATTGGATGCAATTGTTCTGAAGGCGGCATGGTCTTTTACCCAGAGGACATACTAAAATACAATACATAAATATTATATAAAAATATAAACTGCGCCAATAAATTATCTAAACACTTACCCAGACAACATAACAATATTGGCCCAATATTGGCCCAATATTGATTTTTCATTGGCCAATATTGGCTTACAATATTGGCATAATATTATTTGGCCATTGGCCCAAGCTTGGCCCAATATTGGCACTCGCCAATGAGTGCCAATATTGGGCCAATACTGGGCCAATATTGGCATTTGCCAATGAGTGCCAATATTGGGCCAATATTGGAACTCGCCAATGAGTGCCAATATTGGGCCAATATTGGAACTCGCCCATGAGCGCCAATATTGGGCCAATACTGGGCCAATATAACATAACAATATTGGCCCACTATTGAGTTTTCATTGGCCCAATATTGGCTTACAATATTGCAGAATATTATTTGGCCATTGGCCCAAGCTTGGCCCAATATTGGCACTCGCCAATGAGTGCCAATATTGGGCCAATACTGGGCCAATATTGGCATTTGCCAATGAGTGCCAATATTGGGCCAATATTGGAACTCGCCAATGAGTGCCAATATTGGGCCAATATTGGAACTCGCCCATGAGCGCCAATATTGGGCCAATACTGGGCCAATATAACATAACAATATTGGCCCAATATTGGCCCAATATTGAGTTTTCATTGGCCCAATATTGGCTTACAATATTGGCATAATATTATTTGGCCATTGGCCCAAGCTTGGCCCAATATTGGCACTCGCCAATGAGTGCCAATATTGGGCCAATACTGGGCCAATATTGGGCCAATATTGGGCCAATACTGGGCCAATATAACATAACAATATTGGCCCAATATTGGCCCAATATTGATTTTTCATTGGCCCAATATTGATTTTTCATTGGCCCAATATTGGCTTACAATATTGGCATAATATTATTTGGCCATTGGCCCAAGCTTGGCCCAATATTGGCACTCGCCAATGAGGGCCAATATTGGGCCAATATTGGGCCAATATTGGGCGATCTTGGAGACATGTTAGGTAGGAAGCCAGGTGGCCAGGACACATTTGGCCAAGGGCAAGCCTAGGACAAGGGAACAAATCTTCAAGGGACAGGACAAGGCACAAGATCCTAGCCAAAAGGCCGGGAAGCGATAACTCTTAACAGTGGCCGCCTTTTTTAGACCACGTCATAATTTGAATATCAAATCAATGGTGTTTTTTCCCAGATAACATAACAATATTGGCCCAATATTGGCCCGATATTGATTTTTCATTGGCCCAATATTGGCTTACAATATTGGCATAATATTATTTGGCCATTGGCCCAAGCTTGGCTCAATATTGGCACTCGCCAATGAGTGCCAATATTGAGCCAATATTGGGCGATCTTGGAGAAAATGTTTGGTAGGAAGAATTCTATCTTTATATTGTTTTACTTCCCCTAAAGAGGAGTGAGCTGATCCCGGGCCAACCCGTGGCCAGAACCAACTCAATTGGTCACCAATATTGGTCCAATATTGATTGCCAACATGATGCCAATTGACGAGCGCCAATGTAAAACCAATATTGGTCCAATATTGGTGACCAAGAGAGTGCCAATGGCATTGGCACTCAATTGGTCACCAATATTGGTCCAATATTGGTTGCCAACATGATGCCAAATAACGAGCGCCAATGTAAAGCCAATATTGGTCCAATATTGGTGACCAATAAAATGCCAATGCCAATATTGCCAATGGGGAACCAATATTGGCCCAATATTGGTCAACAAGATAATGCCAATGCCAATATTTCCAATATTGGGCCAATATTGTGCCAATATATGTATGTTGTCTGGGTACAAATGGACAGATTTATCGGAACCTGAAATAGTATGCAAACAAATAATTAATTAATTCGATTTACAGTTTTCTTCTGCGCATTTTGACACCTCTTTTGTTGCGCTACGATGTGGTTTGGCGGATTTATGGGCACTTGAGTGGCTATAAGGTCGAATTCAAAAGTTGCAAAAGCTCCTATTCACCCCAATTCCAGAAGGGAACTCACACAAGCATCACACACAGACAAAATCAAGACAAAGACACCAATTTGTTCTGTTTACTTATGCCTAGATAAACAATCTAAATTCCGCCGTCAACTCAGAAAACAATTCTGGATCAATACACTTTTAAGTGTTAAAACACTTTCCAACCCAATGGTCTCAACATACGTGATTGGTAATTCCACCCTTTTTGTCATTTTGACACTATTGATTTCATATCCTTCTATGGTTGTACTTCGTTTTTAGTTCTATATATATTTTGTCCTGTTTCGATAGCTTGACGATATACCATTTCCCATCTATTCAACAATACCCCTTTTACTTATGTTTCAATAGCTTGTACTTGAATTGAAGATTCGAGGTTGCATTATACTTGCATTTTGTCGTCGGTCCACAAAAAAACTCATCGCTGCCATCTGGGCAATCCCTGTAGTTATTACACGTCTGATACCAAGGTATCTGTAGTTGTTCCTCATCATCACATGTAAACATTTCCGGCAGGTTTGTGGGATCTGAATTTGTCGGAATTCATTACATCCACATGGTAAGTGAAAGAAAGTAACTGTTTCGTCGTTTATCTATGCATATGCAGGAAAACATACTAAGGAAGCCTTAGTAGCATTTTCGTTCAACAAGAGGCCAACCCCGGAAATGAGGAAAAGGCATTGGTTGTTTACGGGATTCCCTGTCCGTGTCGTCCAGACATAATAACGAAAGGCAGATCCCGAATGAGGTATTCAGGATCAAATGCAATCCCGATGTCAGATTAAACATTATTTACTGATATTCAAAAGTATGTCACTGCTCAATTCTAATTCATCAATAAGGACATTTGCAAGTCATCCCGAAGGGAAGGGCAAGGGGCGAGCCCCGGGCTCACTGGCGAGTGACGGACTACTCAATTCAAGAAGTCGAGGTCTCAGAATCACAAGGCCTCATCTCTATTTTTTTCAAAAATGTGATTCTTGTATCAAAATTTCGAAATTCTCTTTCCTGTATGTAACACACAGCCTTATCTCTATAACACAACCCCTTTCAAAGTTATAAGCCAGTATCACATGGCCTCATCTCTAGAACAATCTAATAAGAAGATATCCGATTTGTTATTGAAGCACAATTAGTCCAAATGATCGTGGGGATAATGCCCTACTATTTAACACGAATTTGTGAAAGCTATTGGGGATTAACTGCATGGATTAACATGTTTTGTTCTTAAATGAAAATGATTTTCGATTACTTTCCATGGCATCGTCAAAAGGAGCATAGCAGAGCAGATGATAGATTTCTACTTTCAACGGAGATCATCTAATAGAGAACACTTCTACTCACCTAGCATGGCTATAGCACTAGGTGTTGACCATGTTAACTGTCGTTTTCTTCTTCGGTGGACTGGCCCTATTATACCAAAGACTTGATTATACGTAAATGAGAAATCATAGCCTATGTGATATGTTTTCAAGGCAAGAAAGGTATGAAATATATGATGCAGCGTCGGATACACCATAAAACGTGCATAATACCTTTATGAGATATCGGTGCTGTAAAATCATTTTATTATCATCATGAATGCATACGGGATCATATCTATTAACTTATGAAGGATTTCAATTGAAATTTATATTCTTGGTTGTTATTGTGTTGGTAGTAGGGTTCGAAACTCAAATTGTTTTATCTTAGAAACATTGGACATTAAGCAATTAATCCATTCCTTACCTGTTTCTCGAACAGTAGATCGTCTTTCCCTGAACCCTATAGCACGAGCTCTTTTAATTATCGTTTTGACATCCAAGCGTTCCATACTTGATCTTCTTTTTTCCGCCGCACTTTGTTTATCGCCATTTTCTCCTGACTCACTGGCTCCTGAACCAACCTTCAACGTTGGAGATCCTGTTGTATCAGCGTAATCACGTGATTGCAAATCAGCCGATCTAACATTACGAGACCCGGCACAGGATACTCCAACATCTGCCGAGTGATCCACGTTACTTGCATCAGCTGCCAATAGCAGACAGTCGAGGAGATTTTCTTCTTCACCAGAACATTCCACCGCTGAGAAGTACAACTGTCCAGAACCGGATCCAAATTCACCAGTAGAGAACACGTCCGTTGCACTGGTGTATCCCAAATGACGACATACGACGGTGCCATCTTCGATCGACCACATGATATCAGATATTGCAGCATATCCACCGCTAGGTAACGAGACTTCTACTCGTCCTTCGGATGACGACATTCCTCCTACAAGTCGCAGATTCAGTTCGATTTCTTGAATTGAAAACAAATGTGCAAATTAGTTGAAACTAAAAAATAATTGCCAATTTGATTAAAGTTTTCCGGTATCAATGATGATAAAAATAGACCGTGAATGTATCATTTCCCCAAGTTACGTTATACTTTGGCCAACCTGTTTCGCCTTCCTTGTGAGAAACTAAAATATGAAGATGGAGGATATAAGAATTAAAGATATGAATTATTGAGAGAAATTCGTAGAGCAAAATTGACTAGGATAACTTCACATGCTACGACCATCATAACGTCAATTAATTCTATTTTCATAATTACCATTGAAACACGTTGTAGATTTCGGTTGAACATTGCAGTACGCCCAGTCATTTTCCGTTACAGCATCTCGTTTAAAACACCACGGTCGTCCCCTCAGACCACCAGGATTTCTGCAGAAGGCATGCTTATGCTGCAGCAGTGGATAGCGCTGGGCTCTAAATCCGAGAGATTTTGGTAGCGTGGCGTCCCAGTTCAAACAAGTCGAGTTGTCATCCGTCAGGTATTGTTTGCCTTTATAGTCAGAGCCATCCTGCCGAACGTAGCATTCGCTGAATACAATTGTAAGCGTCAGCGATGCAACACTGAAGTGTATGTAGTACATACATTATACACCTAAGAAAATTAAAGTTCCTGACCAGGAGCTTTGATGTTGGCTACTAAAAAAAAATGTAGACACACATTAAATGAGCAAATATTTTTTCAGATTTTTGGTATCGAATATTGATTTTGGATTAGCCAACATCAAAGCACCTGGTCAGGGACTTTTGGGTTAGGTGTACATTATCATATAGGAGTATGAATTGGTTTTACCGGAGGTTATCTTTATTTCAAAGATTCCACAGAAAGGAAACCCATGGATCTAACAATGTCAAACAAGCAAAGCTAATAATGATATTTTTAAGACAACAATTATGTCTCGAGCCCAACAACGAAATCAAATTCTAACGACGTTATTGCCTCTACATATACTTCGTCTTGACGTTGTGTGCATCAATTATGTAATTTGATACTGGTATATTATATTATATAGCCTATGTTAACGTTACAAAATTGTTCTAAAACTCAACATCGTCTTCATGTGCTCCAGTGTCATAGCGGGTCGCTGATAAACTAAGCGATTCGATTTCGTTATTGGGCCTAACAGTGGAAAAAGTGAGTATTGAAGTTATACAGTATTATAGTTCGAACCGTTGTTTTGGACGTTTTGCAAATGTATCGTGTATCATCGTTAGCCAGTAGTTGTCTGGAGCTTTCAACACGTCTGCATCGTTAGTATTATAATACTTTAGATTCTTTAGCCAACACTAACTTATCTCAACAAATTAGTTAGTCACTGTCATTTGAGTGTATAGTTGTAACTTGTATCATAACCAGTATTTCCGTAAGATAATCGGTCGGTGGTCGGTGGTGTATAAAGAGAAAACTGCTGATAGAAATTCATTAAGGAGCTGGCAACGTGTTACCCCCGGATCACAGCCCCCGGATATTACCAAAATATACTAGTACACAGTATTCTTACCGGTAAGGCATGTTTCTATAAAGTTGGTGGCTGTGTCGTAACAAACCAGATTTCCAGTGCAGTCATAGATGGCAGTCGGCGATAAACTGTTCATTTCTCGAGTGCCATAAGAACACTGTACGAAGTTTGCTGCGAACAAAAATTGTTTAACTGAACGCACAATGTGTAACAAAGACATAAATACAGTACAGTACACATACAGTACAGTAGAAATAATTGAATAAAATGCATCAATACATAGTTAATAGGTTTGGAAGTATCAGCAATTGAATGGTGTGACTTAAATTCCCTTTAAACCACATGGAATTGCTATCATGTTGCCCCACCATAAAGTACATAATCAACCCAATTTAGAGCAGATGGAAGCATGTTTTAATTGAGGTTGCAATTCAGTTTAGAATACAGTGCAACCTTTCGATCTAATACACTTTCCGTTAGTTTACTTTCATTGTTTACAATTAATTTCTGGTTTTAACAAAGAAGTATTGCAGCTTGATACATTGGTTACAATAACATTATAATATAATATATGAGGTAACGAAGAAATAGAGCATTTTGAGAAATGCAACAACTTACCAGAAACCGAGGCCTCAGTACGACCTATTGCGTGGTTGCCACTAGAACACTGTATATGTTGTAACGTTGTTGCCTCCACTACACGACTATCTGCTACAAAGCAATCTTCGTGATGAATAAAATACATCATTAACTCCATATATTGATCCAAGTATCAATTACAAAAGACGCAATTTGTTTAAAAACAGTTTTCGGCATACTATCTTATTTATAAATTATGTTTTTGTATTAGCAGGCATTTTTACGGTATGTTAATTTACATTTTTTCCCTTTAGATTCTCAGATAGCAGACGAACAAATATTTTTCTGTTGGAATATTATGTATGCGTCACAAATGTGCACATCCAATAGAGGTTATCCTTGTATTCATTACTTCATGAATAATCGCGATAGCTGCGTACCAAGTGTGTTCCAATAACATTAATCGTTAGATGAGAACGCGAACGCCGAGCGCAGGTTACTAATAATTGCCCGAAAGTTCTGCGCCAAAGTGTTCGATTGTTTTGCTCATTGACCGACCAATCAAATTAAAACCTCACGCCCCTAAATTGAATATTCAATGAGTTATGAGGAAATACGATTAAAGTTTATTTCTGATTGGTTGAATGATAAAAATGTTAATGAGGGGATAACCCGACTTGGACTGTTTCAATAACTAAGAAGGAGTGGACAAAATATACAAAAAGATAATAATTATTAGCGCGATATATCGGTACAAATAAACGATTTGGATAAATATGCATCTTTTTCAGTAATGAATGAGAATAATGACTGCTTAACAACTGTTTTCGTGAATTTGTTTTAAAATCCTCAGTTGTTGTTCTGGTCATTCGGAATTGTCACTCAGGGGCGCAGCCCCTGAGGGATAATTCCTCCGATCAGAACTACTGCAAATGGGAATCACACCCGGCCTATTCTACATTTAATTGAATCGGTGCATGACGTCCAGTTCATTGAATGAACCGTGTTAACAAATAGGCATTATATCATGAAACAGGTGAGTGTGTCTTCTTTCTGTACATTTTAAAAACAGTAGTTATTCCCGACAAGATTGCAGCTAATCCGTTAAATGTATAACCTCTATCATATATGTCTATTGGACATTGTCAATTTTAGATGGTCTATTTTTGTTCTCAAGGAAAAATGACTACTCATCAACAGATAGTTAAGAGTATACTTACTGCAGCCGTCTATCTCATCACTATAGTCTTTGCAATTAGTACGTATATCACATACTCGATCCATCGGGATACACTCCAAATTGTTTGCACATGCGAATTGATCTTCATTACACCGAGCAACGCTTACTGCAAGATCCATGAAACAATGAGGAGTTAAGTATTGCACATGATATCGTCGCTGTTCTGTCAAAACCACGTATGTTTTTCAAGCCATTCAGCATGTATAAAGTAAAACTGCCCAAAGGTTATTCATAGGAAGTGTTGCTTTATACACGTTCAGGGGCAATAACACTAACAAGGTGTGGAAAGATGTGTTTTTGGCCCTTGAACATGTTTAGAGCAGTCTGCCCAAAGGTTATACGTAGGAAGTATTACTTAATACATGCTGAAGGGCCAACTGGGAATACGAGGTTTTAATAGAACAGCGACGATATTTCAAAAAGTTACAAACTACAGTGGTGTAATCACGTGATCAGATATGTTTATCTAAGTCAGCAAAGCCATTAGATTCCAACTGACGTGGCCAGGAACCTGGATTGAGGCCATCATGGTCTGTCGGTAATACAGAGTGTGTTGGAAAATCAGTGATGCCAATTAACAAAGCAGGTAACAAAGGGAGGAAAGACACTCTTCAACACACTCTATTACTTTTTTAATTTGGTTCCATTCTTTGCTTGAGCTAGCTAACACTTTTGCAAGAAGTTAATTAAGGAGCTCATTTAATTTAAGTATCCTGAAGTATCAATATGCCCTCTTCAGCACCAGATCTTCATTTGCTCCCATGCTCAATAGACCAATGGTGTCACGGTCGTTTTTGAGGGTAATAATAATTCTCATTACTGTGTACTAATTGTTTGGCGCACGCGACATTAACCCTAACACTTCCCCCCACTTTTTTCAGAATTTTTTCTTCAAAAAAACTTCCACGCCGGGTGGTACCAACGTGCCCAGTCGTGGTATTTTGGGGTATATGGTAGTGTTAGGGTTATATTAACGAAACTTAGAAAAATTTTGAAGAAAAAAAAAATTCAAAAAAATTGCTCGTTAACCCTAACACTTCCCCCCCCCCCCCAACTTTTTTCAGAATTTTTTCTTCAACGCGGAAAATCGACCAAAATATCCCCCCGATCCCCACGGGATTTGATCCAGGGACCTCTCGCACCACAGGCGAGGGATTCCACACTTCACCACGGCTCTGGCACACAGTTCTGGGCAGTGTATAGCCCAGACTGTATGTATTGGGTCCATTTTTTCATCAAAAAACTTCCACGCCGGGTGGTACCAACGTGCCCAGTCGTGGTATTTTGGGGTATATGGTAGTGTTAGGGTTATATTAACGAAACTTAGAAAATTTTTGAAGAAAAAAAAAATTCAAAAAAATTGCTCGTTAACCCTAACACTTCCCCCCACTTTTTTTAGAATGTTTTCTTCAACGCGGAAAATCGACCAAAATATCCCCCCGATCCCCCCGGGATTTGATCCAGGGACCTCTCGCACCACAGGCGAGGGATTCCACACTTCACCACGGCTCTGGCACACAGTTCTGGGCAGTGTATAGCCCAGACTGTATGTATTGGGTCCATTTTTTCATCAAAAAACGTCCACGCCGTGTGGTACCAACGTGCCCAGTCGTGGTATTTTGGGGTATATGGTAGTGTTAGGGTTATATTAACGAAACTTAGAAAAATTTTGAAGAAAAAAAAAATTCAAAAAAATTGCTCGTTAACCCTAACACTTCCCCCCCACTTTTTTCAGAATGTTTTCTTCAACGCGGAAAATCGACCAAAATATCCCCCTGATCCCCCCGGGATTTGATCCAGGGACCTCTCGCACCACAGGCGAGGGATTCCACACTTCACCACGGCTCTGGCACACAGTTCTGGGCAGTGTATAGCCCAGACTGTATGTATTGGGTCCATTTTTTCATCAAAAAACTTCCACGCCGGGTGGTACCAACGTGCCCAGTCGTGGTATTTTGGGGTATATGGTAGTGTTAGGGTTATGATATTATTACCGTCACCCCGAGTATTGATAGATACGACAGGCTATTCTTAGTAACGGTTGCTAGCAACGCGATCGGGCATGATACCGCGCAAAAGCCTGCATAGGCATTGTAGCATCAGACAAGCCACACATACCAGATGTGTTTTCTCTTCTCATGATTTTTCGGTTGCATCGGATGTTAATAAAATATTAAGCAAAAGGGAGATTACAAATGTATACAGTTCCTTAATATGCAGACGATTAAAGGGTTAATCGGCCGTAGGAAGAAGAAATAGAGATATGAAGATACACAACAACCATTAACATTGTATTTTCCTGATTGGTCATTCATCTATGATATATGAATGACCTTCAATCTGGGTTCGGACTGGGCATCACACAGTTTAGATT
This sequence comes from Ophiura sarsii, assembly GCA_035610835.1. Classification (NCBI taxonomy): domain Eukaryota; kingdom Metazoa; phylum Echinodermata; class Ophiuroidea; order Amphilepidida; family Ophiuridae; genus Ophiura; species Ophiura sarsii. Next base: position 59,570,973 of record CM069442.1, read on the forward strand.
CCAATACGAGAGCATCCCACTACCACTACGCATACTGCTATTAGGTGTTAACGCGAAAAGACATTCATAACTCGGATATCGCAAATCACAGAATCTATAATCGCGTGAAAGCGTAGGGAGAAGCAACATCACCAAGGTTATCACGTCATCGGTTGTCTTTGAGGTATTTCGATAATGATAAACTCTGATTGTCCATGTTGATTTGCATATGTATATACAAAGATATAAAAAATGTTGATATGATGAATTGTATGTGTAATATTCATTTGTATGTATACATAAAACATATGACATGATTCCTTAATGAAGGATTGATTAATTGCTGTGAGACAGAAGTTTTACCTCGATCATCAAAACCCCAGTGATTATTGGATACTATTGGATTGCACATATAATATATAGTCCTTGCATGAATGTGATTTTATTTTGAAATAAAGATATTAACTGATAATCTGCTCATGACAACAGAATATACTGATTGATGTAATGATCTATGTCGATATATACAACTGTATATGAATTATGAGAATATATATTTATAGATTAAAAATTGATATTTGAATATTACATATATCGTGTACCATTATTTTGTATAATCCCTCGTGTTACATCAAGGTTCCAGTATTATGATTAGGACAATTTATATTTCAAATAATGAACCTGACAAATGGTTATGACCCTACCAGGGCTGCTCAAAGTGCTGTCTTCCTCAGGAGTACCAAGAACCTTGTTGAATCATTGAGAGTGCAGAATTTCCTCATAACCTATATAATAATCATGCTCCCGCTCTCATTCTCTGTAGAGCCTGGAATACGATGGAGATGAACACAGTCATACTTACCTCCGCATTGCTCAACGGATTCATCAATACCGTTATAACAGTCGGCATCGCCGTCGCACACCCATATTGGTACTATACATGCACCATCACCACAACTAAACCATGTAGAGTTCTCACATGTCGACACTGTACCGGCGAGGGTAACAAATGAAAATTAGTGAACTGTCAGGCAGAAATAGTTGGACATTAAGGGGCAGAGATTCACTCAACTTTTGTTTCGGTATAGGTGTGCGGCTAAAGCGTTTTTAAACGAACTCTGGGATTGAGCAACTACTAAAACAACATATTGGTGAGTCTTGAAGATTTTATTTTAATTCAAATTTTGTTGTTTTGCGACTTGAATTTTACCCAACTTTAAATAATAACAGACGTATTTATCCATATGGGGGTGCCCCCGCTTTGGAATACCTACCAATAGGAATATATGAGGTTGACTCTAATAAGAGACACGCCGCATCTGTCTCGTCAGATCCACCACTACAATCTTCGAAACCGTCACAAACGAATTTGCGGACAATGCAGACCTCGGAATATGTGCATAAGAAACCATCGCTGCAATCAATTAGTGCTAATGAAAAAAATGAACAAAAACATACAATTTACGTTGTCTTGTGTTATGGTCCAAACTCAGTCAAAGTTCGGTAAGTAAACATCCTGATATCATGTTAAATCTAACAGCGTGTGTGACTAAAACAATTCGTTCACAAACAATAATTACAATAGATGATTACAAAGATTATGGGCCCATTTCCTCAATAACGGATACATTTCAAGGTCGATTTCATTCCTAGCATTCTCCACGACTTATCTATAGGCAATAGGTATTTTCTTAGTTTTATCACTAAAATGTACGTGTTATGTTTCTCAGTTCGGACCTGATGCCATCTGCTCGGAACCGTGGGTAAAGCGATAGTTTAACCAAACATTTGCACCAATTGTGCATCGTGATTTTCTTTTCGCAACGCCATGGCGCATCATACATGTATTATATATATTGGGTCGCATTTCGAGTTGAATTGACATGGAATAGACGTACATTTGATCAATTCTTTTCATTTCGACGGTAACCCATTCGAATCGATGATTAATGAATACAGCACCTCAAAACGGGTGACTTTGCAGGTGATGTCAATTTTGAGTTTATTATGTGCGCTCTCAATTTATAAGCTTTAAAATGACACAAATTTATCATGGCATTCAGATTTTACGAGTGAAAAGGACTCCTTAATTCTCTTTGTTTACTTGATGTTTTCTGTCCGTTTGCATCTATATCTTGAATAACACGTACACAGCTGCAAAGTCCCCCTTTTGATGTGCTGCATCACATATACCATTTCATTATGGCACGCTTCAACGACTTTTCCGGGGATGATATTCATCGTGTTTTGTTAAACGACCTGTCTAAAAGAAAAACGTTTAACTTAAACATGAGTTTAGTTAGCGACGGTTTTAGGCTAAACCCGTGTTTAGAACAAGAATACGGCCACCATATCCATATCTCCTGGTGTGTACGTCGGTTGTGGTTGTGCTAACTCAAATCTCGTGTCTTACCTCTCTTTCTAGCGAGACCATTGGCTTATTCCACCCTTATCACGGCGTAACATTTCAAGCAATTATGATAGTATCTGACTAATAACTTCATTTTTAATCAGTACTCACGGCAATCCCATTCATCACTACCATCTAAGCATTGTTCTATACCATCACATCGGGCCGTTTTTGAGATACAACCACCAAGGAGATCGCATTTGAATTCAGAAGTTTTACATACTGTATAATAATAATAATAATAAATGAATACAAGTATTTAAGACCTGTGGCGTGAAATATTTGCAGTTTAATGTTAAATTGCCTTTAAAGTCATTGACCCGTATTCTCGTACGGTTTTAAGCTAAACACGCGTCTAACTTTGACTTTCGACACGGCGTTTAACTAAACGCAATTCTCGTACATTTGTTTTACTTAAACACGCGTCTAACTTGCCGAAATGTGTCTAACTTTAAACAAGGATACGGGGGTAGTTTAATGCGTGTTTAACTAAACTCGCGCACCAACTGTATGCGTTGAATGATCATTCAACCGTGCCCGGTGCAAGCTGACGTGCGGACCGTGTAGTCTTTAAAAGTACCGTGTATTTAAAGCATTCGGTCGATATCTATTGTAACCCATTAGGGCCACAATGAATTAAATACCTGTATACAATCAACGCAGGACCACTCTGGGAACGAGATTTACAGAGTTTAAAATCGTGTTTTGTTAAACGCGTCGTTTAAAGGATAAACTCAGGTTTAAGTTAGACACGCGTTTAGTTAAGCTAAAACCGTGTTTAGTACGAGAATACGGCCCAAAATGTTGAAGCGTTTTTGGAACAACCGGGGAAGGAGCTTTAGCTGACCTCGAAATGGGAGGGGGCGGGGACAAACATTCCTCCTTGCCTCGCCTAACGTGGCTCTGCTAGTTTTACTTTGATACAAAGTTAAACAATTTTTAATACTAACTGCTCCGTCAAACCCCATTTACATATTCTCACAATTTTGGATAAATTAAGACGTTCTGGTACAAAAGTATCCATTTAGTCTCATTTTGGCTTCGTTTGCCAAGTGCCGACAGACTATCCGTCCCTTTCAGGTAAGGAACACATTATTCAAAGAGCCACTGCTGGTTCATGTCCGAGTCTAAACAACACATGACCCAAGAATCAATTACTATCATCTAACTGCTAAATGTTGTCAGAATTTGTAACAAATCTAATGGTCTTACCACAGTTAAATTCATCATAGCCATAATAACAGTGATCCGTACGGTCGCAGGTTAAGCTACTCTCTATACAATATCCATCAGGTCCGCCAACCTCGCATTTGAATTGATTTGGTCCACATGCACCTTATAAATCAACGATAAAATAGCCTGTTCATTATGTCTGACTGCCTTAAAAGTATTAAAATACTTTTGTACCGAACAAAGACCCAGAGGCCATACATTTATGTTTTCAGTCTCCGTCATTATTGATTAAATCAGAGCTGCGTGTGAGATTTACATCAAGACAATGCTTTATAAGGGCATGATCACTGGCCTGCCTAATCTGGAAATTGGAGAATTTATGACAGGCCAATTGCTAAATCACCGGTATATAACATCATGTTTCCACATTGTTACATTAACTTTCCATTGTAGATGAAAGTAGAACTGCCTATAGTTTGCTTCCATGTTTAGTACTCACCATAAACGCATTCGTCTTCATCACTGAAGTCAAGACAATGATTTATACCATCACAGCGTAAGTAGTCTTTGATGCAAAGAACCTTGTTAGCACAGGCAAAATCACCTATAATACACGGGGCTGTAACATAATTACAAATACAAATGTATACAAATCGAGAGCAAATGGTAGGCTTATGATAAATGTCACATCATGACACGTCACAAAATTAAAATACATACCGTATTAACAAAATAAGTATAGCGTATCCAAGAGACAATAACACAAAACACTCAATCGCTAAAAACATAGATCACACTAGAAGTAGTGCAAGGCGTTTTCTTATTATAATGTTGGTAAAACACTGTCTTTTTAATACCATATTCACATATCAGGTGATATGAACCTAAATTTAGCCTACAATATTTTTGGAAACATTTTTTTTTCACATTCAAATATATTATATAATAGAGGTTATCCATGATTCGCACCCGGCATATACTACATTCAATACAGTTGGTGCATGACGTCCCATTCATAGCCTGAATTCTCATACCAAATACATATCATGAAACAGGTGTATCTTATTTCTAAAAATCAGAGTTTGGTATTGGTATTCTCGACAAGATGACTGCTAATAGTACATAGATACCATGCCTTTTGACAGTCATCTCTGCAAACATTGAAGGTTTTCCAACAGCCAAGCAACACATCCTATATAGCTGAACTTAGCAGCAACCTCATGATGTGTTGTCCTCTGCCAAGTGGACACCATAAGAAGGAGAATAAATACCACTTTCCACTTTTGACTTCATTTATTTGATACATGGATAACCACTATTTATTTGCAGCTATTTCCATATATCTCTGCTACCAAACTGATTCATATATAGAAACGTTCTTACCATAATACGGTAACGGTTGTTGATCATCAATAAATAGAACCTCTCGATGTCTCGAATACAAAATCTTCGATCTCCGAACTTTGTTAGTATTACAGACTGTTATAGCTGGGAAGGGGATTTGAGCCTGTGAAACTATAGAAAGCTGTAGGCATTGAAGGTAAATAGGGTGAAAATTAGTAAAACGTCCAAATGAAATGTTAATTGAACACTTTCCAGTCCACCCGGCTATTAGTTTTAACATACAAACCAGATTTTTCAGAAACGTACCTTTCCAACTTTCAAAGTCTGATCTAAAATATAACTGGACCAATCCCACGCATGTTTGTACATGATAATGCAATTCTCATGGTGATTCCAAAAATGGTGATGAAATTCAATTATGATAACATATTTGAAACATTTTGTGAATTTTGGAACAGTCGTCTGTTTGAAACTATTTCTTGTAATAACCTACCTCTGTTGCTGTATCAAATGCTATGTATTTTGTAATAAGCTTTTCGAATTGCCAACCAGACACTCCAAGTCCAGTTAAAAATAAAAGTGTCCAAAATACTCGACCAAATAGTGTCGTGGCCTTGTAGATATTAGGCAGGCCGTGGGCTGAAGAATAGTTAACTCCAAATTCTCTTATAACGTTGTTCATTTCTCCCATGCAGCCTGGGTTCGATTCCCGTGTAGGATAAGTATGGCTGTCCGTCTGAATATTCGTTTGATTAGGAATTATGTGAGGCTCAGTATATGGGTCGCGTGGTAGATATCCACCGTAAGTGTTTGTCTTTGTCACGTTGGGCGGTGCAGATGACATGTGGAGACCACCCATCTGATGCATGGCATATGATCCAGGAATGGGGCGGGTACTGAGGAGTAAAAGGTCATGTGCCATGAGTTGGGACTGCTTTCTGTGACACATGCGAAATCTGCAAAAATCACGCCGTTTTTGCTTCAAACATTTATAGCCTTAAATAAGTTAAATTATGTTGTATTAATAATAACCTTATTTTTTAAACGCGCCCCGAGCGCCATTTTGGTGGATTTGTGCGCAATATAAATACACATTATTATTAAAATTAAAATTAAAATTATACATTGGAATATGGAATTGTTTTACATTTTCTGAAAGCATATTATATTATTTCATCAATATCAAGGTCATTATCCAGGGTTTGTAGAAAAAAAATAGGGTGTAAATTAATAAAATGCACTAAAATGCAACATTTTCAAATTTCTGACTTTGAACATCACATAGTAATCGATTAAGTTGGGTGTTTCAGAAGTACAAATAAGTATTAAAAAGAAACAAATGTTCCCATTGTCTTTAAATTGAAAGGGTGTATCATACAGGGTGGTCAAAATGAAGCTTAATGTACTTAAGCCCTCTGCTGCCATTATGTCCCGATAAATTTTCCATTAATCTTCTTTTTGCGTATTATACAAATGTAGGTCACCCGGGACTATACAAAATGCACGTGAAAGATAGAATTGATCAATTCTCATTGATAGCATTAATTAGCATAATTAGCATTAACTTATATTAATCATACACTTCATGTAAAGATAATATGAGAAAGTCTTATTGGACTTATATTGTATTTAAAACTTCAATATTTAACAAACGAGGTAGTCATATGTGTCAGTAGCACAGGGTGCGTATTGAATTATTAAATAAAAACTAATTATCCATTACAAATCTATTATTTACGATAAAACACCAAATCAATACTAATATGTCACCTTGCTGACACTCCACATATTGCACATATAAACAGTGCCTCCGGCTCCCTTGCTTCCTCCTCAAGCACCATTTAATTAATTAATTGATTGATTACACCCAATTAAAAGTGAAATAATTTCGACCAATTGTCTTTACTGGTCTGAAAAGAATAGATTTTCTACTTTAAAATGGCACCAAAAATCATTTTTGTACGACGAAAATATAGAAACTGTATCATTTTGAACATCACTAATAACGTAAAAATATCACACCTCTATATTGGTGGTCCCAATTCATGGCGCACGACCAAAAGAATAATTTGCCCTTATAAGTTTTAATATAAACTGCGCCAATAAAGTATCTAAGGTCGATTTTAAAAGTTGCAAAAGCCCCTATTCAAGCAAGAGCGTTGTACTGTAACGAATAAGATCAGCATTATTTTGGCCCGCCTTTTATAAATGATTTGTTTGTCGCGTGTTGGATAAATTAATTGTCAATAACAAAACAAAAGGGTCGGAGATGGTAGGCATAAATCAATACTGCAATAAATGTTATGGTTAAGTAAACAGAACAAATTGATGTCTTTTGTCTTTTGTTTTTGGTCTTGATTTTGTCTGTGTGTGATGCTTGTGTAAGTTCCCTTCTGGAATTGGGGTGAATAGGAGCCTTTGCAACTTTTGAAATTAACCTTAAGCCACTCAAGTGTCCATAACTCCGCTAAACAACATTGTAGCGCAACAAAAGAGGTGTCAAAATGCGCAGAAGATAACTGTGAATCGAATTAATTAATTATTTTTTTGCATACTATTTCTGTTTCCGATACATCTGTTTATTGGCGCAGTTTATATTGTTAAATAGTTTTGGTGGTGTGGGGGGGGGGGGGGGGGGGGGGGGGTGGGTGGTAGAGCACAAAATGATTTTTAAATAATTTGAACGAAAACTAAGAGTACATGTAGAACGTTGATACCTACTTTTATAACGAATCATAACCATGATAACATTGATTATTTTGAACCTCATGCGCATATCGACTAATCGCGCTCCTAACTATGCGCTACGATAAATATACAGGTTTGCTCAACAGAAGTACTAACGGCAAGTCATTATTTTATTTTACTCAATTAATATTAGATTCAGTTGTAAGAATGCTTTCATTGAGATGCGCTGCTGTCTGTTAACGAATCGTGAAGTAAAATGTGCATTTCGTAAAATGGTTATTAAGATTGATCTAAAATAAATTATTTACCCATTGTTTGTTCCTTGAGAAAGCCATCTTGAACCGTATGTTACTCCGCCTAGCTCTGGAACGACATTACTACTTCCATCTACAGAGAAGAAATAAACATTTTACTAAAAGGATAGGTGTTTTTTTGAATGATGTAGTCGAAAAGTAGCAAATAATCTTTCAAGTGCTTTTAAAAATTACACAAAGAAGGTTATTACAAAGCCAAAAGCCAAAGTAGAAATAACATACACTTTATATATGAGTAGCCAGAGATATGTACTGAACAATATTATCTTTCAATTATCATGATATGCTTAAAGCATCTGACACAATAATACACACATAACCGAATAGATATAAGAAAGAGAAGGGAGATGTGGGAATGGGGGGGGGGGGGGGGGGGGGGGGGGGGTGGGTAATTGGAATTTCCCTAACATATAATAGTAGCAGACACATTTCAACCTCTTTTGTTCCTAGTAAAACAGGATGGATTCGTCTGCAAATAAGTATATTGTCATAGACCCTTGTCCTGAGAAGGATAGGAATAATTGAAGAAATTTAAAGGAAGACTGGAAAATGGTTTCCATCGACTTCAAGACATATTGAATGTTGATATGGCTCAGTATTCCATATTATGGAATAGACAACTATGAAAACTCTGACTTTCCCTAAAATTACAATCGGTGAATCTAATATAGAAATCGCCAGAATCTTGGTGTGATTATCGACAAGTCCCTGGAAATTATGAAAGGGTCATGTCTCGAACATTGTTCGCGCGGCTTCATTTGCCATTTACAAGATCGGCAGGCTCATCAAACATCGTGATCGCGAGTCAACTGAGCGACTTGTCCACGCCTTTGTGTCGTCCAGACTTGACAGCTGTAATAGTCTTTTGTATGGTCTTTCCTGATAACTAAATTGCCAAGTTACAACGTGTGTGCACAATTCCGCTGCCCGACTCGTGTCACGGTGCTCAAAACGTGACCATATGAAGACGATTCTTTGTGAGCTACTGTTCAGCAACGCTTACAATACAAAATAGCTCTGCTCACATAAAAGGCATTGAACAATATGGCACCAGCATATATCACAGAACTCCTAAGAAATACACTCCCGGGCAGTGTCGTAGTCGAGTCCTTATCATCCGAGTCCAATTCTGAGTCCGAGTCCTTGAGAAAAGGACCCGGTCCGAGTCCTTGCCAATTTCTGATGTCCAGGTCCGAGTCCGTGTCCGAGTCCTCAGTATCCGAGTCCGAGTCCGGGTCCTTATGTATCGTAGAAGTAAAAGCAGAAGTAGGGCGGGGGTATGTCGCCAATATGGCGAGATGTTACTAATACATGAAATCCTGAAGTGTAAGACGCTTTAAGTTGCTGGTGACTTTGGACATTTAAGCAAAGGAAACAATCCAAAGTTCAATTATTAAAAATGTCAAGTTTCGATGAGTGGATAGGGAACCATTTAAGAGTAGACATAAAGTACAGCAATTTGAGCAGAACAGTTATGAAAGACATTCGTTAGTGTTTGAAATTTTAGAAAATTAAATGACTTTTATATTCTCACTTTTACATTTTTTCTTTGCTAACGTGAATTAAAAATATATATAAAAGTGTTTATAGATTGTATAGCAATATCTTGTTTCTCGAGAAATGGGAGCAATTCCTCATATCATTTCTCGAGTAATGAGAACATCTTTTCTTGTGGTATCAACATAACACCTCTTCACGTGCGTCATTTGTGTCATATCACGAATTCATTGACCTATAACTAACATCTGCATCAATTTGTTTACAGATGGTTGACCAACAATAACGTCCTATTCATATCAATTCTAAAAAAATATTAAGTTGCAATTTTCTGGCACGTATGTTGCTAATTTTCCAAATAAAATGTTCCTAGTCTTCTCGAAAAAGAACATCAGTTAAAAATCATTGAAATTGTTGAATTATTTCGGAAGATGTTGCAAAATTCTCAAATAAATGTAGCTTGAGTTGTCGGTAATGTCACACATGTCCCGCAGATGTTGTTGTTTAGTTGGTAGATATTAGCGAGGTCAATAAAGGGTACAGCGATGTGACAAGTTGTCAGCGATTGAACACAATAAATCTAATTTAAATAATAATGTCCTTACAATTCACTGGTTGACTGCGTTTAAAAGTCATTTTTACTCGACTTATTTATGTAATGAGTTGGTCTTATGTACCGTATATAAAAGCCTTACCATGAAAAATGAGTGTTAGTTTTCAAAGATCAGAGCCCTATGACATAAAACTTTAAGATCTTCTTAGGTTGGATTTAAGAAGAATTAATTCTTAATAAATCCTGATATGATCTTTTTTTAAGTTAAGAAGATTCTTACCTTTTATTCCCTAAAACAACTATAAGAAGAACATCCTAAGAAGAGTTGTTATTCTTAACTTAAGAAGACTCTAATAGAAACGTTTCTTAACTTCTAAACTTAAGATTAATCATAAGTTGACCTTTGTGGAATGTGTATTTAAATTTCTAGATAATAAGTTTGCTACGCGCAATTGCTTTTTCAAATTAAAAATTCTTGTTATAGTGCAAATTTCTAAAGGTTATTAGTCCCAGTTGACTTTACAATATCTTTATACATGGGTTAAAGGAGGTGTCCCGCAAGCATAAAAGTGTGCATTATATGTTAGAAATATAACTATCGAGCCCAACTTTTGTAAATTGTAATTATATAGAAGAAAACACCACACTTATGACAAAAACAAACAAAAACCGCAATCTCTCAACATGCCCTTTTTAAAATTCGCGGCGATCAAAAGTGCCAGTGTCGATGATGTCATAGTTGTACAATGCACATGCGCAAATTTGAGCACCGATACCCATGACGTCATCGACACCGGGACTTTCAATCGCCGCGAATTTTAAAAAGTGCATGTTGAGTGATGGCATTTTTTATTCATTTTTGTGACTAGTACGGTGTTTTGTTCTTTATAATGACGTAACTTCGGCTCGATAATTATGTTTCTAACAAATAATGCTCAATGTTGTGCTTGCGGGACCATTCCTTTAAAGAAAAACTATAGCCTTTAGTCACTGAGACTACATTCTAGTATATCAAATGTTGATAAAGTACTATACTAGTCTCAGCTCGGTCCTGTGTCCTGATGTTTGAAGGACTAAAATAACTAAAAGTATATACATATTGTATTGTCATGGACCTTGTACGAATGCAATAGGCATACCAGTGAAAGAAATGATAATGTCCAGTTTCTAACTTACCTCTGTTATAATGTAAGCCATTCATTATGATTTGTCCGTATCTAGTGACATCAGGACCTAAACAATGAAAGTCATGACGCCCCTATACATTCAACACTTCTGATACCAGCATGTCAAAGTTAATAAATGCAGCCCAGAAAGTCACCACTATAAATAATTTGCTTCATGCATCCATTGACACCTCCAAACAATGAAAAAATAAGTGAGAAAATAAACATCATATCTAAAATACAGTCGTGGTTTGTTGTAGGTTTAGTACTCAGGTACGTACTTGAGTCATGAAAAGGTGATACAATTTGGGTAAAGGAAATATATACTCACTGTTATTGGCATATTCATTTCTTCGATCATTTGGCATGTTCCACCAGTTGTACATCTTCTAGTGAACCAATCTTAATTGTTGACATACTCAGACAGTACTATTTGTTTCAATTAATGTTGATGTACATGTAGGAGAAATGACGTGATTGTGATTGTTACACCAATATTTCATTAATACAGGTCAATTTGTAATTATACACCTGGATGCGCTTGAAAAGATTTATATTTTCTTAGTGTTACTGTTAATACGTTACACCCGTACCTACAATAGTGAATAGTGATATAATGCAACGTCACCGATCAGGTGCAAAGCAAAAACCACCAAACAGAAAGTCCACCCTCATTATATTCGCGACCGGATCAAATATAAAACTCTACTTCTGACATGGAAAGACAATACCAAATGGCAAGATCAATGAAAGCCCCAGGGCCCCACTCCAACGTTCTTAAGCATTAATTAAGCAGTGGCGCATGTAATTCTTCATTCGATAGTCCGAATCAGATCAAAGGTTCTTTAATCCAAAAAAAGGTTTCTTTATTACAAAGGTTCTCGATCTCTATTCCGAAAATAAAAAAGGTTCTAAAGTCTGACGGTTCTATAGTCTGAAAATGAAATAGGTTCTCTCCGAATTCTTTTAAATGGTAAAAAAGGTTTTCTAGTCCGAAAATAGAAAAAGTTATATAGTCCAAAAACTGGTAAAGGGTTCTCTATCCGAAAGGTTTTCTAGTCCAAATTAAAAAAAATATCTATCGTTCGAATTTTAAAAGGGTTTTCTAGTCCGAAAGTGTTCTTTAATCCGAATCAGAAAACATATTCTATAATCCAAAATTTGAACGATGGCGGTCACGATTGAATCAGAATTGGCCTATGTTAGAAAACCATATTACACAACTTTCCCAAATAACAGCCGATGAGTGTTGTATACCATATGTAGCCCTTGATGTCTAGTTTTGAAACCGAGCAAGGCCTCTGATTGTCTAAATACGGGAGCATTCATAACTCGAGACCAAATAACCCACTGGGGTAAATAATTTCACCGGATCTTTTGATTGGTTGCCATGGTTACCAGACCGCAGGCCAATCAAGTAATTTCACACCGTAATTTAAATACTAAAACAAAAACTAAAACATCTCTTCATTATATTGTAGACAGTACTTCTCTTAACATCTGTGCCAAATTTCATTACAATCATACATTGCGTTTTTGAGTTATGACCGCTCCCTTTTTCCAGATACGCGCTGTTAAAGTTTTGAAACACATGAGGTTGGTTTTGCACACAAGTCAGACACTTACTTAAATTCTTTTGCTATTTTAGCTTAAGATTGAATTTTCATAAATTTTAATGAAAGAATCATCCAAATCGAGTGATGCGTTCTCTTTTTATTAATTTTTAAATTAATTTCCTTAAATATAGCAGGGTATAAAACAATTTTATACATAAGAAATTCATCGTTACAGCAATTATGACCCGATATTTTTTTGACATAAATCCTAAAACACATTTTAGACCAAAGTCTGTGCAACATATTTGTTTTTAAACTATTTATTTCCAATTATTATTAGAATGCCTTATATATCACTAGGTTTTTGTGTATAATGGCGCACAGCACTAAATCACTCCTCGTTTTGTGTAATGGTAGTAAGTTCCGGCAAAAACATGATTAATGGGGTCCTTTGGGAACCAGTTTGGCGTGAGGGTAGCATTTATAATTAAAATGAAAGATAATATTGCACTTTGCTCAGGATATTGCAAAATATTGATTTTCGATTGTACCGAACATTTATCACGTGGATGAACACACGTGCTCGGAGGCGGTCAGAAGGCGAGCGTCCAGGCTGAAATAGGGGTGGCGCTGTATAAATGATCATATCGTAATATCTAAGTGGAAGGCGTAACACTTCTTGACGATTTGATGAAATTTTAATATTTGTTTGTTAGGAAGAAAGCCAAGGACAAATGCAATCGATTCATGATTACAATTGTTACATAATAGTTGACACGTTTGTTGAACAGAAACTTATAATATAAAACAATCTTTAAAATGAGGCCAAGATCATGTTTTTACCATACAGGGATCATAAGTTATTGTAAATTAAACGTAGAATTGGAAACATTTTCTATATTCCCCATAGAGAATGTACACAGCGCCACCGCCACCGCCACCACCCCTGACTTTCGAAATATAATCAATCATATACCAGCCAAACAGTTATAAAAAATACCTGATTTATTCACACAATGTAGCTAGATAAATAGGCTTTCAAATGACACCTAAACCATAGCTCTACCACATTTAGTTGTTGAGTTAATAGAGAGACTATGGATGATTCGTCACCAAAAATGCAACGCACCACCCTTTTTGGGTGATGAGCTCAAAACAGATGGCCATAAAAGAGGTAATTTGATCTTTTTTTTCAAAAAAAACCATATTTCTGTCCATGTCATACCGTCAGCGTGTCCCAAAAAACTGGGTCCAAATCTGCAGAGCTTGTAACTTGTAACTTGAACACGTACCTACTCCATATTTGAGGATATTAAGGTACATATACCTGACCTTAATTGGTTAAAATGTGAGACCAATCAAATGGCAACTTTCTGAAATACAAAGCTTTCAACAGAGCGTGGTTAGAACCCGTTTTTTTCCAATCTAGCAATAAACCACCTTAGCCTTGCATTCGCGTTGTGTGCAAGTAGGCCTACATCATGTGCATGGTGTTTATTCTCCGAAATATCTTATGTTTGGTAGAAAAGGGTTAAAATATAGGAATTTTGGATCAATATTCAGCATTATAAATACCCATTGCAGTAACCTTGTCGTTGAATATTTACAAAAATAGAGCAACTGTTACCCTGATACCATGCCTGGAATAGCACCCGCCCACCTGCCCATAGCGGGTAAATTTTGTGTCGGGAAAAAGTACCCTAACAATTTCAAACTCACGGTGCAAGTGTGAGAGTTACACTGGCTGGTGGAATTTCTGTCGGGCGGGTATTTTTGTGAGTTACCTGCCCGATTCCGACTGGCTGGTTGAAAAAAATCTGAAGTTCCAGCCCTGCCTCTAATTCCTTTGATGAGATGACTGACTTATACGGCTGGTTTCCAATTTCGGAGAAATGGTTCTTGAACTGCTTCAAAGATGGCAGTGTCTCAGAAGGTTATTTATTGATTTTTTTAACAAAACTCATAAGTATTTACACTTTTATCCCCCTTATGACGAAGATTTCCTTGAGTAAGTCATTGTTATCAAGTAAAAGGCAAAACTTTGATGACGTCAGTTCGATGAGCAAATGCAACGCATGGACGGTTCATGGGCAAAATCGGAAAAAACGGGTTCTGACCACGCTGTATGCAAAGCTTTGTATTTCTAAAACCCTAAATCTGATTGGTCTTATAATTTCACCAAATAATGTCAGATATATTTACTTTTATATTCCTAAACATGAAGCATCTATGTTTCCCACATTTTAAGTTATAAGCTCTGAAAGTGTTGGGCCCAGTTTTTGGGACACGCTGTATGAACACGACCCAATTTTCTTACAAATTTGGAGCACGGTTGAAGAGCATCATTTTACAACACATTTCCTTGTTTTTGATTTTACTCACAATAATGGAACCCCTCGCCATGGTTTCCGATTATAGACCTACATATCTAAGCTTGTTTTATCAATCAGGGGCTTAACAAAATTATAAAGTTTTTAATAAATAAAAAAAGTTTTTAAACCCATTATTATTCTCTCAATTTCATCTCTTGGCCAATTTAAGAAGTGTCTCTAAAATATCTTTAAGTCCTAGTTTCTAATTGTATAGTATATTGTTTTTCTCAACTATTGTGCAGGCCCTCTATATTTTTGATATGCAGTTCCTGTATGTCTCTCATATATATTCTTTTTGTATTTTATGTATTTGTACTTTTCTTTTTGTGTTTAAGCGCTTTGAGAACTTGTTGCAAGGCGCTCTATAAGTATTTTGTATTATTATTACTAGCGAGCACCCGCGCTTTGCGCGGGACCCGCTTGAAGATCTCACGGGTAGGTATAGTCTCTGTCATAATACCTTGGACAAAATTCAACTAATACGTGCGTGCTTGCGTACATTCGTATTAGCGTACATGCGTAAACCCGGTAGTGCGTACCGGGCGCTTTTAAAATGATCGCGCGTCCTCATTGGTCAATCGCGAAGTCGACACGCGCATGCATACATACTTGTACGCGCTTTTCATGCATTTGGATGCAGCTCCGCGAACAACAACAAAATACGCTCGCGTGAAATCGCTTGAATTATGTCCAAGGAATTATGACAGGGACTATAAGTAAACAAAGCGTATTTAAATTTGATACAATATCAAGAACATGTCCTATACATAATCCAGACGGGCCCTCAATAATCCAAATATCGCAGGTGCTTTTGATAATCCAGGTATACATGTGCCTTGATCCAGGTAGGCCTACCTTTGTGTTTCCAGATACCCAGGTACCTATATAGGCCTCCGATGTGACCTGAAATGCAGGTACCCATTGTCCCATTATATCCAGGGACCCTTATAGTCCTAAGCCCTACCCCTAATCCAGTTACCCCAGGTGCCCTTCACCGGATACCAGATAATCCAGGTACAGCATGTGCCGTTATATGGTGCCCTTACTTTATCATATTCAAGTAAATTAAACGCGGGTGCCGAAGATAGCGGGCAGTTAGTCATATCAAATAATTCAGGTAGGCCTACCTAAGGTGCCCTTGAATGTAAGTGACATGGTGCCCTTAATACACCATGAGCCTTGGCCCAATGTGCTCTCAAATAATACATATACCAAGATGTTCCTAAACCAAGTACTCCATTTGTTCTTAATACACCAGTTGCCTCATAGGCCTAGGCCCTACCCCGGCGTTTTATCCATACCAATGTGCCCGTATTATATCCAGTTTATAATGGAAAGCGCAGTATAGGTGCAGAAGCTATAGCGGGTGGTTAGTCATATCAAAACGTAAGATGATGGTATTGTAAAACAGCAAGAGTATGTCGTTGATACTCCATGTATCCTAGGTGTCCTTACTACTGACATTGGTGTCACAGTGCCCTTAATAATATATATACCATATGCCCTTAAGAAATCAAGGTACACATGTCGTCCTTGATAATTCAGGTACCACCCCCATCATGTACTTTAATAATCAAGATACTTCATGTGTCCTTAGTGATCCAATATAGGACCTACCTTGACTATGTGGTTTATCTTGAATCGAATATTAAGGGCACCCGTGATAATCGTGTATGCGGTTAGGGCCTACTCAGGTGTATGGAATACTTAGAATATAAAGAGTATCTGGATTGCATTAATATGATTCAAGAACACATATGGGACCTTTAATCCAGCAGGTAGACCTACACCCATGTGCAGTGGCGGCACTACGGTGGGTGGGGTGAGGGCAAACGCCAGAGGGGGATGTCCCCAGCCGTGACCCCCCCAGTTACCTCAAGTTCCTACCAATTTTGTACCGCAAATAATAAATAACAGTTGAATTTTAATGTCAAAACTCAAAGTTACTTAATTCTCAAAGTTACTTAATTAGCTTTAAATTGTCTCCCCCACCCCGATTTGTTATTGCCCCCACCCCGTTTGTCCCCTTTAAAATGTTGAAGCTGGTGCCGCCACTGCCCATGTTCACATATGCCTACGTTCTGAGCGTTATAGTGGGTTCTAGTTTTATAGTCGGTCGTTTAGTTCTATGGTTGGCGGAGTCTATCATCAAGATCACTTTTACCATTCCATGCTTGTACTTGAGCACTATGTGTGCCATCCGGGTTTTTTCGGCCTATTTACATTAAATACATTACTCCTCCAATAGGCATGTAGGGCCTAAACGTGTGTAGTCCCTTTGTCATGTTTGTTGTGTTCTAATAGGCCTCCCGAGATACTCCCTACATCCTTAAAACCCAGTTATCACAGGTGGCCCACCTGCGCATAGTATATCCAGGTAATTTGAGACTGTCTGCGTTTTATAGTGAACCCCGTAATCCAGATACCACAGATGTCCTTAATAATCCAGATACCATGTAATAATCCAGCTGTTCCGTTTATCCAGATATCCCATGTGCCCTAACTAATCCAAATTATAAAGTAAGGGGGTGCGGGGGAGGGGAGAGAGTTTAAGCCTAGGGTATGATGGGGCAATACCGCACGTTTCGTTTATCCAGATACCCATATGCCCTTAGTAATCCAGATTATCAAGTAATGGAAGTGCGGGGGAAGAGGGGGCTTAGGCCTATAGGGTATGATGGGACAATCCCGTAATTTCCGTGCTATAAGCCGCACGGCGTATAAGCCGCAGCACCTCAAATTCATAAAGTAAGATTCAGACCTCATCATAGTATACAGTAAGCCGCACCGCTGTATTAATAAGTCGCACAGAGAAAAATTAAATGGCGGGGGGGGGGGGGCCGACCCTGATCCACCAGCCCATAGCTTCATGACTAGCCATGCCTTAGGCTGCGGTTTTGGCAAAATATACACCTAATTGTAGGAACTAATTGTAGGTGATAAAACTGCTCAATTACTTGTTGTCAATGTCAACAATTAATTATAATCATGATTGACACTGACAGATACCCTTCTTGCAGCATTGGCTGGCGTATAACTCTCTGTCAAACGGCCCATGGAAACACGAAAGTCAGTTCCTGAACCGTCTGATGTGGTCTCTCCCCCAATCTTGATGATATTCATGTTTAGAAGAGATCATTGTATATAACATGTTTAAGTCAAAACATTCATTAAAGAAAATGAAATGGGGAGGTGTGCCGACCCTGATCCACCAGCCCATAGCTTCATGACTAGCCATGCCTTGCGCGGCGGTCTCGGCAAAGTATACACATAGGAACTAAATTTAGGTGATAAAACTGCACAATTCAACAATTTCAATGTCAACCATTAATTCGTCTTGCAGCATTGGCTGGCGTTTAACTCTCTGTCAAACGGCCCATGGGAAACACGAAAGTCAGTTCCTGAACCGTCTGATGTGGTCTCTCGACAATCATTATTTATGGGTGAATCCATCAAATGGGGTTACAAAACTGCATGGGTGACTCCTAATGGGGTTACCTGCTACATGTAGGTAACTCATCATCAAATGTGGTGACCTGCAAGGGTGACTCCATCAACTGCATGGGTGACTCTATCAAATGTATTTTCCACTTCAGTCACTTTAATACATGTTATCCTGGATACGGTTTGCGCCTTGCTCCCAGTTGCTTTATCATTAATAATAAAAGTCTTGTATACCTGGCTTTATGATTAATGTTTTGTTTGTGTCATGCTCTCATTATTTTTTATTGTACTGTACGGTATACACCGCTGAGCAACGGACTGTCTCCTTTCACCCGGCCCGTAAACAACGGTACAGTTTGCGCCACAAATAGCGTGAACACTTTGTCTGCCTCATTACGAGTGCGCCGAATCGCGTCCCGAATCGCGTGCTTCATGTTAGACGCGGTCGCGCAGCAACAACATAGGAACGGTTGGTATGGCACCGCCAGTTTCTTTATCGTTAGCAAACTCCACGTTCACCTATGATACTAATGTGAAAGTGTCACCTTAAGATCTGTGTAAGAGTTTTTTGCTTACATTTAGAAAATATTGTGAAATATTTTTATTTGTGGAACGTATAGTCCCGTATAAACGCTTGTTACTATAATGACTATGATTTTGTAAATCATGCCAATCGTGGCAATATTTTGTGTATTTGGGCCGATGGCCTCATGATATGTACTTGGAAATAAAACTAAACTAAACTACTCATGCGATCTTTAAGAATAACAAACAATCGCATATGCAGAAAATACCTATATCCCTGATGAAAATATATTTGGGTGTCATCACTCACTCCGAAAACCATTTTTTTTTGTCCGAACAGTAGCTACCCAAGTAAAAGAAATTCAACATTTCGGATTATGATCTGTGATCCTTTCTGCGCATGTCTGAAAACGGGGAAATTACGGAAATGAGCTATCTAATTAGCTCGTGTATTAGAGGCGCAATCACCACGCTTTGTCAGTTGAAGAGGGACGCGAGTGTAAAACTATTATTGAACTATCTAATCAGGCGATGTTCCGATATATTCTAAAACAACCCCGGGACTGTCCAGCCCCGGGACTGTCCACCCAGGGACTGTTTCTAACCCTAACCCTAACCCTAACCCTAACCCTAACCCTAACCCTAACCCTAACCCTAGTCCACCCAGGGTTGGTCGACTTAGCTGAAGTGTTCCTATTTAAAATTATACCATATTTGCAATGATTGCATGTTGCTGAACTTGGCCACATGAATGAGAATGAGGCAAAGTCACAAATCAAATGTGCCAAAATTACATTAAGGTGCGATATTACATTTAGCTGCATTAGAAACCTAATAGCCACCAATAGCCTCAGCTATTGCGGATACTAGCTAATGGTACTTGTAGCTGATATTGGATGATATTAGGTAATAAAGGGGGATATTAGATATTAGCTATAGGTAATAAGATATAAGCTACTACAATTAACCCGTTAATGCCGTAGCTATTATCAGCTATAGCTAGCTAATATGGTATATTAGTATAGTACTCAAATACATCTAATATCAGCTATTATATATTAGCTATAGCTATAAGATATTAGCTATTACAATGTGCTTATTGTATTAGCTAATATCAGCTACAAACCTACCTATAGCTGATACTAGCTATTACAACATTCTATTATCACAATCATATAAGCTATTGCCTTCTAATATAAGCTGATATCGGCTAACTAGAGCGCTAGCTAATATAAGCTACTACCCGCTAATGCGATATGATAGTTCGATTTCTTCTTTATTGTAAACATAGATATACCAGCTATTAGCTATTAGAACAATCTAATATACGCTATTGGAAGCTAATATAAGCTATTGGTAGCTAATATCAGCTATTGATAGCTAATATCGGGTTATGCGCTAATAGTTAGATTTTATTTTATTATAAACCTAGCTATAGCTCATATAAGCTATTACAACAATCTATTATAAGCTACGGGTAGCTAATATAAGCTATTGGTAGCCAATATAAGCTATTGGTAGCCAATATAAGCTATCGATACCTAATATTGGCTAATAGGATAATGGTACATAGATTCTTACTTTATTCTAAATCTAGCTATAGCTGATATTAGCTATTACAACCTTCTATTATAACAATCATATAAGCTATTGCTATCTAATATAAGCTGATATCGGCTAACTAGAGCGCTAGCTAATATAAGCTACTACCCGCTAATGCGATATGAAAGTTCGATTTCTTCTTTATTGTAAACATAGATATACCAGCTATTAGCTATTACAACAATCTAATATACGCTATTGGAAGCTAATATAAGCTATTGGTAGCTAATATCAGCTATTGATAGCTAATATCGGGTTATGCGCTAATAGTTAGATTTTTATTTTATTATAAACCTAGCTATAGCTGATATAAGCTATTACAACAATCTATTATAAGCTACGGGTAGCTAATATAAGCTATTGGTAGCCAATATAAGCTATTGGTAGCCAATATAAGCTATCGATACCTAATATTGGCTAATAGGATAATGGTACATAGATTCTTACTTTATTCTAAATCTAGCTATAGCTGATATTAGCTATTACAACCTTCTATTATAACAATCATATAAGCTATTGCTATCTAATATAAGCTGATATCGGCTAACTAGAGCGCTAGCTAATATAAGCTACTACCCGCTAATGCGATATGAAAGTTCGATTTCTTCTTTATTGTAAACATAGATATACCAGCTATTAGCTATTACAACAATCAAATATACGCTATTGGAAGCTAATATAAGCTATTGGTAGCTAATATCAGCTATTGATAGCTAATATCGGGTTATGCGCTAATAGTTAGATTTTATTTTATTATAAACCTAGCTATAGCTGATATAAGCTATTACAACAATCTATTATAAGCTACGGGTAGCTAATATAAGCTATTGGTAGCCAATATAAGCTATTGGTAGCCAATATAAGCTATCGATACCTAATATTGGCTAATAGGATAATGGTACATAGATTCTTACTTTATTCTAAATCTAGCTATAGCTGATATTAGCTATTACAACCTTCTATTATAACAATCATATAAGCTATTGCTATCTAATATAAGCTGATATCGGCTAACTAGAGCGCTAGCTAATATAAGCTACTACCCGCTAATGCGATATGATAGTTCGATTTCTTCTTTATTGTAAACATAGATATACCAGCTATTAGCTATTACAACAATCTAATATACGCTATTGGAAGCTAATATAAGCTATTGGTAGCTAATATCAGCTATTGGTAGCTAATATCAGCTATTGATAGCTAATATCTGGTTATGCGCTAATAGTTAGATTTTTATTTTATTATAAACCTAGCTATAGCTGATATAAGCTATTACAACAATCTATTATAAGCTACGGGTAGCTAATACAAGCTATTGGTAGCCAATATAAGCTATATCGATACCTACTATTGGCTAATAGGATAATGGTACATAGATTCTTACTTTATTCTAAATCTAGCTATAGCTGATATTAGCTATTACAACCTTCTATTATAACAATCATATAAGCTATTGCTATCTAACATAAGCTGATATCGGCTTAATAGAGCGCTAGCTAATATAGCTAATATTCGCTAATATGGTAGTTCGATTTCTTCTTTATTCTAGACATAGATATACCAGCTATTAGCTATTACAACAATCTAATAATACGCTATTGGTAGCTTATATAAGCTATTGGTAGCTAATGTCAGCTATTGATAGCTAATATCGGGTTTGCGCTAATGGTAGTTATATTTTTACTTTATTATAAACCTAGCTATAGCTGATATTAGCTATTACAACAATATATTATAAGATAAAACATTAACTTGATCGTTTCCCAAACACATCAAGGGTCGTTCTTAAAAAAACAATAACATGTAAAAATGTAAACACCTTTTAACGCTTTCCACGCGGCTATTATTTTTACCATACACAAAAGAGATTTTTCAGAAACCTTTCATAATTTTCAAAGTCTATCTCAAAGATTACTGACCAAACACAAGGCATGTTTGTACTTATTTCAATGCATTTCTCACGGTGATTCCAAATATGGTAATGAAATACAACAATTTTGACCTTTTTGAAACATTTTGTGAAATTTTGGAATGTCGTCTGCAGCTGCCTGTCGCGTGGAAAGTGTTAAGGTGGTTACATTTGATATAACTTTGGTGTAGGAAGCCAATGACGTTTAAACCGGTATTAAAAGCGTGTTAAGAGTTTAAACATCACATTGTTGGTGTTTTTAACTTGGTGTTAGAAGCCATAGAAATTTAAACCCTTATTAAGCGTTAAAACATCAAATCGATCCCGGAACACACGATTGGTCGTTCTTTAAAACGTGTAGGTGTAGAAAGCCAATAAAAGTTAAAATTCTTAATATGCATGATAACACTTTCTACGCGGCCATAATTTACCATAATTATTATCGAACAACAGATTTTTCGGAAACCTTTCGTAACAGTTTTCAATGAGGAAAAAATATAAAATAAAGATAGCCCATTAGCAGATAGGTGTAGCTGATATAAGCTAAGGGGTTGTGATAGCTGATAGCCGCAATAGCTAAGTTTTTAATGAGGGAAAAATATATAATAAAGATAGGCCTAGCCCATTAGCAGATAGGGGTAGCTAATATAGTGATAGCTGATAGCTCAATAGCTACGTTTTCGAGTGAAAAAAATATAAAATAAAGATATCCCATTAGCAGATAGGGGTAGCTAATATAAGCTAACGGGTTGTGATAGCTGATAGCTCAATAGCTAAGTTTTCGAGGGAAAAAATAAAAAATAAAAATAGCCTATTAGCAGATAGGGGTAGCTAATATAAGCTAACGGGTTGTGATAGCTGATAGCTCAATAGCTACGTTTTAGAGGGGAAAATATAAAATAAAGATAGCCCATTAGCAGATAGGGGTAGCTAATATAAGCTAACGGGTTGTGATAGCTGATAGCTCAATCGCTAAGTTTTCGAGGGAAAAAAATATAAAATAAAGATAGCCCATTAGCAGATAGGGGTAGCTAATATAAGCTAACGGGTTGTGATAGCCGATAGCTCAATAGCTACAGTTTTCGAGGGACAAAATATAAAATAAAGATAGCCCATTAGCAGATAGGGGTAGCTAATATAAGCTAACGGGTTGTGATAGCTGATAGCTCAATAGCTACAGTTTTCCAGGGGAAAAAAATATAAAATCAAGATAGCCCATTAGCAGATAGGGGTAGCTAATATAAGCTAACGGGTTGTGATAGCTGATAGCTCAATAGCTACGTTTTCCAGGGGGAAAAATATAAAATAAAGATAGCCCATTAGCAGATAGGGGTAGCTAATATAAGCTAACGGGTTGTGATAGCTGATAGCTCAATAGCTACGTTTTCCAGGGGGAAAAATATAAAATCAAGATAGCCCATTAGCAGATAGGGGTAGCTAATATAAGCTTACGGGTTGTGATAGCTGATAGCTCAATAGCTACGTTTTACAGGGAAAAAATCAAATCAAATCAAGATAGCCCATTAGCAGATAGGGGTAGCTAATATAAGCTAACGCGTTGTGATAGCTGATAGCTCAATAGCTACGATTTCCAGGGGAAAAAAATAAATAAAATCAAGATAGCCCATTAGCAGATAGGGGTAGCTAATATAAGCTAACGCGTTGTGATAGCTGATAGCTCAATAGCTACGATTTCCAGGGGAAAAAAATATAAAATCAAGATAGCCCATTAGCAGATAGGGGTAGCTAATATAAGCTAACGGGTTGTGATAGCTGATAGCTCAATAGCTACGTTTTCCAGGGAAAAAATAAAATAAAATCAAGATAGCCCATTAGCAGATAGGGGTAGCTAATATAAGCTAACGCGTTGTGATAGCTGATAGCTCAATAGCTACGTTTTCCAGGGGGAAAAAAATATAAAATCAAGATAGCCCATTAGCAGAAAGGGGTAGCTAATATAAGCTAACGTGTTGTGATAGCTGATAGCTCAATAGCTACGATTTCCAGGGGGAAAAAAATATAAAATCAAGATAGCCCATTAGCAGATAGGGGTAGCTAATATAAGCTAACGCGTTGTGATAGCTGATAGCTCAATAGCTACGATTTCCAGGGAGAAAAAAAATATAAAATCAAGATAATAGCCCATTAGCAGATAGGGGTAGCTAATATAAGCTAACGGGTTGTGATAGCTGATAGCTCAATAGCTACGATTTCCAGGGAAAAAAATATAAAATCAAGATAGCCCATTAGCAGATAGGGGTAGCTAATATAAGCTAACGGGTTGTGATAGCTGATAGCTCAATAGCTACGATTTCCAGGGGAAAAATATATAGAATCAAGATAGCCCATTAGCAGATAGGGGTAGCTAATATAAGCTAACGGGTTGTGATAGCTGATAGCTCAATAGCTACGTTTTCCAGGGTAAAAAAAATATAAAATCAAGATAGCCCATTAGCAGATAGGGGTAGCTAATATAAGCTAACGCGTTGTGATAGCTGATAGCTCAATAGCTACGATTTCCAGGGAAAAAATATAAAATCAAGATAGCCCATTAGCAGAGAGGGGTAGCTAATATAAGCTAACGGGTTATGATAGCTGATAGCTCAATAGCTACGATTTCCAGGGAAAAAATAAAATAAAATCAAGATAGCCCATTAGCAGATAGGGGTAGCTAATATAAGCTAACGCGTTGTGATAGCTGATAGCTCAATAGCTACGTTTTCCAGGGGGAAAAAATATAAAATAAAGATAGCCCATTAGCAGATAGGGGTAGCTAATATAAGCTAACGGGTTGTGATAGCTGATAGCTCAATAGCTACGTTTTCCAGGGGGAAAAATATAAAATCAAGATAGCCCATTAGCAGATAGGGGTAGCTAATATAAGCTAACGGGTTGTGATAGCTGATAGCTCAATAGCTACGTTTTCCAGGGAAAAAATAAAATAAAATCAAGATAGCCCATTAGCAGATAGGGGTAGCTAATATAAGCTAACGCGTTGTGATAGCTGATAGCTCAATAGCTACGATTTCCAGGGGAAAAAAATATAAAATCAAGATAGCCCATTAGCAGATAGGGGTAGCTAATATAAGCTAACGCGTTGTGATAGCTGATAGCTCAATAGCTACGATTTCCAGGGGAAAAAAATATAAAATCAAGATAGCCCATTAGCAGATAGGGGTAGCTAATATAAGCTAACGGGTGGTGATAGCTGATAGCTCAATAGCTACGTTTTCCAGGGAAAAAATAAAATAAAATCAAGATAGCCCATTAGCAGATAGGGGTAGCTAATATAAGCTAACGCGTTGTGATAGCTGATAGCTCAATAGCTACGTTTTCCAGGGGAAAAAAATATAAAATCAAGATAGCCCATTAGCAGATAGGGGTAGCTAATATAAGCTAACGGGTTGTGATAGCTGATAGCTCAATATATAAAATCAAGATAGCCCATTAGCAGATAGGGGTAGCTAATATAAGCTAACGGGTTGTGATAGCTGATAGCTCAATAGCTACGTTTTCCAGGGAAAAAATAAAATAAAATCAAGATAGCCCATTAGCAGATAGGGGTAGCTAATATAAGCTAACGGGTTGTGATAGCTGATAGCTCAATAGCTACGTTTTCCAGGGAAAAAATAATATAAAATCAAGATAGCCCATTAGCAGATAGGGGTAGCTAATATAAGCTAACGCGTTGTGATAGCTGATAGCTCAATAGCTACGTTTTCCAGGGGAAAAAAATATAAAATCAAGATAGCCCATTAGCAGATAGGGGTAGCTAATATAAGCTAACGGGTTGTGATAGCTGATAGCTCAATATATAAAATCAAGATAGCCCATTAGCAGATAGGGGTAGCTAATATAAGCTAACGGGTTGTGATAGCTGATAGCTCAATAGCTACGTTTTCCAGGGGGGGAAAATATAAAATAAAGATAGCCCATTAGCAGATAGGGGTAGCTAATATAAGCTAACGGGTTGTGATAGCTGATAGCTCAATAGCTACGTTTTCCAGGGGGAAAAAATATAAAATCAAGATAGCCCATTAGCAGATAGGGGTAGCTAATATAAGCTAACGGGTTGTGATAGCTGATAGCTCAATAGCTACGTTTTCCAGGGAAAAAATCAAATCAAATCAAGATAGCCCATTAGCAGATAGGGGTAGCTAATATAAGCTAACGCGTTGTGATAGCTGATAGCTCAATAGCTACGATTTCCAGGGGGAAAAAAAATATAAAATCAAGATAGCTAATATAAGCTAACGCGTTGTGATAGCTGATAGCTCAATAGCTAAGATTTCCAGGGGAAAAAAATATAAAATCAAGATAGCCCATTAGCAGATAGGGGTAGCTAATATAAGCTAACGGGTTGTGATAGCTGATAGCTCAATAGCTACGTTTTCCAGGGAAAAAATAAAATAAAATCAAGATAGCCCATTAGCAGATAGGGGTAGCTAATATAAGCTAACGCGTTGTGATAGCTGATAGCTCAATAGCTACATTTTCCAGGGGGAAAAAATATAAAATCAAGATAGCCCATTAGCAGAAAGGGGTAGCTAATATAAGCTAACGCGTTGTGATAGCTGATAGCTCAATAGCTACGATTTCCAGGGGGAAAAAATATAAAATCAAGATAGCCCATTAGCAGATAGGGGTAGCTAATATAAGCTAACGCGTTGTGATAGCTGATAGCTCAATAGCTACGATTTCCAGGGAAAAATATAAAATCAAGATAGCCCATTAGCAGAAAGGGGTAGCTAATATAAGCTAACGCGTTGTGATAGCTGATAGCTCAATAGCTACGATTTCCAGGGGGAAAAAATATAAAATCAAGATAGCCCATTAGCAGATAGGGGTAGCTAATATAAGCTAACGCGTTGTGATAGCTGATAGCTCAATAGCTACGATTTCCAGGGGAAAAAAATATAAAATCAAGATAATAGCCCATTAGCAGATAGGGGTAGCTAATATAAGCTAACGGGTTGTGATAGCTGATAGCTCAATAGCTACGATTTCCAGGGGAAAAAATAAAATAAAATCAAGATAGCCCATTAGCAGATAGGGGTATCTAATATAAGCTAACGCGTTGTAATAGCTGATAGCTCAATAGCTACGTTTTCCAGGGGGAAAAAATATAAAATAAAGATAGCCCATTAGCAGATAGGGGTAGCTAATATAAGCTAACGGGTTGTGATAGCTGATAGCTCAATAGCTACGTTTTCCAGGGAAAAAATAAAATAAAATCAAGATAGCCCATTAGCAGATAGGGGTAGCTAATATAAGCTAACGCGTTGTGATAGCTGATAGCTCAATAGCTACGTTTTCCAGGGGAAAAAAATATAAAATCAAGATAGCCCATTAGCAGATAGGGGTAGCTAATATAAGCTAACGGGTTGTGATAGCTGATAGCTCAATAGCTACAGTTTTCCAGGGGAAAAAAAATATAAAATCAAGATAGCCCATTAGCAGATAGGGGTAGCTAATATAAGCTAACGGGTTGTGATAGCTGATAGCTCAATAGCTACGTTTTCCAGGGGGGAAAAATATAAAATAAAGATAGCCCATTAGCAGATAGGGGTAGCTAATATAAGCTAACGGGTTGTGATAGCTGATAGCTCAATAGCTACGTTTTCCAGGGGGAAAAAATATAAAATCAAGATAGCCCATTAGCAGATAGGGGTAGCTAATATAAGCTAACGGGTTGTGATAGCTGATAGCTCAATAGCTACGTTTTCCAGGGAAAAAATAAAATAAAATCAAGATAGCCCATTAGCAGATAGGGGTAGCTAATATAAGCTAACGCGTTGTGATAGCTGATAGCTCAATAGCTACGATTTCCAGGGGGAAAAAAATATAAAATCAAGATAGCCCATTAGCAGATAGGGGTAGCTAATATAAGCTAACGCGTTGTGATAGCTGATAGCTCAATAGCTACGATTTCCAGGGGAAACAAATATAAAATCAAGATAGCCCATTAGCAGATAGGGGTAGCTAATATAAGCTAACGGGTTGTGATAGCTGATAGCTCAATAGCTACGTTTTCCAGGGAAAAAATAAAATAAAATCAAGATAGCCCATTAGCAGATAGGGGTAGCTAATATAAGCTAACGCGTTGTGATAGCTGATAGCTCAATAGCTACGATTTCCAGGGGGAAAAAAATATAAAATCAAGATAGCCCATTAGCAGATAGGGGTAGCTAATATAAGCTAACGCGTTGTGATAGCTGATAGCTCAATAGCTACGATTTCCAGGGGAAAAAAATATAAAATCAAGATAGCCCATTAGCAGATAGGGGTAGCTAATATAAGCTAACGGGTTGTGATAGCTGATAGCTCAATAGCTACGTTTTCCAGGGAAAAAATAAAATAAAATCAATATAGCCCATTAGCAGATAGGGGTAGCTAATATAAGCTAACGCGTTGTGATAGCTGATAGCTCAATAGCTACGATTTCCAGGGGGAAAAAATATAAAATCAAGATAGCCCATTAGCAGATAGGGGTAGCTAATATAAGCTAACGCGTTGTGATAGCTGATAGCTCAATAGCTACGATTTCCAGGGGAAAAAAATATAAAATCAAGATAATAGCCCATTAGCAGATAGGGGTAGCTAATATAAGCTAACGGGTTGTGATAGCTGATAGCTCAATAGCTACGATTTCCAGGGGAAAAAATAAAATAAAATCAAGATAGCCCATTAGCAGATAGGGGTATCTAATATAAGCTAACGCGTTGTAATAGCTGATAGCTCAATAGCTACGTTTTCCAGGGGGAAAAATATAAAATAAAGATAGCCCATTAGCAGATAGGGGTAGCTAATATAAGCTAACGGGTTGTGATAGCTGATAGCTCAATAGCTACGTTTTCCAGGGAAAAAATAAAATAAAATCAAGATAGCCCATTAGCAGTTAGGGGTAGCTAATATAAGCTAACGCGTTGTGATAGCTGATAGCTCAATAGCTACGTTTTCCAGGGAAAAAAAATATAAAATCAAGATAGCCCATTAGCAGATAGGGGTAGCTAATATAAGCTAACGGGTTGTGATAGCTGATAGCTCAATAGCTACAGTTTTCCAGGGGAAAAAAAATATAAAATCAAGATAGCCCATTAGCAGATAGGGGTAGCTAATATAAGCTAACGGGTTGTGATAGCTGATAGCTCAATAGCTACGTTTTCCAGGGGGGAAAAATATAAAATAAAGATAGCCCATTAGCAGATAGGGGTAGCTAATATAAGCTAACGGGTTGTGATAGCTGATAGCTCAATAGCTACGTTTTCCAGGGGGAAAAAATATAAAATCAAGATAGCCCATTAGCAGATAGGGGTAGCTAATATAAGCTAACGGGTTGTGATAGCTGATAGCTCAATAGCTACGTTTTCCAGGGAAAAAATAAAATAAAATCAAGATAGCCCATTAGCAGATAGGGGTAGCTAATATAAGCTAACGCGTTGTGATAGCTGATAGCTCAATAGCTACGATTTCCAGGGGGAAAAAAATATAAAATCAAGATAGCCCATTAGCAGATAGGGGTAGCTAATATAAGCTAACGCGTTGTGATAGCTGATAGCTCAATAGCTACAGTTTTCCAGGGGAAACAAATATAAAATCAAGATAGCCCATTAGCAGATAGGGGTAGCTAATATAAGCTAACGGGTTGTGATAGCTGATAGCTCAATAGCTACGTTTTCCAGGGAAAAAATAAAATAAAATCAAGATAGCCCATTAGCAGATAGGGGTAGCTAATATAAGCTAACGCGTTGTGATAGCTGATAGCTCAATAGCTACGATTTCCAGGGGGAAAAAAATATAAAATCAAGATAGCCCATTAGCAGATAGGGGTAGCTAATATAAGCTAACGCGTTGTGATAGCTGATAGCTCAATAGCTACGATTTCCAGGGGAAAAAAATATAAAATCAAGATAGCCCATTAGCAGATAGGGGTAGCTAATATAAGCTAACGGGTTGTGATAGCTGATAGCTCAATAGCTACGTTTTCCAGGGAAAAAATAAAATAAAATCAAGATAGCCCATTAGCAGATAGGGGTAGCTAATATAAGCTAACGCGTTGTGATAGCTGATAGCTCAATAGCTACGTTTTCCAGGGGAAAAAAATATAAAATCAAGATAGCCCATTAGCAGATAGGGGTAGCTAATATAAGCTAACGGGTTGTGATAGCTGATAGCTCAATAGCTACGTTTTCCAGGAAAAAAATATAAAATCAAGATAGCCCATTAGCAGATAGGGGTAGCTAATATAGGCTAACGGGTTGTGATAGCTGATAGCTCAATAGCTACGTTTTCCAGGAAAAAAATATAAAATCAAGATAGCCCATTAGCAGATAGGGGTAGCTAATATAAGCTAAACATTACTTTTGTTAGGGGTACCCCTTTAGCTGATAGCGATAGCTAATATACGATCCCTATACATATACATGTATAATAGTAACACAAATCTCGTTACATTTAGCAAAAAAGGGCTACTGTTAGAATATATAATATACACATAAATAGCTCCTAATAGCCAAGGCCCTTAAAAAAAACTGTAATACCGCACCTAACTCCAAAATTACCGTTATCTGTGCTAAACAGTCAATAGGTAATGATCAATAATCAAACCGGTCATGCTTGAGAACCATGAATGGTTTACACAAAGATTTGCACCAGTGAGCACAACACGCACAAGTTAACATCTCGTAAAATAAAACCATTGTTTGGGTATTTGCAAGACTGGGTTCACAATGACTCCAGGTGGAAGGTCATGAAGGTAAGGTTTAGGCCTATAAATTGTATTTTTTTCTGAGACACGGTAAACGTTTTGCAGTAGTCAATATGTCGCGTTTAACAGATTTGGAGAGAGCCCGTGCCATTGGTTCACACAGCCAGTATG